>OY744526.1:139296507-139309007 GCA_963556195.1 Sepiola atlantica
CATAGGATAACTTGATGTAGAAATCTGGAATATATAATAAAGATAGGTTAATCAAACTACTATTAATTAAAATGTTGTAAAGTATAGATATTAATGTTAGTATTATAGATATAGTTTTCAGATTATTTTAGTGGGTTATTATTATACATAATAGGTTATGTAACTGATTGTATTCGTATGACTCCGGATGATGGGATAACTATTAGTAACCGGGAGATCTATAAATGAATAAGTTACAAAGTTTAGAATTTATATTGAAAGAAGAGGTTTATTGAAGAAGGAACATAATGATAAAATTAGTGAAATTAAATTAATATAAATTAAACGTCCATTAGACTAAATCAATATAGATGGACACGTAAAGAGAGACTATAATTAATCTAAAACAAAATAAAATAAAAAATGCAATTCCTTTATAAAGTAACGATAAATTATTTTTAAAAAATAAAGTTTTAAGTAGATCATCATAAATAACTAGATAAACATAATAACTAGTCGATATTAAAACACCTGGTCTCTAATTCTAAATTAAGTAGGGGAATAATATTGTGGTTTGATTAACTTAATTCGTCGGTAAATATTTTTTAAGAATGTTAATTTAATAATTAACAGCGATTGTCTTAATGTATATAACACTATAGTTAGTAGGAAGATCAAATAAAAAATTAAATCTTTAATACATTACGCAAAATAGATAAATATATATATGTGTGTGTGTGTATGTGTGTATATATGTATATATATATGTATGTATATATATGTATGTATACTATATGTATGTATATATATGTATGTATACTATATGTATGTATATATATATGTATATGTATACTATATGTATGTATATATATATGTATGTATACATATATATATATGTATATATATATATATATATATGTATATATATATATATGTATATAAATATATATATATATGTATATAAATATATATATATATATATGTATATAAATATATATATATATATATATAAATATATAATATATATATATGTATATAAATATATATATATATATGTATATAAATATATAAATATATATATATATATATATATATGTATATATATATATATATACATATATATAAATATATATATATATAAATATATACATATATATATATAAATATATATATATATATAAATATGTATATATATATATAAATATGTATATATATATATATAAATATGTATATATATATATATAAATATATATATATATATATATATATATATATATATATATATATATAGGATCAAAATAAACCAAAGTGAAAACTTTTAGTAGATGGAACCTATTGTGAAAAGGATTAGCTCAATATACGAGATAGAGCAATAGTAGAGATAGAAGAAAAAAGAGTGATAAATATGCGACGATTGTCCAAATTTATTTCAAATTTCAATTGTTCAATGCAAGGTTGTCAGTAATAAACTAGTGGTTATTTTTCTTTCCTTAAGCCAAGGCTTTTCAAAGATCGAAATCTTATCATCAGAGGAGAAATACAGATGGATAAGTTGGCTTTCGAAAAAAACAAAGTTCAAATATTTGAAAAATATGAGAATTATTTTTAAAAATTATTAAAATAATTTTTGTCAAAAAACGTACTGAATGAAAAGAAAATTTCGTGAAAAAGATATACAATTGTCCGGGTGGTAAGTTTCCGTTGAAAAGGTTCGGTGAAATTGTAGAAAGTGAAGAAAAACACTTTGCATGGGAGCAGGTTGGAAAAGGTGCTCAAAAGTAGATAAGTCCAGATGCACTTAAAAGAGGCTGTGAAGAGGAAAACAGGCCATTTTTTTTATTTACTTCCGGGCCTAGTAAAACGGTAGGATCTCATACAAAGATTAACTCAGAATGAGGAAAAGCCAAAGTTGATGAAAGTTTCAGATTTGGGGTCAGGATGGGGGGGGTTAGGAGGTGCGGGGTAGTTTAAAAAGTCGCTTTGTGAATTTGGGGGAAAAAAAAATAATAAAAAGAGGACGGGTTGGCATGGGGATGTAGATAAAGTGACAGGTGGGTTAAGGGTGCGGGCTAGCGGTAGGGTGTAGGTTTTGGGGGTGGGGTTAATCTTAAAAGGTGAATGGGTATAGAAATAGTTGATTCTAAAAATAGAAATAAAAAAATGTGAGCTTCCAAATATTTCAGGCGACTAAAGGCAGATTAAAATGTAGTTATCAGATATGGTTTCGGTGTGTTTAAGGAATAAAGAATAAAGTAGAATTAGTGAAAGCATGGTATAATAAATATAGGAATTTGGGAAGACGGATATGTCTAGTCGGTCCTGCCAAAAGTTTGAGCATGACCGAATTTTTTATGCGTAGATAGGTAGGCGTCAAAGTTGTCATCTTGTGTAAAAGGGTTTCTCGTCTCAAATTTTTTAAATGAAATTTGTCTGCTTGTTTTTCTTTTTTTCTATCTTATGATTGTGTATTGGCGGGTATAACTTTTGCTCATGAGTATATCCCTGAGAAGGGGCCGAGAAGGTTCTGCAACAATTGTCGGATACTCAAACTATGTTTATTTTAATATGAAGCTCTAATATATATTTAACACTTTTGAAAAGTAATGTTTTGTTTATTTGGTAAATATTTGAAATTAATGATTTAATATATATATATATTGTCTATAAATATATATATATATATATATATATATATATATATATACGTAATATATATATATATTTATTGTATGTATAGATTGATATATATATACGTAATATATATATACATATATATATAGTATGTATAGATTGATATATATACGTAATATATATATATATATATAGTATGTATAAATATATATATATACATAATAGATATATATATATACTTGTAGTATGTATAAATATATATATATATACGTAATATATATATGTATATATATATTTATTGTATGTATATATAAATATATATATACGTAATATATATATATATATCATATATATTGATAGTATGTATACATATATGTATATATATATGTACGTAAAATATATATATATATATATATATATATATATATATGTATATATAAAGAAGAGTATATATATTATATATATTCATAGTATATATATATACATTTGTATATATATATATGAATATGTATATATGTATATATATATGAGAGTATATATATTATATATATTCATAGTATATATATACATTTGTATATATATATATATGTATATATATATGTATACATATAAGAGTATATATATATATTATATATTTGTAATATATATATATATACATTTATATTTATATACATATATACATATATATATACATATATATATATATATATATATATATATATATATATATATATATATATATATATTAGTACTTCATGTATCCACATAAAATATTATAAGGAGATTTCATTTTTTATGTATCAGTTTTCAGTATTTACTTTAACAGTCCTCGATACGTAAGTAGAGCTAGGTAGTAAGCAATTAAAATATATATGGCAATCAAGCCGATGATTGCCATATATATTTTTATTGCTTACTATATATATATATATATATATATATATATATATATATATATATATGAATTTCTAGTATATATATACATTTATATTTATATATATATATATATATATAAATAAATATTAATAGACTATGAATTTTAATATTATACTTAACATCTGATTTCTTAAATTAATTTCCCTATTTATTTTTCTATTTATTTTTGTATCTCAAACGTCATGGTAAGATATACAACAGTTCTAATATTGAGATGTGTAGACAGTTCAATTAGTCACAGTTTTGAATCAACTTAAAATTAATTTTTATTTTACAACTCTCGAATATATGTAATATATCATACTAGCATTTTAAGAAAAAGTCTTATCTTTTTATTCAGCACATTTACAAATACAGTGAACCCGGTATTAATTTCAATTATAAAATAAAATGTCGTTTTGCTTCTATGATATCTATATGCATAACAGAAAAAAGCGACATTATTTCAATCATGCAAGTATAATATCTTAATACATTCATCGAAGGTTTAAACTTCATGAAAAATGAAGTTACAGAAATAATATTGGTGGTTAAGATCGAAGAAGACATCTAAATATTTATAAACATATGTATATACATATATATGTATATATATATGTATATGTATATATATATATATATATATGTATTAAGACGCATATGCATATATATGTATATGTATATGTATATTCATATGTATATGTATATATATATGTATATATATATATGCATATGTATGTGTATATATATGTATATATATACATCCATATATATATATATTTGTATATGCGTATACACATATATATGTATATATATATATATGCCTACGTATATATATATATGTATATTATGTGCATATACACATATATATTTATATATATATATATATATGTATACATGTATATGCATATGTATACGTATATATAAATATTTATAGACATATATAAACATATACATATATGTGTGTATACATGTATATGCATATATGTATACATATGTATGTGTATACGTATATATATATATGCATGTTTATACGTATACGTATATATATATATATATGTATATCATGTACATATTTGTATGTATATATACATGTATACGTGTATATATAGTTATATATATATATATATATATATATATATATATATATATATATATAAAGGAGGGTTTAGTTTAATGAAATAAACTAAGTCAATGAGTCTATTTAATCATAATTTAGTCTGTTATCATTAGTAATGCGTAACATTTGTGACATGACATATGATAAGAAACGTGTAAATGTATAAATATTATTTGATTAAAGTTTACTCTGTTTAAGATTAAGTAAGATAGATAGTAAAAATAATTAGTTGTCACGAATATTTTTCACATATATTAGTTATATTCCTTTCAAATATTTTGTAAATTTGTAAATGTATTCTGAGACGATCTTTGTATTTGTTCTTCCGCGAATATCTACTGTTTTGATTCTTCATTACTACTTTATAAAAAATGTTCACAGAAAAATTGAGTTCAGACATTTTACATCAACCGCGTGCTCCGCGACAGGTGTTCAAAATAAATGTTGCTGGTCTATTCGCGGAGAGATAGGAGTGGGTCTTCAAATATTACAAAGCCATTAATTATGGCTGCTAGATTCTTGAGGATTGGCCACTACTGAAGTAGTAAAAATGGATAATTATCGTTCTTAAAATTGATTGCAGACAAAATCGCTTTTCGGTTCCTCATGCAACAAAAAAAACTCGAAAAAAATGAGATATTTTTATAGAAACGGCTGAACAATTATGAATTTTTTAAGTAATTTGCCCAATAATTCCGAAAATAAAACGGTTTCTCCACGTCATGTCAACTATTGTCAATATAGTTATAATACTCATGGCAACACACACAATGGCTACTCTTTTCACTAACATCATCGGTGAATAAAAATATATTAGCGATTGTATGTTTATCATTTTTTGCAAAATACTGTGAGATTTGAAAATCAAAATTTATTTCAAAATTTAAATTTCAGAATCTAAATATATATGCTAAAATTAAACGATGTTGAGTTTGGTAATATGCATGAAGGCTAAATTCCAACGATCCGTATTTTTACTTTAGTTTCATATCATACACTTATCAGGGATTTGAAAATAAATAACCGATCGTATCCGGTGGCATGCCTCGTTAGTTTTTGTCCTGCATCATATTTCAAGTGGTTCTATATAGACACAATTTTATATGAGTTTGTTTTTGTTCTGCATCATATTTCATAAAGCTATACATATTAAACACATTCATCATCGTACTTGTAGTTACTAAATTCCGGCCGAGTTACTATATGCATTTACTCCAATGCCTCATAGAGGCGATGTGTCGTCTTATTGTAGTGCTACTCCTTCGATTTAATGTCTTGATCTTTATATAGGAAACAAATAAATTGTAGTAACTTTGTCCAGATGTTCTGTTCTTTTTAATAATCTCCATTAATACTAACGAAGAGGATAACTTAACACAAACTTATGACAACTTTGTAATGATAACACAATATTGCTTTCTTGGAGAGTATGCTGTTGCAATCCATGTGACAATTAATTATCCTTCCCATCTTTGTGTATATGTGTATGTCTATTACTAGACACACATGGAAATGAAGAAACAAAAAATTTCTCAGGAGTATGAAGATATTTATTAGATGCAACTTTTAATTCAAGGGCCAACATTCGATTGAAATATACAAAAACGGTGGACTCGTAACAATACAATCGCATTGCTCTGTCCGTAAAATGTAACTAAAACGAAACGATGTTCCTATAAAGTGCGACGCGCCGCTAGTTGAATCTGCATCAGTAAAAAGGTAACCGACGCCTCGCCTAAGATACACCCGTCAAAACGTATCACCTATGTTCTAAATGCTATAACATCCGCATAATGTTTATTTAAGTGGGTGTAGCTTCTATGCGTATAACAACGCGAACACTCTTAAAAATATAATTGGTAGGACTGGATAATAGCCGAATCAACTCTGGCATCGGAGATTCTGAATTCAAATATAATCTGATATATTAAGTACTTTTAAACTCTCACACCATTAAACACTCTATGAACCTTTCCTTCCACTTATAAGTGAATTAGAATTTGTGTACAATTAATAATTGTAGCTGAATTGTACCGCCGTTAAATGTCAAGCCTAATGATATATTATAATTGATATTCATTGGAACGGCACGTATGTAATATTGAATTTATCTGATGTGTTTCAATATTTCAAATCTCGTGTACTATATGCTTATTTTATTTCACGACCATGATTATGCTCATTCTAATTTACTTAGCAATACACCATTTATTTTTTGATGCAATGTACATTTGTGTAAAACTTAAGTGAATCTTACTGATTCTGAACTTTAATTATTAGATACTTAAAAATGGCATTTATTTAATGAGTTGTTTAGTGATTATATATCACATTTGAATGAATTGTAATTTGAAAAAAAAAACATATTATTTACACTATGTTTTACATATTTACCATACTTACACAATATAACATGTGATTGTCTTTGTAGTTTACTCAATCTATATAATAGTAAAATGATTTTTGCGGATGTAATTGCTGATACACTGAAAATGTAATACCCGTAGAAACTTTGGAATCACAGCCTTCAAATTATAATCATGTCGTATTATTTGAACTACTTTTCTATTTTTTTACGTTATTCACACAAGGTGTCGGCCGTCTAATTTCCGAACTACTTCCGGTGCGTATTGCCCAACCCGGTGAACATATATTGCATTTTAAGTTAAACACTTTATTCACTCCAATGGATTACGACGTTCTCCTTTCATCAGTTATCGTATGACTGAACGGGAAAACTCGAACCAGTAAATAAAATAAACGGTTCAGCTCAATTTTCCGAATGCTTCGCGAGTTAGAGATAAATATTCACACGTTGGGCAAGACACACATGAAACCGGTTGGAGATTACATCGGCGCAGATATTGTCAGAATAACATTGTGGATGAGAAAAGTAGTCTAAATACTCCAAATTAAACAGATTATTAACAGATTTCAAAACATAATACATTTGTGTTGAAGAAGGACAACGTTTTTGGTCAGCAGTTCACGTCTAATTAGCACATTTTCCTAATTGCTATATGCAGTGTGCAAATAATCAACCAATAAATACATTTATTATAACATAGATAGTATATGTTACATATTTTATTTAGATATTGTGAGCATGTTTAACAAATATTAATATATGATCTGAGAAAAGTATGCAAATCGGTGTTTATTTTACTAATTTTTATATTGCAAATTTTGAAACTTTTTTCTCTACAAAGTGTATATTTCTTCTCTTATATTATCATTTGCAAAAAATATCTATGCACATTTGAAAAATGTGTTTCCATAAAATTATCTAACATATTACATAAGAAAATAACGTACATCAAACGTACTGTTAATCATACATTGTACTATCATACATAGAATATGTATTTATACCAATGTCAAGCGTCCAGTAATAAGGGATAGTTTTGGTGAGAATAATTACAGATTCATCACTCAGGTACGTGTATCAAAAGACGGTCTAAGAGATGGCATGAGCGAAAATGTATATCAAATATATTTTTCCCGCTAAATTAGTTTTGAACACCTTTGTATACTTTCTTCATTTGTTGTAGACCACTTTTATTGTTATAAATGTTGTTTTGTTTTCATTGCTGTAAAAGGTATGTGTTGTATGGTACAGTCATATACTATGTGTATGCTTCCGTTGTAATCTGCTACGTTTATAGATGCCTGCTTGAAGTCAGAAAGAAACGCCAACATGCACATTCCAACAATTTTGAACCTCTGACATGTATAACATAGTTTGCCAACACACAATGTGTGTCTGTCAAAATAATACAATTGACTATTTCATGTTAAGATGTGAACACATCATTTGATCACGAAACATATTATATACAAAAGAATGCCATAGTTTTTAAATCATTCATTTTGCACTATAGCGATATTGTAGCTATAGTTACTCATTTATGTTTTCTATAATCATGTTATTAATTTTTTAAATTTAAATACATGTTTTAAATAGAAGTTGATTTGATTAAATCGCTATGTTTAAATGTATTCTAAGATAAATATTCAATCTTTCACCGCCATTAGATGTGTGAAATAACATGCATGTCCGGTATAGCTATTATTTTTACAAACATGATTGTATCGGCATTGAGGTTTTAAAATAACATTCTACTTTAAAATGTATTCATATTGTTGTGAAGTTTTTTTTTATTTCGCAAATATGACAGGTAAATGCTCAACGAAATGGAAACTGGCATAATATTCATTTTCAACATATGCATAGTAATAAAGAACGGTTGGGAATTTAGAGTGGCTTAGTAGAGAATGCCATCTAAACATTATAATAATGATAAACTGTTATTAATTTTTGAAGAGATTCAAGTATTCATTCAATTGACTGCAAATTAAAAATAAATAAATAAAATAAAAAAATAAATCCAACTAATATGAAATGCTGACACTTCATTTCGTGAATTGGACGATTTGCTTTGATCTGTACCTGAGAAAGTTATTTTTCTTAACAAAACGCCATCACTTATCAAGGACCGATGGCCGTTCGAGAACAGGCGTTACAGGTACGAGTTATGCGATGATCACAACCACGCGAGTATTAGACACAACTGGTAGATTCGACCAAATATTTCTTATGAAGATTTGTTTATCCAAGATGCAGCTACAGTTAAGATGAAAAATAATGATGATAAATAATGCCCCACTACATAGCGAAGTTGGAGTTGTACTCTATCACGGTTAGAATCAGTGCCTGAAGCGGAACATAACTAGAAATACATTTGATGTACATTTTCTATGTCAGGCTTTGAATAAAGGTCAGACGTCGGAGCTTATCAGAGATATCGTATTTCTTTGAGAGAAATATATTCATTTCAACTGAGGAAAATTGAGGATTGGAAAACTCGTGGTGCAAAGGCGTAACTTGGTTTTAGAACGCGTTCACAATAACAAGGAATTCGCCGCATGCATCACATGCTCTAAGTTTGAAGTGAGAAAGGTTAAAGGATCTTTGTCCTCAGTGCTCTTCGATGTGCTGCTATGATCTTAAGATACGCGTAGACTATCATTTATTAAAGTCAGGAAGATAATATGCCAAAGAATGGAATATTGGGCATATTATCTTCCTGATTGGGATACATCGTCATTGATATTATAAGCTCCGGACTTCTGAACGTCGATGCCTACATTAATAAGCGAATTAGAGAGAAATGATTCGATTCGTGCAATGAGATTACAAGATGTGCTATAGGTAGCTTATGTGTGAAGTAAACCTTTGTCGCAAACCCTATCGAAGGCATCCGATATATATATATATATAAAGAATTCAGCTTGTCTAGGTCCTCCACTAACTAACCACCTAAGCCCAAGCAGTCTCTGAAAGCCGGAACACAGTGTCAACTGTCTGGTCCCTGGCCGCTCGGAGTTGAGAAGATATAAGAAAGAGAAGATTTGAAATAGACCATCAGATAACCAAGCTTAGAGACAATGTCACCCCCACAAAGATATATATATATATATATATATATATATATATATATATATATATCAAGATATATATATATATATTTCTACACAAAATTATATATATGATATATTTATGATCATTTTTATTTACACAGACATGTACAAAATCTGCGACAACGACATGTCGATGGCATCAATCAACAGTTATTATAAACTGAGATCTCATATGCAGAGTTAGAATCCTATCTTAACCTTAGATCATATTTGGAAAGAATGAAATGGAGAAAAAAGAAGAAGACAGAGAAAAGAAATTTTAAATTTAAAAAATTACAAAGTCACGTAGTTTGTGACCGTTAAAATCACAAAATTAAAATCAAAATATAAAATATAGAATATAAAATATGATTAAATAAAATAAAATAAATCACATGTTTAAAGTCAAACTCGGTAAAAGATGTTAAGACTTAATTAACCTACACTTTCCTCCTAATAATATACTGCATAACATTTTAAATAAAAGCATCCTCAAAGTAACGTATAGCTGTTGAGCAAAATTTAGAAAAAAATAATAAAAAACATAACAATAACATCCCAAATAGAAAAAAACACTACTGAAAGGAAAACAACAAAAATCAAGGCTTGCAACTGCACAAACAAAACAGAATGCCCATTACAACAAAATTTCCAAATAACTCTATCAGTATACCTAGCAACAATTTCTACTAAAGAAAATCCAACCCTGAAAAAATAATATATAGGTATGACTGGTATAACCTTTAGAGAAAGATATAGCGGCCATAAATGGTCATTCAATAACTCTACCTACCAAAAAAAACTCACTTTCTATGTATTACTGGAGATTAACCCACAATAATCAATCACCAACAGTGTTTTGGAACACCATTAGTAGAACCAGCACCTACAGCTCCCTGAAATTACCATGTTATCTTTGCCTAACTGAAAAACTTGAAATAATTAATAAACTTCTAAACAAAAAACCAGAAAACTCAATTAACTGTCGGCAGTATAGATTACACCTTCTCAGTAATTCAATTAAACCCCTTCAAGCTATCTCATAGAAAAAAACAAAAACAAAAAAACACTTTACCTATCCACTAACGGTAATTTGTCAACAGGACTATCATTTTAAACCATTCGAATTAATTACTATTGTTGCTGTTATTATTATCCTATACAGTGTTTACTATACTTACTACTTATAGCCCCCATTATATCTATTATCAAGATAACTACATGAACTATTATTATCAGTTTTATAAATTAATATTATTATTATTTTTATTACTATTATTGATACTCATATTATTCTTATTATTATCATTATCATTATTATTACAATTATTAAGATTATTGTGGTTACCATTGTTATAATTATTATAACTATCACGATTATGTTTACTATTATTTATATTGTTAGTATTTTACAACATGTAATTTATCTATTATCAAATATTTTATTTTTATTATCGTATTTACAACTACTATGATTAATATCAATTGCAATCTTCGTTATTTTTCTTTATTTTCTAATATTCCCTTATGTTTTTCATCCAACTATTGCTTACTATTATAGCTCATTATTATTGATTATTATTATCATTATTAATATTTGTAGGTATAATATTTACCATTTCCGCACTATTATCGAGATTATTATTATTATTATTATTATTATTATTATTATTATTATTATTATTATTATTATTGTTAACCAGTTTTGTGATTATTGTCAATGATATTAATACTACCATAGTTACCGTCATCTGGCTTTTACTTCTAATGTTATCATTAGTTTTAGTAGCAATGGTGGTATTACCATTAACGATAATGTCATTATTTATAATTTTATTATTTTTGTTATGTAATTATTACTGTTATTATTATTATTATTATTATTATTATTATTACTACAACTATTTGTATAATTTTGATTATTATTTATTTTAATTTCTTATTCTCATTATAAGTATTGTTATGATTATTGTGGTTACAATTGTGATCATTATTATTAATATAGCTATTATTATTACCATTTTTAATATGATCAGTAGTATTGCAACTACTGATTCTACTATTATTAATGAAATTATTCATATAACAATATTTACAACCATTATGATTAATACTACTGCTACCTACTTGTATAGTATTATTAATTTTATTATTATTATGTACTATTACTTTCTACCATTTGTTGATTATTTTATTTTTTACTTAACTATGACTTTTTTATTAATTATTATTTATTACTATTGAATGCTATTATTGTTACTGTTATTATTCTTATTCTTCTTCTTCTTATTATTATTATTATTATTAATACTACACAATGGCGGCATTTAGTACTCTTAGATTGTTACCAATATCACTATTATTATTATCATTATTAGTATCATCATTATTATAT
>OY744526.1:139311507-139334007 GCA_963556195.1 Sepiola atlantica
ATACGCACAGATTTTTGAATCGTCTGAAATTCGCAGCCTATTTAGAGACAGTCGTCCATGTTACCGAATAACACTACATTCGCAAGATAGAAAAAATACAGGCTAGTTTTAGAGTTCCGCCATCGTTTATGGTCGTTAGTGAATATAGAAAAGGTGTATATTTATTGCTGACACTACGTTAATTTGCTAACATCTCTCGTGTAAATATTGTTTTTGGTGAAATGCTACGGGATCAATATCGCCATTGTAATCGACGTTTACTAGCAGTAAACACAACTCTGAAGGTTATTTGATATGGTTAACGATGAATTTCAAACGATATATTAAAGAATCAAGTGTGTTACTTAGTGCTGTGTAGAAATTACAAATCGCTAAACTTCTCAAGAGTATTCATCTACAAATAAGCAACATAAATCCGATTGACTTGGTACTGTATAACGCATTTTATACGCCACTACTGTATTATTTAGTAGTTAAACCACACATTAAACTTATATGTATGCCAATTAAGTTTAATCAACTGAATCCTAATTATAAAGCACGGGGTACGCACATCATTGTTTTAAACATTTTCGACTATTTATAAACTGAACATCGCTGAAAACCCTACGCTAACATATATACACACTATACTTCTACATGATGATATTTCCTAATATGGTTCTTGTTATGTTCGTCAGAGTTCTGAAGGTGAGTCTATATATAAATTGTGTTTGATTGTCCTTCTGCACGAAATCCTCCTCGGTCGTTACACCCATTCTTTCGATCTGTAAGATGACATTTTGTTATCCTCGATTGTGACAGCAGCAAGACTGAACGATTTCATACGAAGTCGAGAATTGTTTGGTCTAGAACGTTGAAATGAATTTCGTTTTTTTCATGAGCAGAAGCAACGATGCCGCCCGTACTCGTCTACATAGCCTTTGAATGTCACATCCAGTAAGAGAGACAAATGCCGATTCATCCCGGATTTTCTGCAGATCACTTTTAGAAGTATTGCTCTAATTATACCTCTGGATTGCAAACGTGTCTATCAAGAGTAGTCGTGCCACGAATGGAGCTTCTTTGTTGCTACCGCCTCTCACAAGGTTTTGTATACTTTTATGGAGTGACGTTGATGATGCCGTAATCTTAGATATATGCTAAATTGCTACATTTAGGGTAAGACATGAACAACTGTCAAATGTGGTCGTTGCTTTTTATTAACCGATATGTAAGGTAGAAAGTAGTATAAAACATTTTCGGGCAGTAGTTACTTATAGCAAAGTGTCATTGGCTGACAAATATTGGCGACCCGCATCTACACCTATTGTGAGGTTTCTCTGCTCGCCAATTCTATTTAAAAAGCTTAGATTATTTCAGGTTGTATCGCTTTCAGTAATATACAACTAATGCAAAGCGTGAAATAAGTTGTCCTCGAGTAAAGTAATGGCTACTTATTTATTAATTCACATCCACAGGCATTTCAGGTAGATAACGGTGTGTAAACGGACGGAGTACAGTGGTAAATAATGATCGTTATCTACTTGCTTTCAAACGAGAGCAGAGTTTGACATGATGCCGCTTTTGCTGTGGGGAACACTCGCTTTTCCAAAAAGGGGCACCGTGGATTGTAACAAAAAGAAAAACTGTCTCAAGCTTGAAGGATTTCCCGTTTTCGGAGCATGTACAGGAAAGATGACGTGCAATATCACAATATATACTAAAATTGTACATATCCTTAAGTTGAAAATAAAATAAATGTTATGCATATATTAAGAAGACCCCTAAAAGGTAGAAAACTAATTCACTTTTCAAAAAGTTATTTACAAAATAGATTTATCATGAGATGAACAGAATTAATCATTCATTTGACATACGCGTGTTTGTTGTTAAGTTTTATCTTAGTTACTTGTTTCTTGTGAGGGATGTAGAAAAGAAAGAAAACACGTGTTAAAAAATTTGTCGTAATAAACAGTTTTATTTTTACTTCCACACAGACTATTATGTGTTCACCCTGTAGCCATGGAATCTTTGATAGCGCGGAATGATGTATAGCCGTACTTCGGTCTGTAGAATGAATTTAAATTGGCGTCCTATAAATGACTAGATATTTGTAAAGAATAAGAAGATACCTTTGATTAGAAAAGAAAAAAAAAATGGTCGTCGAATAAAGAACGATTGCCATAGTGTTACACGGTTGGTCGAGAAGTGATTTATTCACTACATCGAATTGAGAGAGTTTTTATCATATTATTGGTATTGATTAATGTAAAAGTGAAGGGTCATAGCAACATTTTTTTTTTATTTTAATTAAAGAAATTTTATTTAGTATCATCGGAATTATATATATATATATATATATATATATATATATATATATATATATACACACACATTTTTAACATAGTTAACACCAAACAATGTCAGCTGCCACTGAAGACATAAGTTAGAGTACTGAGAATTATGGTGAAAAATTTGGCCGTCGCATTAAATTGTGAGCTGTGCAGCGTGCTGCTTGTTACCATTAGTTTTACATTTCTGCATGTCGGTGCAGTTGGGAAAACAGGGAGCAGGGGAGGAATTGCAAAGCCGGCAGCACGAGAAACAAACTATTAGAGTAAAAAGTCTCCCGCATTAGAAGACCTCCGCAGGTAGCCTGATAGGATTTAGCTGATTATCGGAGTATATTTACGTCGAAGAGGCACCAGGGCACAAGTTCATCGCATCACACTCCATCGAAGAACTTGTAAAACAAGCACAATGGTGCACTATTGCAGCGATGGAACAGGGACTGGAGCTTAGTCAGGGTCCTATTGGATGCTCTTTTTTAACCTTGTCTAAGAGTGATAGACTAGCGGATGGTGGCTTAGTAGAGATATGAGATAATGTCAAGTGTGAAGGGTTTTTAGCACGGTACTTGAATCTGACATTCGATTCAACAGCCTTGGCAATGTCTACTATGTATATGTTCCAATTCATGCTACCTGTGGATGTTAGGCCGAGGTGTTTGATCGCTGGGCTCTCAGGTAAGGTGGGATTGAATTAAAATAAAGGGTTTTTGTAGTTATTGAAGGAAAATAACGTTGTCTTTGCAGCATTAAATGTTGCTATACATTTATGGCTCAATTACACTACAGACTGGAGGTCACTTTTAAAGGAATGACCCATGCCCTCGGATATGTGCGCGTCTGTTTTACGACCTGGCGAGAATAGAGTCTGGTTTCCTCAGCAAATATAACCATCTCAGACATAATACCATCAGAAATGTCGTTTATGAAAACCATAGACAATACACCTGCATTTAATGAATGATGTTTAAATAAACGGCCATCAAGGACAAACTTTTTGAGTTAGGAATGATCTAATTAAATTAAGTATTCGTTCAGTAATACCATATGAATGTATTTTTATGAGCAGACTTTTATGTCAAACCTTATCTAAGGTTTTGTATATATCAAGTATTACCGCCTTAGCTTAAGCTGACTTGTAAAGTGTATGGTGTATACGTTCAGTAATGTCCCTTTCATATATTCGCAGTAGACCGTGCTTGCATAAAACAGTACTGGTAGTTATAAAGATATGCACCATTAACGAGGTGCAGGACTATCACGTGATTGATTAAGGATTCAAATATTTTAGCGAAGAGCGGAAGTAGACTGATGGGGTGATAATTGTAAGGGTCAGTTTTATCACCGGCTATCTTTAAGACTAGTACCACAGAGACAATTTACCATCTATCCGGGAAGAAAGACTCACCAAGGTATTGGATGTAAAGTTGGACAATACAGGGGACTGTTAAATATAAGATATCTTTATTACTATTACTGGTGTAAAGTTAGGCCCACATGAATGGAGGGGTCATAGTTTTTTACGGTGTTCCTGACACTCGGTAGGGTTATTCCCAGGTCATCAAGTTTTGTTTAAGTCCGCAATATTATTTTGTGGTGGTGTCTAACGTGGAGTTTAAGACGAAATGCTGGGCACGTCGTTAAGCCTGATCAGTTGCCGTGCACAGGGCAGCATTGTGGTGTTATATCGGAGGAGTTATGGAGTGTCCATTGTTCACCAGACTATTGCTGATCTTCCAGAAATAACGAGTACCTTTTTTCTGTGACTGCGTGTGTTTTCTAGTCATCTCAGTATGCCTTTTCTTTGCTTCACCTATTACAGCCTTACAATGATTTCTTGACTCTATAAATGTCTGTCTATTTTACTCATAGCGGCAGAATTTTCGCAATGCTTGCCGCTTCCGAGCAACTACAGCTCCATACTCCGAGGTAAACCATTGTAGAGAGTTGGGCTTGCTGTAACATTTTTGCATGAAGACGTATGCTCACAAAACCTGATTTGACCCATTCAGTTACCTCGATTGAGCACTTATCAGATGAGAGAGAAAAAAGTTGCCTTCCATGGGGCGTCAATGATGTGATCTATGATTGAGTGCAAAATGAATAAAGATGTTCACATCATACGAGTAAAATTTGAACAGACTACTACAACCAAGAGAGATGTCATCTCCGAATGAGAAAAATTATTTTTAAAAAGGTAAATGACTTGAAAAAGATATGTTAGTATAGAAAGCTGGCTCAAATCTCTTAATTAAATAGAAGTGTATCTTTCGGGAAAAACATATCATCCTTTGTAGCTTTTGAACAAAATAATGATATTCTGATACGAACTGATACTCAACAGTGTTAACAAACTATTTCTCTGAATACACGTATTTTGACACTCGAGTCAAGTGACAGTGCTGTCTAGTTATGTGGCCGAGGATAACTGTACGGCCCCTTTCCATGCACGATATAGCACATACAGTAACCCAGGATAGTATACAACTGTTTATGGAGCAGCCGTTCTTAGCGCTTCCTAAGAGTTTCGGCTGCTTTATTAAAAGTAAAAAACAGCAGCCAGACCTGTACCCTTGTCTTGTCGGTACAAAAGTGAGACCTAGTTACAAAATGATGTTTCCCAGATGAAGAGGAAAAGAGACGGCGTTCATAGTCCTAATCAGGAAATAAGGCTAAACACTGTGTGTCTTTAAGCTGACCGTACGCTAGTACTTTTGCGCCTGGCTAATTGACACAGAAAGAGAGCAAAGGTCGGACGATAGGCTGGGCCCATCCAACCCTTAAACAATTCTAGCTTAACAAACGGCATATTAGAAAAAACAGCTTTATCAGCGGAATGTATAGAACACTAGTTTTTCATAGAGATATATTGGAAAGCGGATTTTACCATAGGAATGTATTGGAAAACAGAGTTTACTATAAGAATGCATTGGAAAGGAGGTTTCACTACAATAATGTTTTTTGAAAACAGATTTTACTATAGAAATGTCTTGAGAAACAAGATATAGGAAGTCATTGCTTTGTATTTTACAATTGTATTATACAAATGTATAGTTTTTTATTAAATATGACTTAATTGTATATACTATGTTACACAACGATATACTAGTTTACTATCTTATATATATATATATATATATATATATATATATATATAAGCATACACACGTAACAGAATAGAACTAATCAAAAGCAGTATCAATAATAAAGTATAATACATATTTAGCTAAACAAAGGCAGTTTCATTTATATACATGTGTGTGTATGTATACACATGTTATCAGCAAAATAACAGACTTAAAGAATACGATTTTTGAGATACGAAATAATAAAATATTTATAATATATAATGATAGAAAACCGTATTATCGATACACTTGATTGCAGTTACTTGAAACATCTTAAACACAATGACAGCTTTTGAAGATCAGATGTTTAGTTTAGTAGAGAACATTTTTCGATCGGAATTGATATATATATATATATATATATATATATATATATATATATATATATATATATATATATATATATATATATATATATATATATGACCAAATAACTCCCGGACATACCTCATCATAGAACAACTGCCAGGCAAAATTCGATTGATAAGCATAGTGTAATCATAAAATTACATACTGATTCCAAAGTTTATCAATTTGATGTATCTGAGTGTGTTATATATTTTTCTTGAAGGGTATTTTTCCTTATCAGAAGACCATGCATTGTAAACACATCAAATCTAAAGCTGTGCCACTGTTTTGAAATGTTGCCACAGCGGTCTCACTTACATAACTGAAGTATAAGCTAACACTCTGACTTAGCCAAAATTGTTACACGTGCTATTTAACGGCTATTTTGTCAGAAAATATCACGTGTTTTTTTGTGTCACTATCCATGTATAAGGCCCGGAAAATAAGGGGCGTTTCATTGTACACAACATGACTCTAGCATTACACTATTAAACTATTGCAATTGCTTTATATTATCACATTAATTCATATATAATTAATTAAATTAAAGTCGTTGTTGTTAATATCGGCGACCGTATTTTATATACATAAATAAACTACGAAAATGCAATTCCGAATTAATGACACATACAATTAATTTATTATGATCCACTTAAAAAATGATTATTCAAATTAAACATTCAAAAGAGTAGTTCTTAATCGGTCATCTGTAGTATATATAGACAATTACAAAATAAAATGTTGTATAGCTAAATACTGTTGCATATATTCATTTAGATACACATACATTGAGATATTTAGGTTGTATATATATATATATATATATATATATATATATATATATATATGTGTGTGTGTGTGTAGGTGTGTGTGTTTATCTACTATCACGTGAGACATGGGCATTTTGATGTTTAAATTACAAATCTATGGTTGTCGGTTAGTCAATTATTTACATGTGTATTTGTTTCTTTTTATTTTTAATAAATTTTTTTATTTGTCTTTTTATACTTACTTTCTGATTCGTGTTCTATTTCATATGTCGACGTATCTATCCCTATGTCTGGTGTTCAAGGGAGTGCTAAAAAGACACTTCTCAAAGCCTGGACATATTCCAAAACCACAAACACTTGAAGATCACTGTCATACTAAAAACAACTACACCTTTGAAACGAAAAGAGAAGAAATGAAAGGCAATCGATCGAACCGAACACGTATTTGACAACAATGAAAAGAAGCTAAATACGTCGGTTGACGCCATGAATTATTTACCTTTAAACAACTTTAGATAACAAAGTTCAATGTTTTCATTTTTGTTGACTTCATACATGAGATTTGCTTTGCATTCGTTGTTTGACTTTTTTACAGTTGTTGATAGAATGTTTTATTTCATTGTATGAACGTGTTTGTTTTTAATAACAATAAATATACTAAAAACATCATACCCTTATGTATAACCGACCAGAACATCTAGTAAATGTAAATGTATCTTCTTCAATACAGACCTCTTTCTACTTTGCATTCATCTTCCGTGGAAAGTGCGATAATTTGCTCTAGTCTTTGCTGCCTCATTTTGTGAGATTCAAATTCACAATCATCTTCCAAGCACAACAGAAAAGAAATCCTTTCTCCTTTCATGTATCAAACTGTTGGTGGAAATAACAACCTACCATTGCATCATACATTTATTAAAAACAACACAATTTAACTAAGTCAAACGTGTACACATGGCTTGGAAAACTAATTAAGAGTAACCATATACATATATTAAGACGTAATGATCACAATTGAAGTAACACTATGCAAAATAATTACTATAATGATAACAATAAAAATAATAATAAGTATAATAATAACAATAATAATGACAATAATAATATTAATAATACTCACAATAATAATAACAGTAATAATAGTTATATTGATAATAATAATTATAATAATATTAATAATAATACTATTAATAATCATAATAATAATAATCATAATAATAATATTAATAATACTAATATTAATAATAATATTAATAATGACAATATTATTAATAATGATAATATTAATAATAATAATAATAATAATACCAATAATAATGATAACAATAATGAAACACAATAACAATAATAATAACAATAATAATAGTAGTAATAGTAATAACAATAATAATACTAATAATATTAATAATAATTATGATAATAATAATAGTATTAATAATAACAATGATAATAATAACAGTAATAATAATAACAATAATAATAACAATAATAATAGTAACAATAGTAATTATAACAATAATAATAACAATAATAATAACAATACAATTAGTTATACTAGTAATAATGGTAATAATAATAATAATAATACTAATAATAATAATAATAATAATAATAATAATAATAATAATAATAATAGATAGATAGATAGATAGCAGTTAAAGCAAGACAAATACTCAAGAGAGGGTGGTTCTCGGAGATGGAATTAACGGAAATTAAACAAAAGATAAATGGCGTGACAGGTCAAGACACACCACCTGACGAAGACCTCCAGGAAGGCGAAGACGATGAAGCTATAGAATCATCTGAGGAAGAAGCAAGAGATGTGGAAAACGTCAAACGATTAATGTCCGAGAAGAAAACAAAACTTCCATCGCTAAGGAACGAAGACTGGAAGGAGTTAAAAGTTGAATCAGAGAAAGTAAAAATAGTGCTCACGTATATTCCAACAGACACTATCACAGATCTAAACAACTTGATATATGCGGGGGTAAAATCAGTAGGAAACTAAAAAGGGAAAAGACGACTAACCAAAAGAACGGACAGACGAAATCTGGATAGTAGATCAGACTGGAAACCCAGATCTCCAAACTTCAAAAGGAAGCTAAAACCGTAAATAGGATAAAGGAGAACAGTAAACGATGGAAGAGCAGAAATCTCCATCGCAAGGAAAGACTAAATAAGAAACCTGAAGAACTAAAAAATATAGCAGCAAAAGAAGGAAGATTGAGACGATACAGATACAAATCGGAACAGTACAAAAAGAACAGAACCTTTGAAAACAATTAAAGCCAGTTTTACAAAAACGTAAACAGAGAAAGAACAACAACAGACCAGACACAAACAAAACATTTCTGGAGCTAGATATGGGAAAAGGCTGAAGATCACAACAAAAATGCTAAATGGCTGAAAGTCATGAAAGATACAATTCTAGAAATTGAAGAAGGAACGGAAACAGAAATCAATGAAGAAACTATTAAGATAACACTAAAGAGAATGGCAAACTGGAAAGCACCAGGCCACGATGGAATACATGCGTACTGGTTCAAAATATTCACGACCCTATATGAAAGGCTAGCACAGAAACTGAGAGAATGTATCCATAAAACAGACGTACCAGAGTGGATAACCAAAGGAAGGATCACGCTCATACAAGACGCCAAGAAGGGAACGACATCAAGCAAGTACAGAACAATAACCTGTTTACGGACAATGTGGAAAATTCTTACGGCATAACTGAGAGATCAAATTTACCATTCCCTGAACAGTCGTGGACTACTTCCCGAGCAACAAAAATATTGCTAGAAACGGAAAAGAGGGACGCATGATCTGTTATACATAGATAAAAAGATCCTGAAAGAAGTTAAAAGCAAG
Source organism: Sepiola atlantica (assembly GCA_963556195.1). Lineage (NCBI taxonomy): Eukaryota > Metazoa > Mollusca > Cephalopoda > Sepiida > Sepiolidae > Sepiola > Sepiola atlantica. Next base: position 139,320,955 of record OY744526.1, read on the forward strand.
AAAAAGAACATATCTATGGCATGGATTCACAACAAGAAAGCGTACGACAGAATCTCTCAAGCATGGATAATTGAATGTTTAAAAATGTACAAGATACCCGACAGGATTATTAATCTCATGAAGAAAGCACTGGAAACATGGAGATTAGAACTGACAGCTGGAGGGCAATACTTGACGGAGAAAAAATACAGAGAGAGACTTCCTTTCACCACTACTGTTTATCAACACCATGATGCCACTCAACCACATACTCAATAAATGTGATGCCGGATACAAGTTCACGGGCAGAGAACAACGAATAAACCATCTCATCTACATGGACGACCTGAAGCTTTTTGCAAAAAGCATAAAGGAACTGGAAAAGCTGATAAATACGACCAGAATGTCTAGTAAGGACATTAAAATGGAATTGTTAATGGAAAAGTGTGCATTGCTAGAGATTAAAATAGGAAAGCTGGAGACGACTGATGGCAGGGAACTACCCAACAAACAGCAGATGAGGGTGCTAGATTAACAAGACAGTTATACATATTTGGGAGTTTTGGAAGTAGACAAAATCATATATACAGAAATGAAAGAGAATATTGGAAAAGAATACCTGAGAAGAACAAGAAAGCTCTTAGAAAAAAATTATATAGCAAAACCTAATCAAAGGAATACATATCTGGGCAGTATCACTTATGAGATAGCCTGGACCATTTATAAGCTGCATTAAAGAAGAACTCAGGCACCTTGACCAGACGGCTAGAAAATTAATGACTATGCACAATGCACTACATCTAACAGACGATACAGTAAGACTCTACATGACGAGAAACGAAGGGGGGGAGGACTGGTAAGTATAGAAGAATGTGTGGACGACACTAAAAAAGAGCTGGAGAAATACATAAACCAGAACACAGAAAGGCTGATCACCGCAGCAAGAGTTACCGTCTCAACGAACAACGCAGGAAGCATCGAAACTAGACACAAACAGACCAGAAAAAAAAATGGGAAGAAAAACAACTACATGGACGCTTCATAAGACTCACAAGAGAATAAACCAACGCAAATAGCTGGACATGGCTCAGAAAAAGAAACTTGAATAGAGAAACTGAATTTTTACTGATGGCTTCACCGAACAATTTGATTAGGACTAACTACATTAAAGCTAATCTCGATAAAACACAGGAAAACAATAAAGGCAGACTGTGTGGACAAAGAGACGTAACAATAAATCATATAATAAGTGAATGTAGCAAACTTGCTCAACATAGATACAAGAAAGGACATGACTGTGTTGGGAAAGAAATACACATGGAACTGTGCAAACAATTGAATTTCGAATATGCAGAAAAATGGTACAAACATAAACCAGAAACAGTACTGGAAAACGAACAACACAAACTCCTCTGGGATATGGATATACAAACAGATAAACTCATACAAGCAAGGAGGGCTTGTGTTATTATAATAGACAAAAAGGAAAACTCTTGTAAAATCGTAGACTTCGCCGTTCCAGCACCCCCACAGATTGATGATCAAAGACACGGAAAAACGAAGTAAACACACAGAACTAACCAGATAACTGAAAGGAATATTGAACATGAAGAAAGTTAGTATAGTACCAATTATTGTAGGAGCACTAGGAACACTCCCAAAAACTGGAGAAAAGACTGGGAGAAATTGAAATCAAAGGGATTATCGAAACCCTACAGATAACAGCAATAATCAAAACAGTTGCAATCTTAAGGAAAATGCTCAGATGTAGAAAGTAACATGCATACGCTACAAAGGCTAACCAGTCACAAGAAATGTACAACAGGGAGAAAACAAAACTATATACAAAACACCACAACAATAGCCAAAGAAGAGAAACTGCAAGAAATAGCACTTCATAATCCCCCCCCAATAAATTAAACCGGAATCAGGTATAACTACACAAAAATCAAATAAAGAAACAGAAATTACAAGTAACAATATAAGTTCCTCCCATCTTCCCCCATTTTTTTTAATTAAAAAGAATTAAAAATTATTATTTTTTCTTTAAAAAAGGAAAGAGAAAAGGAAAAAAATAATGAATTGAAAGAAAAAAAAGAAAAACATTTAAAAAATTTTAAAAATTAAACATTTTTTTTTAAATTCTTTTTTTTTAAATATGATTTTATTTATTTATTTTTATTTTTTTAACTGGTGCCGGCCTAGGCTGACACCAGACAAAATATTTTTAGAGGGTCCAGGAGGATGAGAAGACCGAAAAGGGACAGTACAAACCAGACCTCCACTGAAAAAGTGCAGATAATGCTGGGACCTTGGGGAGGCTTATTGCCACCCAAATCCCAGAGAAGTCCAATTGTCCTTACCAGCGAGAAATACATGATAATTGGCTGTTGCGATACCGCATCGTTATCGAAAAGAGATGAAGAATACTGGAAATCTGAGGAGGCTTGTTGTCACTCAGACTCCAGGAAATACCACTGGTTGTTGTCGATGAGCGATAACTGACGATGATTTGTGTGAGAACTGCTAGTGAGTACAAATAATAATAATGATGATAATTATAATAATAATAACAACAATAACAATAATAATAATAATAATGATAATAATAATAATAATAATAATAATAATAATAATAATAATAACAATAAAAAGAGTGTAGTTCTAGAGATTACATTGAATGCTTGTGGCAGGAAAAGTATTGAAGTAAAAATACGGTACACTTAAGAAATGTGTTGGCAAAAGCAATCGTATTTTTTTTAAATTTCATAGATGAACGTTACTGACTTCAAGGCCAGACACAATCACCAAAATGTGCATATAATAACCGAACTAAAAAAAAGGTGCCTGCTAATCGAAGTATATAATGTCTCTAAAAATGATATATTTAAAATGGGGCATTTACAAAAAAATCTTCGATATTAAAACCGCACAGCTTCAGATGTGTTCCTTATATTTGTGAAGAATTGTCTATTGTTATGTTTGCTGACCAAAGTTGTTCGCCTACTCAGTTAGATAAATACGTTTTAACTTAAGCCACTTCAAATTTATTATTGAAATTGTTCTCATCAATTAATATTACACGTTTAAGATACTTGCTGGAGTTTCCCCATAGTAGTTTGCAACTGTCTCTCTCTCTCTCTCTCTCTCTCTCTATATATATATATATATATATATATATATATATATATATATATATATATATATTATGTTTTAAAAGGATGAGGGTAATGCAAAGTGCCGGGTACGTTGTAAGCTGAAAGGAACAAAAATAATAAATCAAAATGGGGCTTACAATTTAAAAACCCCTCTGTGTAGTTAATTCTCTACACAGACGGATTTTTTGCTATGGTGTTTATTATTTTTTGACATAGGCAAGTTTTTTTTTCCCCGAAATATTAAATAAATGATGTTTAATAATCATTCGGACAACCCGCACAGCGAAACATACACTTGCTGTTATGTAAGATTTTAAGAAAAAATAAATAGTAAGTCCAATTTCGATGCATCATTTTTGGTATTTCCAGCTGACAACGTACCCGGCAATTTGCATTGCCCTCAGCCTTCTAAAACATACTACTACTATTCCCAAGAATGCTTCAAGCAAACTGCCATTCTCACTCTGTCTCTCTCTATATATATATACATATATATTTACATATATATAAATATATATATATATGTATATATATATATATATATATAAATATATATATATACAGGGTGGGCCAAAATAAGGGTCCTATCTTTAAATTTGAATAACTTGAATTTGAATAACTTCCACAAAATAAAAGTTAAACTCACCAAACTTTATGTGTGTGTAGACTGACCCTTCCGAGATTTTTCGAAATAAACAAAACATATTTTAGCCGAAAAACACTTCTTAAAACTTACAAAAACTAAAGTATTGTTTTTTACACTGTTTTGATTTTTTTAAGCAAAAATAATGTTTTCTAAATGAGGGTACGTTCCTTAGGGCTAATACGCCTCATGCTTGCTGCGGAAAGGGGTCCTTTACTTATTCTAAAAAAAAATTTAAAAAAATCAATAACTAAAAAAGTTATGAATTTTTAAAAATAGGACCCTTATTTTTGCCCACCCTGTATATATGTATATATATATATATATATATGTATATGTATATATATATATATATATATATATATATATATATATATATATATATATATATATATATATATATTAAAATATCTCTCTCTATATATATGTATGTATATATATATATATATTAATATATATATATAGATATATATATATATATATATATTATATATATATATATATATATATATATCTGTGTGTCTGTGAGTTCGGGGTAGTACAATAAATATACATTGATTATAATATCCAAAGATGTTCCAAATTGTATGAATGGGCATTACACGCTTCAGAGCATACATATATATATATATATATATATATATATATATATATATATATGTATATATATATATGTATATATATGTATATATGTATATATATATGTAGAAAACCCAAGTCGCAATGGCTTTCGACTAGCCTGTGGCACCAACAACATCGTATTAAGTCTAAGGTACATTCAGGAGAAATGACGAGAGCAACATCAACCCATATACATTACTTTTAGCGATCTAACAAAAGTATTTGCCCGTCTTTGACCGTGTAAACGGCGAACTTCACTTGGGAATCGTATCCAAAACTTGTTGTTAAGAGAAGTTTAATAACAGTTTAGTTAGGATTGCGATATGGTCATTATATGACTTCAACAGTAATTGAGAATTGCACTTCTTCAGATTATTTCTAAAGATTAATATGGGGTCAGATAGCGATATACAGCTTCACTTATCTTGTTTTCAATCTATATGCGGCTGTACTGCAATTTATTGACGGTCAACGTCTAACTTATATATCTACAAACTACAGAATAGATAGTGTAGTGTACAATGTACACGCTAGAACAAGAACAAATGCTGATTTTCTTATCAAATTTTAATATGAAGATAATACGGACGTTTGTGTCCTGACGAGTTCAATGATTTTCCCAATGCATAAACAAAACTGAGGGATTATTTCAACCTTCAACTAAATATAAAAACAGACATGTGTTTAATATTTAACAAGGTGTGTAATTGCAAAACAAACCTGGATCGTTTCGCGTAATTGGGTAGCAACAATTCCCCCTAATGTCACAGTATCGCTGTTGTCGGTAAACTTCGTTCCACCGTATTTCCTGATCAAGATGTAAGGCTTGACACTAAAATCATAGTTTATCGGGTCATTGTCCTTCTGGCACTCTTCTATGCATCGGGGGCATGGACGCCATCTTATATCACTCGATCAACTTGATCAAACACGTTTAATGATAATTTAAAATAATATCAGTGCCATAGAAGAATTGGGTGTTTCTAGTAAAGAGGTTTTAATTGGTAAATATAGATTTACATGACCTGGCCATGCCGTAAGATGAGTAAACAGTCCTATGCAAACAACACATTATATTGCAGATTGAATGTGGGAGTGTTTAACAACAGAAGGGGTGGTACAAGGATTGCTTGAAGAGGGATACGAAGAAGGCTGGAATTGATCACATTAACTAGGAAGCGAGTGCAGCTTGGAGGGCGAAGAAAATGAATGGAATAAAGGGGTGTGGAAAGATTTTAAAGTTAACGACGTGATCACGCTGATAAGAAAAAAAACCGTTGAAACCCTGTCGCGTATATCTGATTGGAGTGACAGCGATGATGATATTTATATATATATATATGTGTATGTATACAAATATATATATATATATATATATATATACATATATATACATATATACATATGTATATATATATACATATATACATATATATATACATATATATATGCATATATACATACATATATATGTATATATATTTGTATATATATGTATACACATATATATATATATATATATATGTGGATATGTATATATATATTTATGTATATATATATATATATATATATATATATATTAAATTCCTTTTGGATTGATTGAAAGTCCTTTAACTCAGGTCTACAACTTTAACTAATAGAAATAGTTAGCTTTATACTACGAATACTTGAACTAGTGGTATTGTCTCTATATTTGTTTAGGTGTGTGCATTTTGATTAGGTGCATGCCTACCCGTTATTTATGATAAGTGGTATTGGTGACATGTTGTCTGAAGTATTTTGTTTTGCGAACTAATATAATATCGCTAAAGGCCAAAACAGACGTATCGACATTTTTTCTTATAAAAGCAATCTTATAAATTCTTTTTCAGATCTGTAGAGATTTTAGTATCATGTCTTCATCTTTTGAATATGTATAAATATATTTGAAGAAATATAATATATGTTTGGGTAAATTTCATGAATACAAAGAAGTGGTTCATAGCTTTTTTGTTAAAACACACAGGTCGTTATTAGATGCTGCTATATTTTTTTCGCACATAGTTTGATATATAATATATTAAAAAAAGGTGATATTAAATATACCTTAAATTTTATAGCCTGATGTATGTTGGCAATTAGCAATCATACACATTTTATTTCATTCCTATGAAAAATTTATTAATGAATAAAGTCTATATATTCATTGATAGTTTATATTCCTTGACAGTCTAGTTAATGCAATTAAAATATATGATACTGTACATATCTCGGCTTTCTGGATATAGTCAGTGTTTGGAACTCATATCTCGACAAACAATATTGCCAAAATTAGTTTAAGTTCACATAAACACACACCACAAGACACTAACCTTGAGTGTAAAATGTTTTGTCAGGAAAACTGGACATGAGTATACTTTACCTTACAAGTAGACCCTGAGCAAATATTAAAAATAACATAGTATTTGAGGCACAAATAAGGTATCTTCGGTTTGACTACACGTCTATACGAGAAATAGTGCACCTTCCTTCAGCGGTGTTCCCTTAAGTAACGGCATCTAGCTAAATACCCCACCAAACTAGTTGAGTTCTTGTCCTGGAATCCGGTAAGACTAAGCAACCAAAAGAAACATATACCATAACATAATCAACTGGTCAATTTAAGAGAGTAACTTTAATATTCTTAACTTATTTACAAACTCAATGCTTGAGATGTAAAGGAAAGCTTTAATGGTACAGGTTAATATGTATGTATCTCGTGTAGGAGTCAAATGTTATGCCCTTGATTCCTAAGAATTTCGATTCTAGTAAAATCAAATATAAACATTGATTGTATATATATATATATATATATATATATATATAATATATATATATATATATATATATATATATATATTTACAGAGCAAATTTATATTATGCTGTGATTTATCTTAAAGATTGTGTTTAAAATGAATCTGAACATACTTGAAACAAATTCAAATAGTTCACCAACGCATCCAGCTCCCAGAGTATTGTTGTTAAAGGAAAGCAGTACATAGACAAAATGAACTTCAGTAAAAAGATGTAGTCTATGAATCCACTACCAACAAGTACACTTGTTAAATCGACATTCTACCGCTTTAACTAAGTTTTTAACCACTGAAAGTTTGTTCGCATTCGTGTTTACTGTCGCATTTTAATACATATTATATATTTATACTTATGTTTATGTACTAGTTATTTATTTCATGATTTACTTTTTTATAGAGTTATTTATTTACTCATTAACTGATATATTTGTTTGATTTTATGCTAGTTTTGTAATGTTTTACTATTGTTACTATATCCTTGATTTGTATTGATTAACATTGACGATCTCTCTTCTACCGAACGCTATAAAGATATTGGATTGTCTGCCCTTGTTTTCATAACAATTTTGATTTTGAAATCTACATTATGAAAGTAACTGTCGTCACTCGGTGTCCGAATATAATAGTTGGTTTTATATTTACTTATAAGTTTTACTTACATATTCTTTAAGTGACTTTTAATGTTCTCCGTAATTTATTGTGTCTTGTTAATTTCCATCCAATTAAATTTTTGCGATGTAGGGATACAATATTTCTGAAAATTAAAACTATTAAAATATTTTATAATTCGGTTAATTCTAATGTTGACATTGTATTGTGTGGTGCTGTTTTTATCAGCACTTTAACTCCTTATGTATGGAATCTATTTTTATTGGTGTCCGGTGTTCATTTGACTACAATGCTCTTACAAAGGGAGAGTTTTATTTACAAATTAAATGTGTTTAAATATGTATTTAGAAACACGTGTGATTCTGCACAAAAGACTATCAGAATATTTTTTTTTTAAAGTATAAAATTAACAGCCGGATTTAGTTATTGTTTACACAACTATCTTTCTCTCTCTCTATCTCTCTCTCTCTCTCTCTCTCTATATATATATATATATATATATATATATATATATATGTGTGTGTGTGTATATGTATATATTTACATTATATATATATATATATATATGTGTGTGTGTGTGTATACATACATTTACATTATATATATATATATATATATGTCTGTGTGTATATATATATTTACATTATATATATATATATATATATATATATATATATATATATATTCGTGAATAAGCCATTCTCATATATTAATATATTGAAATACTAAAAATAATTATGTATCAATCACTTCTATTTTCTCAATCGAAACCATGAAGACATCTATCAAATATTGTAATTATTAAAATATATATTTATATAAAATCATGGGGACATGCAACATGGAATTGAAGTTTTAATAATTGTATGTAAAAAATGAAATAATATTACGGTAATCCATAAGGAATGTCATATCCATAATGTTCAAATTCAATAAGATATGCAAATTTGGATTTACATATTTATTGGATTCTTATTTTTATCCGCTTGATGGCTACATGATGGTGAACAGTTTGTGTTGATTATACAACGATGCTCTCCGCGAAATTGACATTCCTATTATAGAATATCATAAGGGAGTTATGTTTATTTTGGTTGTTCTCTTTAGAAATGAAATTGAGATATGTGGCAAGAATTCGACTCATTATTTCGACTCCGATTTTAATTAAATCAAATATTTTTTTAAAAAATCAAACGTCACTAAGTGGCTCCCCAAAAGAGTAGCAATAATTTATCATATTAAACCCATTTATAATGCGAGATTAATTCCACACAAAATATTTCTAAGTCAAATGAATTCATCTCGTTCTGCTGATCTATTAAACTTAACTATCTTATTTTCTGTAGCGGATAAAACTACTATTTTACAGTTGGAATTACGCAATTACTTGCCATCCAATGAGGGCAGAGCAATGACTATAGTCGCTTTATCATGTGGAGAAAATTTAGTTACCCAAACAGAGACATTCTGGATCTTAACAAAAATAAAAGGTGACTCTTGTATAGAAATATGTCTTATTAACTGACTTATGGAGGAAAACAGTAAGTGATGTATCAGAACAGATACTACACTGTGCTTCTAACCAAAATGTATTTGCAGTAAACTTAATTTTCTAACTCTGATCATCTGTCCGTATCTAATACAATATTGCCTCTTATATTATATATTACTCATAAGAATATAGGCGCCTGTTGTTGTTTGTAATGCAATACCATATCCGGTGTGTCTTATCATTTCTTATTGGTTCTATGTTACTGTCTTATTATTTCTTATCCCTTAATACGTCTCTGCCGAGATATTTCCATGAACCACACAAAACCCTACCAGTGCTTTTCTCCGTGACAGCTCTATTGTCTCAGTCCATTCTCTATCACTTTCTGCGGTATCAAGATGCGTTTGCGCATTCGCGTTTTCGTATATCGTAATTGACATTTAATGTTCTAGTATGCTCATCTAATTATGATCTGACTTGATGACATTTTACCCACTTCAAGTACTCACATGAATAATTACACAGACACTTTCAAATAAGTATTATTTACTGACTAGGGGTTTTTACACGAGTCATTATTAGTGATTCCTTTCTTGCAATAATATGTTCTGTGCCCAGTGTTTGGGTTACAGCAAGCCATGCAAGAAGTCAAACTTCATCCGTATGATTGCATAAACCCTGCAATTCATTTTGCATCATCTCACCAAATGTTCATAACGTTTTACTCGCTGAGGACGACCGATGACTTTCTCTTGCATTAGATTTACAATACGCGTCCATGAGGTCGAAATTATTTCTGCCCTCTTCCAGTCGATGTCTAGCTGGTTGTATACTTTCGCAGTAGTTCTATCTTCTTTCATCCATAAATGCTATTTTGGTTGGTGCCATAATAACTTCTGGCATCGTATTTTATAGGCAAGAGTCGATATTAGATCATAGGAATTTTGGACGTCCAAGTTCTTTTCGATTAGTGTAGTTTTTTTTCAATATTGCCTGTATAGTTTGGGCTCAAATTACTTGTAAATGATCGTCGTTACCGGGTCATGTGTGTTGATATCCGCACTTAAAAATGTGGATTCAGTTATTATTATTATTAGTAGTAGTAGTAGTAGTAATAGTTGTAGTAATATTAGTACAAAGAGAAATAGTAGTAGTAGTAGAAAGAGAAGTAGTAGTAGTACTTGTAGCAGTAGTAGTAATATTAGTAGTAGTGGTAGCAGCAGATATTTATGTAAGACTCCCTTAGTTAATATATACGGTCGTCCCCATAAATTTAGCCCCTTGCATACATCATGCATAATATAATTCTTTTTTTAAACTTGCAATTAAATGTTTCTCGCGGCAGGATTATTTATGACATTGTAAGTTATATATTAAAATTTTATATGCTCCCTTTTTAAACTCTAAATCAGTGTATATAAAACGTTGTCAGGATAAACTATTAACTGGCGTCATAAGTTTAACCCTTTCGATTTATAGTGTACTACTGTTAAATCCTATATATTAAAACTAATCGTGTGTGTATTTAGTACAATACACCATGAAAAGAAAATGAATACATCAAATCGAACTATTGTCATCCTTTTCTAAAGTCATTGACACGCTAACATTTAGAGAGATCATTTGTATCGTGACTTATAGAGTGTAATCGAGCGAGCTTGGATAATGGACGTCTGATAATTACCAGAATAATTGAAGAGGATGATCTGCACAGATGATGATTCGTACCAGATAAAAAAGTGCACACATATAATTCGAATGCCGTGAACATGCCGCAAACATGTAAGGACTGGTTTTAGCGGAACAACATTACCACAGGCGTGTTGACTGCTTTCGATCATCGAAATTCGTTGGAGAAAAATGTACGGTAGAGATAAGCAGACAGTGTATGTCATTTATTATACTTGTCTTGATTCAACAAAATATTAGATTAAAGACAGTGACGTAAACACATAGATATGAACATTAAGATTACATGCAAATACGCACGTATTTACTTTTAATTTACATTTAATTTAAAATATAAATAGAATAAGCTTACAACATGTACACCAAAAACAACAAGCCGTGATGCGTGGTCCCCCTCTGTATGTGACTCAATGTGGCGAGTGTAAAATGCAATGAATTGGGGCAATTTGGCGCATTTTTGACCTGCATTGTACCCCCTGGGGGCGCGAACCAGAATTTGTCTGAGGTCAAGTATGCTCATTTCATATCAAGAACAATTGCCTCTACATTTTGGCCAAGTTTCAGAAAAATTGAATGGATGGATCAACGTTATGGGGGAAAAGGGTAATTTTTTGCCATTTTGGAGGCTTTTGAACCCCTGGGGGCGCGATCCAGATTTTTTTCAAGGTCAGCGATACGTATTTTCTATTGGGTACAATAGCCTCCATATTTTGCCCGAGTTTTGGAGAAATCGAATGGATGGATGAAAAACTATGGGGCAAAAAATGTCATTTTTTGCAATTTTGGGGCCTTTTGACCCCCTGGGAGTGCTAACCAGATTTTTTTAAATCGGAGAATGTCACTTTCTAACTTGACTAAAGTTACAACTTCATGCAAAATTTCAGAGAAATTCAATGGATGGTTGCGGAGAAAAATCCGGACGGACGGACGGATTGACAAACGGACGGACGGAAATGCATCAAAACATAGGTCCCCGATTCATTTTTGTTACTTTTTTATTTTGTTGAAAACAAGATTCTAGAAGTACTAATTTGTTCCTAATTATGTGTTTATCTTGGACGCACCGTCGGTTTCTTTGGAGGTTTGTTTGCATAACGAGTTTAGAGAAATATGCTCTTCTGTAGACAATGCCAAATATCTTGAATCTTTGACTGCCACGCCGTGTTTTTTGCTTTAAGGAAAGGGGTGTATTATTTATTAGTACAAAACTAATTGTACCTCAATAGTGGGCATTCATGAACTGTGATCATCAGTATGAAAGAAATAAGGAAATCTACACCAACTAGACATAATCAAGATATTTCTGTAAGAACAACATATTATTAGTAGTACTACTATTTGTATCAGCATCATCAACATCATTATCATCATCACAATCATACAAATACTACAAGTTGTTTTTAAAAAAATACCCATTGATGGAACAATTACAAATTCGATAATTTTAAATTAATAAAACAAAATACAAGTTTTACGAATAAATAGTACTATAACCCCAAACATAAAAAGGGCACATGGAGTACATACATAGTGGCAGGCGTGTGTGAGCGCATTTCTACACATTTGAGAAATCGTATAGTTGTGTATGAACATAAGAATACAGAGGCAGTCAGTGCTATTACGCTTATTTAAACGAAGAGGTCGTTCTGTCGCTAATATAAAACGACTTGTCGTGAAAACTATGATAATTAAATTGTGCACATACAGGGTGACCCCCCCCCCCCCAAAAAAAAAAACTGGCCCCAACTCTAATTAGGCCCCGTTTCTTGGTGTTTCGTCCCAATTAAATGAATTTTTGATCATAACTTGTTTATTATATTCAAAACATAAATTCACAACATCATATCAAAACACTAGGGTCTTTCGCCTTTGTTTCTCCGTTCTGCAACATGTGTTCTAGATGACCTCCATTAAGCTCCGTGCATTTCTTGAGGCGCAGAACGTAGTTGTCCATCACTTTCTTACAGACTGAATTGGGAATGGCTCTCATCTCCTCCCCGATTCCTTCCTTGAGTTCCGTGATGGTTCTG
>OY744526.1:139339007-139354007 GCA_963556195.1 Sepiola atlantica
CATATATATACATATATATATTTATATATATATATACATATATATATACATACATATGTATATATATACATATATATATACTTACATATGTATATATATACATATATACATACATATGTGTATATATACATATATATACATATATATATATATGTATATACATACATATGTATATATATATATATATGTATATACATACATATGTATATATATATATATATGTATATACATACATATATATCGATAAATATATATATATATATACATACATACATACATATGTATATATACACATATATCGATATATATATATATATATATATACAAATATATGTATATATATATACATATATACTGATATATATATATACAAATATATGTATATATACATATATATATATATATATGTATAACTATACATGTGTGTGTGTTTATATACTTTCTATTCGTTCTATTTTTATAAACCGTCAGTCACGCTAATTCAAACACTTTAAACGCATGTCACACACTATGCTTTGTAAAAATACACTGTATTCTATCTATAAATTATTTTAATTACATATTAAAATAGTAAGAAATCTTAGTATTTTAATGGGATACTTAAATGTATACATATGCATTACATCGACATGTTGTCAGAACAAAAACAAATCCCGTACAGATCCAACCTACGTAGTCGTTTTTCACATGCTGCGTAGTTAAGATAGAGAGCAAAACCAGCCCGACGTGCTGCACTGAAGAAACACGTCATCAAAGCATGAAATAATACTGTTTCAATTTTAATAGGGACGTTTTACTTCCATCATTCGTGCACTTAATGTATTGCCCACAAATAGTTCATATATCTACTATGATTATAATACATATTAGTTAATGCATTATTGTGTACCTCATACTGGTGTCATGCATATTTTTATCTACAAAATACAGACTAACATATTCCTTAGTTTTAGGATTGACTTTTGTTTGTAAAAATCCATTTAGAATTGTGCTAATTTGCATAAATTTTAAATGTACTTCCTAAGACAACCGCCTTTTCATCACTGTCTCTGTATGTCGTTACTCCATGATATTATATATCTGCTATATATCGCTCTCGGTTCCGTCACTTTCACTCAGTTTATTAACAATCAATCAACAATCTATGAACTCAATTATGCAAGAGTTCCTAATATACAAACGCAATTTTAACCATTAGTAGTTTTACCGATAATAAAAGAAGAGAATGAATTGAAAATAGAGACGCAATGGTAGAAAATAGAGAGAATGAAAGGAAGAGAGAGAGAAAGAGATAGAAGAAGAAAGTGTGTGAATTCGAGATTTTGTCAAGTTGATTTCAAAAATATTTTTTTTTAATTCTGTGTGTGTATCAGTTGTCTTTTTCTGTTTGTCTACTAACGTTATAGTCGCATCCGTCAGCAGATTGTATGTTTCTTAAACATTGCCGAAAATCAGTTCAGTTTCTCTCCTAACCCTAACCCTTACCTTAACTCTAACCCTAACCCCTGAAGGTTTTAAAATGTATCCATTTACCTGTTGATTATTTCAGCATGCTTATGTCATGGGTCGTTTGACTCAGCTTAATACTTTTTCAGTCAGCTATCGTCTACTTTCTTTATCGGCACATTTCGCTCTCATAAAATCTCCAATCGTCGTCAATACAAGTCTGCCTCGAAGTTTAGTCAAACATTAGTTTTAACTAAATAGAAACATTTACGAGAACACTTTTTAAAGGAATATATTAAACAAAGTATTTGATTTGTATGTATGGTGTACTAGATCTACACGCTTATGTAGAAGTGTGAGGCTTTCCGCTTGGGAATGAAACACCAACATTTCTGGATAGTTTACTATTCATAAATATATATAAATACTGCTAATTAATCGTATATTCTTGACCACAGTTTAAGTACACATTAAAGAAAATGTTTATATAAAATATCCTTGTATATTGGGATATACATATATATATATATATATATATATATATATATATATATATATACATATGTTAATTAGTAATTTACATATATATAATTATATATATATATATATATATATATATATATTCTGTTTCTAAATCATTTAACCCCTGATATGTATATAAGGTACATAGCTATTCGATATTCTGAACATTTGATTCAATAATAACGTAAAAAAACATTGATTTTCCTCTCCCTTAATTGTCACGGCGACTATTTTATAGAATATATTTTCTATAGTCCCTTTGCCTTACCAGATTTCAGGACAATACGTCATCAGGTCTCATGATTTATTTAGATTACTGCTGATAATACATGCAACAAAACTTGGATAATATGTACCATTCATCTATGAGCTAGTACGGGCATACCGAGGGGGATCTTATTTTGACTTCGAATACTATGTTATTTGAGTATTTCGTAAGCGTTTACTTGTAGGCTGAAGTATTTTCATGTTATGTTGTCCTGACAAACCCCCGAACAAATAGACCGAAGACACTCGAAGACAGTGTATTGGAGTCATTCCAGTTCAATCCTAGAGGCATTAACGTTATTTACAATATATATATATATATATATATATATATATATATATATATATATATTGAACACATGTAGAAGTTCCCATTTTTTTTCTGGTGGGTGTGTACGTGCAGCAGAAGAGTTTCCCCATCGAAAAGCATATGGCTTTAATTTGACTTCAATGCAAAGCGAGACAGAGGAGCGAGCAAAACGCTTAAAGATATGCAAGATTCTGTTCACAGTATGGGGCGTTTTTCTCCTAGATTTACATTTACTCGTTTTAGATGCCTATACATAAAAATAAAACAAAACATATTCTGGTTGGATCAGACTCACAGGATATGCAAGTAAAGCCGTGGACGCATTTGAAAACGTATATATATATATATATATATATATATATATATATATATATATATATATATATATATATATATATATATATATATATATATATAAATATATATACTTCTTTGTAATATTACCCCAAAAGATCTCAGTAGAATGATCGATTTAATGAGACTTAAAGTTTAAAATTAAAAGTTAAAACGTAATACTTATTTGTTTTGGTACAGAAAAATTAGTACGACATTCATAACGTCAGTTTCATTCACATAATAACAGCCATCCCGCTGTCTTCAGCTTCTGTTGTCATCTGTTTCGGAAATGTGATGTCTAGTTTCACTCTCGTTTTGACGCGTTATTTTCTTAGGGTTTTATGTATGTTTTTTTTTTAAATTTTGTGTAAGGAAGGTTATATAAGATTTGAAAAAAAGGGTGGGGGTGAAAAGTAACAGCTGAAATATGAAGCGGAGAAGATTTTAAGATATGAAAAACAAATTGTTAAACAATTTTAAAAACATTTCTTTATGCATTTCGTGAGCATATCATGAATATCGTATATTTAGCTGGAACTGTTTTGGGGTTTGATTATGTCTCTTATAAAGGGATTAGGGAGAGAAAATTGGCGTAAGGATATATTTATGAAGAGATTAAAATGTTAAAAGGAACAACGGTAATTAAATTCAAGTTCGAATCCTGGATAAAATACTTTAAATCAATCCCAAAGAAATGTAAATAAAAATATCATATTGGCGGTGTGAGGACAGTAACTCTTCAGGGTTTTGAATGATATGTATTTGGTATTAAACATTATTAACTAAGGTGTACTGAATGTTTATGGGGTGATAACATTGGTATGCTGATTACAACTGGTTTAGAAATAAGAGTAAGGTGTGGGTCGGCAAGATTAGATCTGTTTTGGAGATATGGGAGATTTGCATGCTTACCGAGTAATGCTGGGGGTTTATGGGAGTACTAATGGTGTGAAATGAGGGTGTTACCTTCTTAATGACTGGAGAAATATTTTGGGCAAGTTATAATTATTGCTCTTTACAAGTAAGGTAGATAGAGGTTGAATAAGTTATTTGTTCGTATTATTTTATTATATTTATGAGGGGTGATAGTTGGGAGAAATTTTCGGAGTGGAAGTTGGTATTTAATGGGGAAATTATGTGGTTATGTATTTGGTAGAGGGTGTAGTTATGTGTATCGTTAAGTCCAGTTTATGAGAAGTGCTTGTCTGCTATTGAGCATCTCTTAAAGATTTCATCTCGAATATTAAAAAAGAATGTATTTGTGTCAATGATGGCCCTTAATATATCGTATTTTTCAGTGTCACACAGAATACATCTATTTATGGCTGGAGAGAAGGATGGCCTTCTCTAAATGACTTTCCATTTGAAAGTGAAGGGTGTATTTTCATCTTTAAATGTTCATATCCGGGTCTTGAGTGGTGTATTTGCATTGTTTTTTGTATCTAGAGCTTAATTGGCATACATATATTTTCATAGGTTACTACATATAGATATGTATATGGGTATATATATATATATATATATATATATGCACATATATGTATATACATATATATATATATACGTATACATATGTATATACGTATATATATATATATCTACATGTATATGTATATATATGAATATATATACGCACATATATGTATATATATATACACGTATATATATATATGTATATATACGTGAATATAAATGTATGTATATATGTATATACGAGTATATATATATATGTATATATATGTATATATACCTATATATACAGGATGATTCATAAGTCTCTTCACTTAACTATTTAAAATTATTAGCATATGTAGCACAAACATACTATAAACTTTTGATCATTGTTATCTTACCCTCTAATTACTGTTATTTGTTTGGCAATGTAAACGTGATGTGAACAGAAAGCCTCCTTCGTACAACACCATCATCAATCAAATATGCTACAAAGAGTCGTAAATTCCTTGCAAAAAAGAATGGAGCTATGCATGAAGAACGCAGGGGGACATTTTGAGAATTTGCTGTAATTATTAATATACCATAAATGAATTTGTTGAATATACTTTCTGTTTTGTATTACCGTATTTTTTAACTTTAGAATTTCAAAAAATAAATAGCTAAGTGACTTATGAATCACCTGTATATATATATATATATATATATATATATATATATATATATATATATATATATATATATATATATATATATATAGTTCATGTGTTATATTGGATTATGTTTACATTTTTAAGTTGAAACTCCAGTGCTTATACAATGTGTTGAATAATATGTACAGCTGTTCTTTAATATACATTATAATGTATATTAACATTATTGGTCACATATGTGTATATATGTTTAAGTTGTAGTCCTCACAAAGAGTAAAGATCTTTAGACCAAATTACACGGGGAAATGAGATGAATTTAGAACAATTTTCCTATTAAGTATATTTTGATGGAAATCCTATATGTTCATAATTTACACCGGTGAAGCTACGACTCTAATTACATTATTTGCTTGTTAATCCTTTCAATTAATTTTTATCTTTTTCTATTGTATTTTTTTAAATTATTTCTATCATCATTACCTTCACCATTCGTTTTTAAACTACCTTTTTCTATTTCTTTTTGTAATAACCCACTAAGCTTCGATTTGTGTCTTTTCTATGTAACACTTGAAAATGTTAACTTACATACACATAGTTTAACGCATAAATATCTCATTGTATATATACACACATATATATATATATATATATATTATATATATATATATATATATTTGTGTATATATATATATATATATATATATATATATATATATATATATAGACAACAATACACCCATAGCACTATCAACATACTCTGATAACCATACAAAATACACAAGATACACATATTCATATTATATATATATGCATATATAAAAATACCACAAATATATATGCATCTATCTCCCTCTTACTCCATCTCTCTCTCTCTCTCTCTCTCTCTCTCTCTATATATATATATATATATATATATATATATATATATATATATATATACAATTACATATATATAGATATGCATCGATATATATATATATATAGATAGATATGCATCTATATATATATATATATATGTACATACATATATACATATAGATATACATCTCTCTATATATATGTATATATATATATATATATATATATATATATATGTGTGTGCGTGTGTACATAGATAGACACATGCGTACATATAGATTAACATATACACATCCATTCATATATATATATATATATATATATATATATATATATATATATATATATATACATGCATGCTACCATTTTTAATCTATACATCTCGTTTTCTACTAGTGTTTCTAACACTTTTTAATTAATTCGTTATAAACGCAGTTTATAGATACATGCCCAACACGTGTGTAGAGTTGCCTTCATGTATATGCATAACTATGAAATGGTAGACGGTAATACAAATAATACAAAGAAGATAGAAATGAATTTAAAGGGATAAAAGATAACCAATGCAATCAAGTATTGACCTTTACCGTAGAAAATTATAAACATATCACATCCCTCAAAAAGATGTATGTAAAAAAAGTGTTACTAATAATGTATATATATATATATATATATATATATATATATATATATATATATATATGTACTGAAGATGAATAGAGATATTAAAAAAATGTAAAGATACATGATTTATTAGAACATCAGAAGTTGCTTTGAACTTCTGGTGAGATTAATTAAACCTTCATATCAGGGGTATTCTGTTCCATCCTTCTTATCACATTACTAATGCTTTGCTCAACCCTCAACATGTCTCTTCTACACCATATGCAGTTCCCCGCAACATTCTATTTGTCATGTGACTGCTTCTACTGAAACTATATCATTACTTCTTGTTCAACTTTTGAGTGCACGATATCTACTCTTTACTAGAGTAATTAAAAAAATGCTCTCATCTAGAGAGTAAGAAGATGTTCTTATACACGCCAATTTTTTGGAATTTCTGAATTGTCGCAACTTCTATCAATACGGAATTTTATCGTGCCATACTTTGGAATGTATGTCTACCACTGCAAACGCTAAACCATGCGATTGCTTGTAACCGCTACCACTTCATTTATGACGATTAGAGCGCTTGAAACTACGTTGTCTATTGCTTAAAACACTCTATAATTAAAATAAAATACTCATATTTATAGTACAGAAGGACTTAGCCATCCGGGTCTATGACAACAGAAGCTGAAGAGAGCCGGATGTGTCAGGTTGTATATGAACAGAAATATATAAAGAATAATTATTGCATCATTTTTTCAGCACTATATCGAACAATTAATCCGATACATGAATTTATTCCCAAAAACGACAACAAAAAAGCACCCTAATTTTCAAAAAACGAAACGGCAAACTTCATAGTCGCCCCTTTCGTATTTTTTTAAAACTAGGTAAAACAATAACATTACAAATCCAAAAAAGAACAGATAAATACATAAATAAAACTTACTAACAGATAAATAAATAAATAAATAACACTTACTAGAGAATAAAATAAAGGCCTTTCATACACGAACTAACATCAATCTGTCTTAAGTCTTAGTTAATCACTATCCCACCCCGTGTTTTGTTTTCGGGAACCCCCTCAGAGATACACCGTTTTCTATTATTGTTGACGATTTTCCCTATCGGGACGTGACTACAATTATGTCAGCTTGCCGATGATTCCACTGGGCACAGAGATTTACTAAATATGTCTAAATCTGCCCTTTTAGATGAAACCGCGGTACATTGCTGAAATATGTAACATACAGTATCGAAATAAATTATATATATATATATATATATATATATATATATATATATATATATATATGTATATATATACATACATACATATATATATATATATATATATATATATATATATATATATATATATATATATATATATGTAGATAGTAATTTATCTAAATATAGTTAAGGCAATTAAGTAACACCAATTATACCAGGTTTAATTTCCACAAAGAATACATACTGTGTTGTTAATGTTTTTGACTTCTCATATAAATGTTCGTGGCATGAGTTATTGCTAAGCCTATCTTCGATAGCATTAGCTGTTTTATGATTGATAAAATATGATTGAAATACCCTGCGATTGTTTGATAGACATATTGGATTTTTCTTTATATATTAATACTATGTGTACCTAATGTAATATACCTATTTCTTCGTGGTCGGCATTTATATATATTAATTTCAGAAGCAAGAGTTTAGAATATATTTTCTTACATAATTTGTTAATTGTCGTAAGACATTTGTAAAAATATTTTTTTAAGAAACATAAAACATATATGTTCATTACTTTATTACATTAAATTATGAAATACTTAATATATATAATATGTTAGTATGTTAAGTCTGTTCATGCAGTTAGTTTTGTGTATCATTTTGGTGTTAGATGTTAATATTTTCCGTATATCGACCGACTGTAGTCTTTTGTTATGTGTAGTAATGTGACGTTGGATGAGCTGGTATCGGATAATTTGTAAGTTAGACGTCTACGGAGAGTGTTGTTGTAGTATAGCCAATATAGGTGTTAAAATACTAGAAGCAATATTCATTAAGATAAAACCACCTAATATTAACAAAATAGCTTTTAACACTGGTACTAACATATTAAAAGTATTCGATAATTAAATGAAAATGAAGTAATACAAAATAAATGAATAAATAATTGTAATAATAGTAATGATAGGAATAAGTAATAATAAATAAATAAATAATAGTAAAAATAAGAATTAGTAAAATAAATAAATAAACAATAAAACTAAACACACAAACGATAGAATAAAATTAACTCAACAACACCCCCTCTGTGTTCCTTCTATTCGTCCTAAACGTTACAAAACATTAACTCAAGTATTCTTATTTACAAAAATAAACTAATCCTGAAGACGACTAAATAAGTCGAAAGCGCTCGAAACATAATGGCCGAAGTAAAAACAATCGGGCTAATACTCTACGGATTGTAACCTGAAACCAGAAGGAGAGCTCGACGGTTTGAGAACCTCACGAAGAAGATTAACAAACGAGAAAGTTCCGTGACGTTCAACTACGCTTCCTTAAATATATGTATACACATATACACAAATATATATACACACACACAAATATATATATATATATATATGTATATATTCTTTTATGATCGTCAATCACCAGCATAGAGATGTAACTATTCATTACATGTCATGCGATTCGAAACTCCGGATTCCAAGTATTTCACAACTCAAATCACGATATTTAGAACCACTGGACCACCGCTGTATAGCAAATAAACAGTGATAATTGTAATACTTTATCCGGCGGCTTCACGTTCTGAGAACGTTCAACTAAATGTAAGTGACAACACATTTATATATATATATATATATATATATATATATATATATATATATATATATTTAGTTGTATATATATATATTTGTGCATATATACATATATATATTTATACACATATATATATATTGTACATATATATATATATATATATATATATATACTTATACATATATATAATTATACATATATCTAAGTATACATATATATATATATATATATATATATTTATACATATATATATATGTGTTTATACATATATATACATATATGTACATATATTTATACATATATATATGTGTTTATACATATATATATACATATATGTACATATGTGTATACATATATATACATATATGTATATACATGTGTATGTATATATATATATATATATGTATATATACATATATATACATGTATATATACATATATGTATATATATATATGTGTATATATACATATATATATATATACATGTATATATACATATATGTATATATATATGTGTATATATACATATATATGTATACACGTATATATATATATATATTAACATATATATTATAATAACATATATTATTGCGTTAAGTTATGTATGAACAGACTAGTTGACATTAGCTTTCTATAAAATACAAACATGATTATAATCTTACGTAGACACTATTATTTGAAGTACTTATCTCTATTCAAATGTGCGCAAAATTCTATGAAAATTCTTGTTGCAGCTAAACGTATATCATTAAAAATTAAAAATGGAAACATGTACAACATTTTGAAGTGAGCATATAGTGCATTGCAAGCAAATGTTTTTTCGAAGTATCAATTAGAACGTGTTCTTTTTCTATAGAATAGTAACAGTCCTGAGCTTACAAATTATTAGCTGATGATTAATACGATTGTTATTTAAACGTACGCATTGCCGACATAGTTTACACTCAACTATCTTATTATATGCTAGAAATGATAAAAAAGTTTCACATCTGAAATTGTACTCACATCTCGACCTATCAATTCAATAGCTACGACGTGTGCACTGAACGTATTTCAAGATATATTACTCAGACTTGATATAACACCATCATTGATACGAGTGAGACATAATTGGGAACTTGTTTTATTCGATGGTGGCACTTTTAACTGTGTGAAAAAAATACGGAAAGATTTTTCGTCTGTTTCGATTATTATAAAACGTGTTTTCAGTTAATCAGAACCAAACGTATTGATACGCAATGTTTTAATATTCAATTCGTCGAACTTCAATCACAGTAAATGTATTTCCGTTATCTCTCTGTAAAAAACAAACAAACGAAACTTCCATGCACGAACTGTATTTACTAGAATATCCTATATATGGAACAACATACCACAAGGCTTGTTTCCTATCAACTACCACATGAGTGTCTTCAAGTCTAATGTAAACAGATACTTGTAAATTCGTACTCTTTCAAAATCATTTCATTTTAGTAATATCATGACTAGTCAACACATTGCGTCCAATCCTGTCATAGTGGCATTCGTTTTCATACTGACCCTCTTTTTAAATCAGTATCCATGAGTGGCTCTTATGAATTTATTAGTGGTTACCCATTAGTAAATACATATACCTCTTTTCGTAATTGAATCTTAAAATATAACCTAAACTATTGTAGTTCAATACGCATTATAATGATGCACCTCAGCTAACAGTAATATAGTGCCATGTGTTTGATTCTTCGCATAAATTAATTTATGGAGGGCCTGTGGACGAGTGGTTATAGCACTTGTCTTTGGGCTGGACGACCCGGGTGCGATCCCACTCACGAATTTTCGAGTCTGAAAACTCCCTTTGTCCACCCAGCAGTAAATGGGTACCTTACTAAAACTCAGGTTCAAGGCAGCGGAAGGAGAGGGATGGGCTCCGCCCTCCATATGCTGTGATCTAGACACGGTGATTCTCCACAAATCACCGCCGCTACGGCCATGGGCAGTGTGTGATGTCGGCAACGACACTCGTGCGCGTCCAGGCTATGCGACCTTTATCTTTTTTTATACAATTAATAGGTTTGAGTATGTTTGACACAACACTTCTCGTCAGATAAACGGATTCTACCCTGGTTAGTACCCGATGGGTGACAATATTGGAATACTAGAGTGTGTTTATTGGAAGACATCGACAAGTCCTTGCCAATAATGCCAACATTAACTTGGTGAAATTAACCTTACTTGAAAAGAGATATGAAGGCTACTGATGACCGCTTGAGAATTTAATATTCACTAGAAACTTGCTCTTCAGCACAGGCACTATTTCGTACGAGAACACGACACAAATTATTTATTACTGTATTAAATAAGAAAGAGGTTCTATACGCTCCGAAATAGGCGAAACAGACAAAGCACGTGAAAAATATTGATAGAGTGAAAAATAAAATGAAATCATAAAAAGAGACACAATATGTAATCTAGTTGTTGTTTTATTTACATATTATTTTTACGAAGTTTAAAATAAAAAACGATTTCTCGCTTAATTCTTTCATTTCTCTGCGATACTTTCGCTTGTCAGCTGAACCAAAATCGTTAAATTCAGGTTTTGATTAATGTGTTGGAATATATTTCTGAAACCGCGGGAGTTATATGGAAATACGGAAAACGCGCGATTCTCTTAAAAAAAATTGTAGGTTACAGACGTAAAATATTTGAAAACGCCAACTATTCAAAGGCTATCAATCATACTCGGACACGTATTTAGTTCATAAACTCCTTTTGAAATTATTTTTAAAAGATTAGAAAATGACGGCGCCATATAAGGAATGTAATTTGTTTTATTTTCGTTTCTGATCGTTTCCAACGACATTCATGAATTTAAAAAAAAATACGTTTTTATCATCCAAACTGGAGAAGCTCATACGGATCGAACGTAAATCAACAGGAAAATGTTGCTTTATGTTGGTATGCATTCGTCTCATAACCTATATCACAATATCTATATCTATATCTCTCTATATATAAATTGCTTACGTATATTAATTTAATATATATATATATATATATATATATATATATATATATATATAGTAAGTTATGAAAATATATTTAGGCAATAAAACTACACAGAGGCTCCCGCGAATCACCCCCAGGGAGAATCTTTAGGCTAGCGCTACTCGCAGATCGAGCACTTTTAAAGCAAATACTGAAAATTGATAAATGAACCAATTTTCTCCTCTTATAAAAAAAATCCTATAATTTTTACTATTAATATTGGAAGCTAATTACAATGTAGCATTTTGTGTTCGGCTTAAAAAAACAGTATAACAGAGAAATATAATCATTCAGTT
The DNA here is from genome assembly GCA_963556195.1 of Sepiola atlantica. Lineage (NCBI taxonomy): Eukaryota > Metazoa > Mollusca > Cephalopoda > Sepiida > Sepiolidae > Sepiola > Sepiola atlantica. The sequence continues at coordinate 139,351,613 of OY744526.1, forward strand.
ATACATGTATATATATAAAAAATAGTTGAATAGAAAAATGTGCTGAATATTATATCTATTCAGTCATCAGTTTTTGAAAACAAGGGTTTCAAATAAAATAAATTGTTATTTTTTCCTTAAGCTATTTATTTTCAAAGAATGGTAACTTACCGTCCGAAGAGACCAAACAGATAAGTTTGTAAAGAGGAAATTACCAAGAGTAAAAATTCGAACATATCTGAAAAAAAAGATATTAAATCTAAATAAAAATATAGCCAAAATATAACAGTTGAAAGTACCATAAGAGTTCGTAAAAGCAGATTGAAAGCAAGGTTAAATCCAGTGCTATTTTTGGAAAATAAATTATATTTGAAGTTGTAAAAATCCGTTAAACTCGTGGATAGGAAAATAACATTATGTGACCAACACGATCCGTCGACTTAGAAATTACAACATACTTATGTATTAAAATTCCAGGAATAAAACATAAAAAACAGTTTATTTACGATCATTTCTGAGACGATATAGTTTTATTAATATAGTGAGTCTCCATCAGCGCATGGTGTGGCCATCAACTTAGTAGAACACATTTAGCATCAATACCATATATATATATATATATATATATATATATATATATATATATATATATATATATATATATATATATATATATATATATATGTGTATATATATATATATATATATATATATATATACCGAGAGACAGGCATACAGACAGTCACACATACAGACATAGAGCGAGAGAGAGACTTGATATCATCTGCGACTCATCAATTCGGTTCGTTGTAGTGAAATTAGACATCCACAACACAGTGTTTTGCATCCGATGTACTTCATATTAAAAACTTATCTAAAATCTGTCACTTATAGTGCTAGACAACATATATATTAATATGGGACTATTCATGTGTTTTAATATTTTTTCTATAATTATAACCGACAGTTACAATTCGTTGCGATGCTTAGTCGAAACGTTCATTTCCTATAGATGTATATTCATCATCATCTCATTATAATCCTCATCATGTTATTGTCATTATAGTTTTTCTGGTGAGGCATTAATCTGATAAACACCATTAGCATGTACAACACCAGTCATGCTAAATATATATCTAATCACAGTGTTTTCAATTACGATATTACACAGTTCAAAAAGTATCACAAATGTCCATCACTGAGAAAATAGTATCATCCAAAGGAAACAATGCTGCTGCTGCTACTGCTGCTGCTGCTGCTGCTGCTGCTGCTGATGATGATGATGATGATGATGATGATGATGATGATGATGATGAGGAGGAGGAGGAGGAGGAGGAGGAGGAGGAGGAGGAGGAGGAGAAATTGTGTTCTACTAGTGTCACATAACGCTTTATTTTTTCTCGTGTGTGTGCTTCTTTCTTTTCGATACGTGCATTGTTTTACAAAGAACTTCTTTCGAAAATCGAGTTCTTTGTCAACAATGTTGGATTTCTTTTTTTCAAATAATACACGTTGCACAGGCACAGAAAACAATAAGGAAATTAAAAATAAGCAAACGGCAAATAAAAGAAACATGTAAAAAATACAAAATACTACGCCGAATATAAGAAAACACTACGCTCTAAAAACACGAGATACAAAGAAAACCCTTCATTGAAATGATATAATAAGAAAAAACCTCTATTAAAACGTGGATGCAAACTATACGAGAAAGTTGATGAAAGTTGAAAACTGACAACGTGTCAATATGAATAGATATATTGTGTTATTACTATTGGATTATTCGGTCAACGATTCCAATCTTGAATATTATTCACACACCTTTTCTGGCGATTTAATCTCTGTCTTCTATACGTGCATCTTTTCGAACATGCTACTCTCAATATTGAAGAGTAGAATCTATACGCAATTTTGAAATATACATCCTGTAGTCAAAAATGTGTAGCTGAAGACGTGCAGTTGTTACATTTTTAAAATAGTAACCAATATAAGAACAGTTGTCAAAAGATCTCAAAATATATAAGTCCTCAATCGTTCCTTTTACATTCTGAAATAAAATACTTATTTAAACATAAAATAAAGTGTAAACCCGGTATTTTGAAGACAACACTTTCGTGCGTATGCTAATGAGAAAATTACGATAGGTTATAATAGTACAATGTTAAATGAATCATAATTTATTTTAAATTAATCAAAGCCTACCTTCTCAATTTGTCTGTTTTAGCGTTTGTGATATTGACAAATGAACGTATTTTACGAAGCATCATCACCTTGATGTTCAACAGCAAACGTTCGTCAATGTTCCTTGTGTGATGCTATCATTAAGTGAGCGTCTATATTCGAAAGAACTAATCATCCACCGACATGTCTACTGTCATTTTACAACTAATCACAGTTGCTGAAAAAAGTAGGATTA
>OY744526.1:139364007-139371507 GCA_963556195.1 Sepiola atlantica
ATACTAGCAAATATATGCTCCCTCCGGTCGCATATTTTTGCTAGGCTGCCGCGTCAGAAATTAACGCTAATGTGTAAACTGATGTAGCCTCAGTCATATTTCTTGGGTGGTTATACGTTGATATTCTTTATTTATGACCAAACATAGTTGTAGATGTAAATAATGAAAAAGAAATTTCGACTCACCCCGATTTTTGTATTAACCTTCTCCATAAATAGAAATATTTTAAATAATTTTTAAATCAATATTTATTTTAATTAAACAATTTGATTCAGTAAAATCGTTAAAATCAACAATTTAAAGAACTGAATACAGCAAACAGTATTTTTTGAATCGGAAGAAAGGCGTACATAAAATAAAACAATAAAAAATCTGTATTCTTTTACTGTAGGATCTATGCTGACTTTGACGATGATATAAACACTAACCCTAACACCCACTTTGACTCTGACCCTAACCCTAACGATGGAGTCAAAGTTAGCGCGGGTCCTAAAGTGTAAAAGCACCAAAAAATCGAATATAGTAAACATGGTTACTTATGTAAATGGTCTCGGAAAGAAAGTTTACCTAATTAAATTTGTAAGAATGTGTGTGTGTTTGTGTGTGTGTGTTCGTGTGTGTGTGTCTTAGTAGTAATTTTTAAATCGATTTTTATTTAAATTAAACAATTTGATTCAATAAAATTGTTAAAATCAACAATTAACACAAAACTAAATACAGCGAACAGTATTTTTCGAATCAGAAGAAAAGTGTTTATAAAATGAAACAATGTAAAAAATCCGTACTCTTTTATGTGTGTGTGTGCGCGTGCGCGCGTGTGTGTGTTTTTAATTACCTTTTTTAATTAAACAATATACTTCTAAAATCAGTTATATTATTTTTGTTGTTGACAGAAAAGAAATAAAATCACATCTTTTATTTTAATAAATAAAACATGGAATAATAAGAACAGTTTGTGAATTAAAGCTTAACAGCGTAAGTTAAAATAACACGGAAAATGCCAGCGTTTGTTTACAAATTACGCGCTTGTATTGCGTCCAAACTGAATTGACGGAGGGAGATTGTTTCAATGGATTTACGTTCCGCACGCTGTTTAATCAATTGGACGTAGATAAAATAACTACGTAACTGATTAATTTTTCAATCAATTATTATTTTAATTAAACAATTTGATTCATTAATTATAATTCATAAGTAAGATTAGTAGCGAGAAAAATTACGTAAATACATGATGAAATCTGAATGAAAAGATCCTGAGTGTATATATGAGAATACTAATTTATTCGAAGTTCAAAAGCAATTGATTATGTAAATTGAGAAATGCCCATAGTGTTTATGTCGGTTTTTTTCATAGTATATAATGAAGCTAGGCGACTTAGTAAATAGTTATACAACTTTGATGGAGTTTCGGCTTCAGACAGACAGACAGACAGACAGATACATAAACTCCATTATTAATAGATATGTATATATTTTTATTCATATATATATATATATATTTATATATATATATACATATATACTTATATATATACATATATATTTATATATATATATATTGATATATAGTTATATATTTATATATATATATATTTATATTTATATATATAGTTATATATATTTATATATATATATTTATATTTATATATATATATTTATATATATATAGTTATATATATATAGTTATATATATATATTTATATATATATATATATTTATATATGTATATATATATTTATATATATACATACATACACATGGTTGTGTTTCTGTATATATATATATATATATATATATATATATAGTGATCCAGGTAGTATAAAAATCCACAGGGTAGAAATCCAAAGGGAATCAAACCGGGCTTATAAAAGAGTGCTCAATGAAAATATAGAGCTGTATTATGAATGTTTTTTTCATTATTTATTATTTGTACATGTTCTTACTATATATTTATTTATATATATATATATATATATATATATATATATATATATATATATATATATATATATGTATATATATATATATATATATATACATATATATATGTATATATACATGTGTGTGGTTGTGTGTATATATATATGTATATATATATATATATATATATATATATATATATATTCATATGTTTAATTATATTTCAATTTAAAAAAAATGTAATGGTTTTATTTGTATTAAAATTAAAAAAACAGTATTACATTTTCCATAGGGTGCACAGGTTTCACGAACGCTTTCCTTCTTCGTCGAATCATCCTCAGGTGTCAAACGCAAATTAACAAAACGCTGGAGAAAGAAGATACTTTTTAATAAGACGTAGATGAAAGGCGTATAGAACGTTTTACCGCATTGTTCCAGGAAGCTGTTTGCGATTTTAAATTCAGAAACGATGGATGGCATCACTCACATCACAAAATCGAATTACATTAATCATTTTTAAATGTTTCCACTGGTTTCGGATGTGATGTTGTTTACTTTTACGTTTTTGTATTTTTATTTGAATAGCTTCCGACATTTTAGAATTTTGTTTAATTGGTTTCGGAATGTATTATTTTAGTCTTATTAACTAGAATGTGTCTTTAATCAGATGGAGAGCAGTTGAATGTTGGTAAATTGATCTGCAGTTTACAAGATGCATGGGTAGGCAGCGGGGTAAAGTAGTGCTTGTAAAACCAATGTAGCTATTAGCTTTAGCTACCTTGCCGTATGGTTAATTTTGTCTGGTGTTCCACGTGAAGAATTGTGAAGCATAGAAATATAATCAAGTTTGTTAAAAAAAATGTGGCCTTAGTAATGAGACGCACGTAGGGATGTTTTTTTTTAATGCAAATAAATTAATATACAGTAACGGCAACAAATACTGATTTTAATGGGTCTACAGCGAATAAATATTTTGGTAACATCAATTAGCATACGTATATATATATATATATATATATATATATATATATATATATATATATATACATACATATATGTATTATTTGTATTAATTTTGTGTTTATAAAACTGTTATAATTTTCTTTAATTTCTAAGATCTTCAATATGTTAAACTATCTGTAATGTAAAAGTCTTTCGTTTATCATTTTGCTTTTTTTTGTTGTGTTCTCTTTTCGTTTTTCGTGTTCTCTTTTCTTCGCATCGTATTTTTCTTTTTCTGTATATGTTTCTAATGATAAACTTCACGTTGAATTCATCATATATGTAAAATTACTACTGAATTACATATATCGAAACATGATGTATCTGCATATATATTAATCGCAATATACATTTGACTATGAACAATTCTTGAGTGTTATTGTTACTTAATCTATTTTACTAAAAAATAAACAACTCCAATTTGATTTTTCAGGAATTAATCATCATCTTGGTACATTCATTTATACTCATTGATGATCTTCATATACAATAATGTAAGGGGACGTGGCTGAAGACTATAGCAAAAATTAGTACTACGTCCTTCCACCTCACACTATCATTTTCAATTCGAAGCACATTTTCTCCTGATAAGCCTTCCATTCTAGCACCTTGCCAATCTACTGCTTTCTCGGGTGTATTGGTCTACGCGAACATATACCCAACCTTGTAGTATGGTGTTCGCTAGAGTTTGATGCCGTAATTAATGGCTGAACGAACCATCGTATTTTGTGGCGTTTGATGATACTAATTGCTGGCTCGCTGAGTCCCGCTAAATGTCCAAATAATGTATTAGCGTTTATATCAGGTTCATAAGCATGCCACAGTATGTTTAGAATATCTATCAGTGTCTTCATGTCAAACGCGTTAATTCCACTTTTTTATCTTTCAAATGGTCCATCTCTCACAGGTGTATGATAGTATAGATATAACCATCGATTCATATAATTTCATTTACACCATTATCTTACAGCTTTTTCATAGAATTTTCAGAGGGTGAATCATCGCTGTAATATGTGCAGTCATTTACATTCTCTAGTTGTTTACAGTGCATCCATGCATCACTTACAGTAGTCTCTCTCATGTTAAGCAATGCGTTACTCTTCTCTGCAACTATCTTCAAACCGTATATTCTTCCCGATTATCCCAATCTGCCAGTCAGTTCTTTAAGATCTTGTTCATTGCTGCGTACCAGATCAATGCCGGCTGACTATTTAAGGTCACATACCTCGCTACCATTGATGGTCACGTTCGGCGCATAATCACCTTAAGTTTCAAGCATGATAGCTTCCAAGAACAGGTTGATAAGTACCGTAGATAACAGGCACCAATACCTGACGCTAACAGTTGTTTTAAAAATTTTACCAGTTTTGCCATTACATAATTTGATTTGAATATGACAAAGTTGTATATTAAGGTCGCTGAACATTCCTGGTGTATTTGGAGCTTGCCTTCATTGCTGCTATGAGCTAAGCTTTTTTTCTGACAATATTTCATCTGTGATATCTCGCTGTTTTCATGCAATAGAGCTCCATGTTGTATTTGCCACCATAAGTTCTTCCCGTTCTTTTCACAAAGACGTACTTCTCACACTACAAAAAAGTTTAGTGAGTTATACTTTTAAATGTCAGTGCGAGGCTAGCTATGTGGGTCGTACTCTGCCTCAATAGGAGATCAGGGGGCACACCATGCTCCTGCAACTGACGCATCTGGAGGCTGAAAGAACACATCCGGGCGTAAACAGAGCACATCTGGGCGATCTCAAATCTACAAGTCCCCTATTGGCTAACACTTATACGACCAACAATAAACATTAAACTCGCTCACAAAACGATATGTATGTGTTGGAGGCGGTTAGCCTAACATTAAGAATACTTCGCTCTATAGGCAGAAAAAGCTGTCGCATAAATTATAGTTCTTACATAGCTCTAAACAGAAAACAAACACCGCCTATTTTTCTTCATCATCGTAAATCGCTCTATTTGTATTGTTTTTTCTAATATTCGTTAAAAGTAACTACACGCTATCTACTAATTCGTTTTAATATTATCCCAACGACGTAGATTTTTTAAATTGAGTCGGCAGAAAATAACACCTCGTGTTATAATTGAAGTCGAATAGTTATTCTGACTATTGTTTTTATTTTTCTGAATAATTTTTCATTTTAGTCTAATTAATGTATTCACTTAAACGTAGCAAAGAATAAAAGAACACATGTTCTTCTCTTTTTTTCCTTAGTCTTCTTTAGTTTGTGACATTTGCACCATCGATGTATTATACCTCCGACATTACTTTCAAAACAATAATTAAATTATGTACAAAGACAAATCCGTTAAAAAAGTATATACATATATATATATATATATATATATATATATATATATATACACATATGTATATATATATATATATACATATATACATATATACATATATATATATATATATCCATTTATTTATATATATATATATATATATATATATATATATATATATATATATATACATATATACATATATATATATATATATATTATAGTACATGAAAGTAATTCATATGCACGGGATTCCGGCTCACAGCTGTCATCAGTATGGCGACTTAGACAAGGATTAAAACTTCGATATTGATGTCTACAGTCCAGCGTTTTACCATCGGACCAAGACCCCCTATAGAAAATATGTACGAGTTTTATCACCAAAATATTGTATGTATTTTTATATAATAATTATGTATTTATTATGTAAATATTAGATAAAAATACATTAAAATATTAAAGTTGATTGAAATCGTAATTATGAAAAAGTAAATATATATATATATATTAACGAAACATATGTCGTATTAAGATATGGGTTACTAATAATGGAATGTTTTGCATCTTAATGCGTTTCGAAGTGATACAATCGAATTAGTCGTGAGCAAAATAAAAAGCACGCAGCAATCACCATTACAAATAATTACATAATATATATATATATATATATATATATATATATATATATATATATATCGGAGTTTTATAAATTCTCCGATTCTGTGTAAAATCCTTTTCATTTCCAATATAGGTCCGCTCTCAAAATACATATTTTCTGTTGATAATTAATTACAAATGTTTAGAGACGGCTTCTTTCGTAATGTTTCCATCAAATTAAATAAAAAGAAAAATAAATACAAAGATTGACGTCCAATGTTGTTTTGTGTGTGTGTTTTTTAATTACATGGAAAAGAAAAATCTTAGTTTTGAAGATGGGCGAAAACTATTTCTTTTAAATGAAAAAAGTTTTTGAAACAAATTATGAACAGTTACTACATTACTGTATGTAGGATTGAAGCACCAGTGCAACTATATTCCCAACATTTTGGATATTGAAATAAACTAAATTATGACATAAATATGTATTAATATTTTAGCATTGATATCTCATAAAAGTGTAGTTTCTTCAAATCAATGTAACGCACGGGGACCAGAAAGGTCACCAATGTAGAATGTCACGAATGCAGTGTTCACTCTTCAAAAAAGCATAAGCATTCGCATTTGTACGGCAAATAAACGATACGATATAATAAAACAATAAATGTTACCGATTGATTGCTTACACTATACACACGCGTTCTAGTAAATACACTTGTTTCACACGGCATTAATGGGTGAGTTGTATAGGTTTCTACTAATATAGAGTTATGTAAATAGACGCACTATTATTATATCAGTTCAAAGAAGTTAGCATCTTCTCCTTGCGTACTTCTATGGAGGTTTATTTATTATGTTTTATCTAAATGATACATTTGTTACATTCTTTAGATCAAAGAATTGTCGAATATTCGGAGGAATTTTTATTTATTTTTGTACATACGGATGTGATGCATTAACAGAATGTAATTCACCTAAGCAGATAGGTATCCTCAGAAAACCGAGTTAATGTTCCCTTTATAGTGATATAGTGATTGGATCACTGTCGATATTACAAGTTAAATAGGCAAATCTCTCTCCATTTCGTGCTTTCTCTCTTACTTTCTAATCATGTTTCATTATTTCTAAAATGTCGGATGTTTATGTCTATCTATAAAACCATTTTTCCTATATATCACATATATTTTCAGATTGTTGTGTATGTATCGTTTACTTTTAGTCTCTATCGACCTATCGTATTTTTCAATCAAGTTCAACCTACTGACATCTTACTCTTACTGTCAGCCCTAACTATCTACATCTATTTCAATTGTATTTATTTCCTGAATCCAAATACCTTTTTGAAGCATCGCTCACAACTCATTCTCATCACAGTACAGCATTGTTATCATAGAACGTCAACGTTCATCTAGCTCTGGGTGTAACACATGCACATATATAATTGTAAAATACACATAATTTTTTTAAATATTTTCTCTCGATATTCTGACATCATATGAACTCATTGATGAAAAGACAAGTTTCTGAAAGCGATATTCATAAATGCATAATCATTTAAATTCAAGCTCATTTTCAATAATTATGTATTTTAAAATACTTATTATAACAAATTGTATGTTAACGTTTGAGATAAAATAAATCATGTTTTAAACGGCACTTGACGGATCCA
>OY744526.1:139376507-139379007 GCA_963556195.1 Sepiola atlantica
AAAGGGTAAAATATTGGGACATTTTTAAAATGTCCGCGTGTTTTTTACTTATTTTACAATCAGTAAAAAAAAAAATTACATAATGCAAACATTAAAAAAAAGCACCAACAATACGTGAGTACAAGTAGGTAACCGGGTAGATCATTTCACTCAGTAAATCTTCAGGCAAAATTCAAGGATATATAGTGTGAGATTAATTTATATCTAAGTAAATATATCGCGAAACTTAGAACAAATCTAATGTGTAAGGAGGCAAGAGTAAGCAGTACTTATCTATGAAAAAGTTATCGCTAAAAATACTGATCTCTGAAAACTCATGATTTATAGCGAGACTGAAATATACAGGCTTCTGTGATTTTTAGTTTAAATAGATACGTATACACCCTCCAATATATATATATATATATATATATATATATATATATATATATATATATATATATATATATATATATATATATATATATATATATTAGTACTTAATGTATCCACGTAAAATATTATAAGGAGATATAATTTTGTATGTGTCACTTTTCAGTATTTACTTCAAAACTGCTCGATACGTAAGTAGGGCTAGGTAGTAAGCAATGAAAATATATATGGCAATAAAGCTACACAGAGTCTCCCGTGTTTCATCCCCGTTTACTATATATATATATATATATATATATATATATATGGATGTTTTTTATGTGTACATAAACTTTTCGTCTTTAATTGTAAGACTTCATCAGGATGATAATATAAAGAAAAATGTAATGCATAGATATATATTATTTATTTAAATACTGTATGTTACATATGTCGAAAATGTTACGCGGTTTCATCCAAAAGGGTAGATGTATACATCTTTAGTAAATCTCGGTGCCCAATGAGATTGTTGGCATATATATATATATATATATATATATATATATATATATATATATGTATATATATATGTCTACATATTGTGTATCTCTACGTGCAGCTATTTGGAAACAATACGAGCGAAATAAAGATATAAAAATATACAGCATATGAAAAGACGGATACACCCTCTTCAATTCTAGTCTATCTGCTTAACACAACCTATATTTTTCTTGCGACCGCCATATAAAAAGACCAGGGTCTCTGTATATATATATATATATATATATATATGTATATATATATATATATATATATATATATATATATATATATATATATATAGATATTTATAAATATATATATATATATATATTTATATATGTATATATATATATATATATATATATATATATATAGATAGATATTTATAAATATATATATATATATATTTATATATGTATATATATATATATATATTTATATATATATATATATTTATATATATATATATATATATATTTATATATATATATATATATATATATATATATTTATATATATATATTTATATATATATATATATTTATATATATATATATATATTTATATTTATATATATAGTTATATATATATATATATTTATATATATATATATATATATATATATTTATATATATATATATTTATATATATATATATTTATATATATATATATATATATTTATATATTTATATATATATATAAATATATATAAATATATATATATATATATATAAATATATATATATATATTTATATATATATATATTTATATATATATATATATATATTTATATATATATATTTATATATATATATTTATATATATATATATATTTATATATATATATATATATATATTTATATATATATATTTATATATATATATTTATATATATATATATTTATATATATATATTTATATATATATATATTTATATATATATATATATATATATATTTATATATGGGTATGTATATATACATATATATATATATATATGTGTGTATTTATGTCTCGATATATGCATATCTGCATCTCTCTATTGTTATATATGTATATATATATATATATGTTAATATATGTATATATGTATATTTATATATATATATATATATTTATGTCTCCATATAAACATATCTGAATCTCTCTATTGTTAGATATATATGTTAATATCTATACATATATATGTGTGTGTATATTTATATATATATATATATATGTGAGTGTATATATACATATATGTATATATATAACTATGTATATATATTTATATATATATATATATATATATATTTATATATATATATATTTATATATATATATATATTTATATATATATATATATATTTATATATATATATATATATGTATATATATATATATATATATATATATATATATAGATATATAATTAGTAATAACACACATGCGCTATCAATGGTATTAAACACTGTTCGATTAAACATAAGACTTACAACCAGTGAAGTTTTTTTTTAACATGTTCTATCGAGAATGTGTGGTAAATGCGTATTCAGCATCTACTATGTTGCAAGTGTCACAATACATTATTGCACATACCTTCTCATTCTGAGAAACTAATGCTA
>OY744526.1:139384007-139416507 GCA_963556195.1 Sepiola atlantica
GTAATTGCCCAGTAATACCGTATGAGCGTATTTTCAGAAGCCCTTTATGCCATACCTTGTCAAAGGCCTTGGATATATCAAGGTCCACTGCCCTAGCTTCTCCTGCCTTGTCAAGTGTATGATACATGCGCTCAGAGATCACCGTTTGGATGTCCGCAGTAGATCGTGCTTGTCTAAACCCATACTGGTGGTCACATAGAAGTTTAGCATTATCTAAGTGCTTTACTATCGCTAGATTGATTAAGGATTCGAAGATTTTAGCAAAGATCGGCAACAGACTGATTGGGCGATAGTTGTGAGGATCGGTTCTATTCCCAGAACTCTGGTAGACTGGTACCACAGAGGCAATTTTCCAGCTATCAGGGAAGCAAGATTGAGCTAGGCATTTATTGTAGAGTTTGGAGAGGACAGGGGCTAGTTCAGCAGAGCATTTTTTTTATTACTAATACTGGTATCAGATCAGGCCCACAAGCTTTGGAGGTGTCAAGGTTTTTATTATGTCTCTGACCTGGGACGGGGTGATGACCAGGTTATCAAGTGTGGCTTCGGTCCGCAATAGGAATTTGGGGAGGGGGTGGTTATTTGAGTCTAAAGTAGAGTCAGAAGCGAAGCGCTGGGCAAGTAGTTCAGCCATACGACATCATTGTGGTTTGATAGTGGGGGAATCGTTGATTGACCATTATTCATTACACTATTGTAGATTTTCCAGAAATCACGAGTACCTAGTTTCTGTGACTGGATGCGTTTTTTTGTTAACTCATTATACCTTCTCTTCGCTTCACCTATCACGGCCTTGCAATTATTTATTGACTCTATAAATGTATATCTATTAGTAGCTAACTTATCGCGGCCGAATTTGCGGAATGCTTTTTGCCTCTTAGAAATGGCAGCTGCACATTCCGAGGTGAACCATTGGGGAGAGTGGGGCTTGCTAAAGAATTTTCGCATGGGGACATAGACTTCGATGCCTGCTTTGACCCATTCCATTAATTCGTTTGCACACTGGTCGGCAGGTAGTGAGAAGGTTTCCATCCATGAGGCGTCACTGATGTGATCTCTGATTGACTCAAAATCAGACTGCTTGTAGTATCTTATTGTTTTGAGCAACGGTTCATCAGCTTTTGGACGACTTTTTAGAGTGATATGTATCATTAGTACAATAACTTGTGCCATCATTTTTTTCTACACCTGAATTTTTCATACGTTTATCACTAAATGGTGTTTACGACTTAAATCATTTTTACTGAAAATTGGTTCAATATTTTAATAGAAAAATGTCTATACTTATACAAATCATATGTTCTCGTTTGTGATGTTAATACATTGGAATTTGATAATACATAACGTTGTAATATCAAAATTCACAGAGTGTACTGTAATATTAATAGGAATGCTGGAATATTTGAAATTATGATAATTATGTTTTTAAATATTTCGAATTTTACCTTATTATATATATATATATATATATATATATATATATATATATATATATATACATATATATATATATATACATATATATATATATATATATATATATATATGTATATATACAGAGAGAGAGAGATGGACAGAGTTAGATAAATATATATATATATATATATATATATAAATATGTTTTTAGGTACAACATTCATAAATAATTTAAACTATAAGCGGAATTTTTTTAAACTCTGTATGTGTGTTCTCGAGAGCTCTTTCGTCCAACATCTCATCAGGAGAAATCGTTGGTAAAACACAGGATGAAATAAATTAATAGTTAGTATAAAAAAAGCAAGTATGGGGAATTTACTGCCGGTGAAAATATACGTTTAAAAGATGTAATTCAATTCAACGAATAAAAACGACTAAAAGGCAGATTTAGAGGCAAGAAAAAAACAGCCAACTAACTTTCCCCAAATAATGTCAACGTTTTCACGAAACTCTTCTGCTTGCACAGAGAAGGCTTTTGTAAAGCGATCGCGACGGATTTTAAAATTTTCAAATGAAAAGTAGAATCCGCCCGATGTAAGATAGTGAACATCTCTATTTTATAGTTATTGGCACAGCATGCATTGTCAGCTAAATGCTGACCAATAGACGATTCCAAGGCTGAAGAAGGGGCATAGCACAAGAAACAAGATATACCCTGTCTAATTTTTGATGGGATATGCTGGTTTATTCTGGTCTCTAAGTGCAATTTCGTCCGCCCAATATACTCAGCATCACACTGGCATTCAAATTTATAAATACTATTACTATTATTTAAATAAGGCAGATTATCTTTAGAAAAAGACCGAAAAGCAGATCTTGTGCCAAAAACCAAACGTAAAACAACAGAAAAAAACAACCAGTTACACTTTTTGTGATTTTCTTGCCTAACTCCTGACTAATGCCACCTATCCAAGGCAGTTTAAGATAAACTGGACATTTGGTTGGACTAAAGTTTTAGGAGATTGAAATGCTGCAACTTTCTTCTGGATGCAATCCGAGATTAAATGTTCCGGATAAAACACAACAACCTAAATTAACAGCATCACACATGAAACCAGTTGTAAAATTGAAAAAATAAAAAAGGTATAATTAAACAGACAAATTCCGTTTTTTTTAACAATGTTAGTATAAATGAGGATATGCTGCCTAAATACAAACACTTTCTCTTTCTCTCTCTCTCTCTCTCTCTCTCTCTCTCTCTCTCTCTATATATATATATATATATATATATATATATATATATATATATATATATATATATATATATATGTATATATATATATAGAGAGAGAGAGATTGAGAGATTTTGATGTACAGAAATAGCAATATATAATCGGGTGATTCTTTTACACTCAGCACGCAGTTTTTAAAACATGAAATTTCAAAGCCGAGTAAAACTATATTTCATCTCACAAATATTGCACTGTATTTACTAATATATGTTTCATTTACATACATAATTCATACGCCTTGAACACATACATCGAACAATATTAACAGTAATAACATAAATTGGTTATATGGGTTTATCACACCTGCCATTGGTATTGTTGCATTATACTCAATTATACAACTATTACCTAATTCAAGAAGGTATTGACATGCTATGTGTCACAATATACAAGCATTGTAAACCTTAATTGTTATGCAGTTTTCATTGTTACTATAGCAACTGCTTCTCTAAGCTTTTTCCAAACGTAATTATAATGCCAGTCCTAAACTGATCATTTTATATGCTTATCACGTGATGCAGGAAGGGAATCATCGCTAAATTCTGTAAACTAGGCGGTTAAGTGTTTAAGTTTGAAGAATAATGTGCGCAATAATGTGCTCTTATATATTGGCATATTGATTGTCAGATTAAATGGCTCAGGTAAATAGGTAATTATCGGAGACGCATATTATCTGTATTCAGATCCAGGAAAGATAGGCACCATTGAATTGAGATATTTAGTAAGCACACGCCCACACTGCTTCGCAGTCGGAGAAGGAAATATTTCAAAATTATATGATTCACATCGAAATTCACGTCATTTTAACATATATCTATATATAAAACAGTCGATTAAGTGTGTCATAGTTGTCAATGTTCTATATGTAGGAAAACAAATGACATATTTGAATTCAGAAGGTGTAATCGGATGTTTAAGATTTAATGATAATACATATATCCGTATAATAATACACCCAGTAAAATATTTGGTCGGGTTTACATATAATATAGTACTTCGGTGGTTTGAGTTTAAATCAGAGTGCATGGTGGTTAATAAATTGTCATTCGTACGCAACGCTGCGGAGTGACTGCTGGCTTTTGCCGCAACAATCGTCCGTCAAGTGAGAATGTTTGATTCGTACGAGATTGCGTTGAGCTGATGTCACTCGTGGCAGTACATCTTGCAGCGTCCGCAAACGGTTGGAGTGATGTTGAACTGAACCTGACCTTATCTATGTATTTAAATGTAAACCATATAATAAGGTAGGCATGCCGTACTTAACACGCTATCTGAGGACGTGGAAGATTATCCAAATCTCTTTATAGATAAAGAGATTTGACTGAGTTGTGTCTGATACATTAAAACACACTAATTCCACTATACAAAATAATTTAGGGAAGATTGATATATGTATTCAACAAGCACAGAGTTGCACATTAGAAGGAGTGTGTGCTCATTAGCGTCAGTGAAGGTATTGCTAGTACATTAAATCTGTCCGGTATGACAATATTAGCAAGTCTGTTTGTCAACGTTGTTCGGGCGAAGAGTTTGTTTTTGAAGAGCCGAAACATCCTGGGATATATAGGCGACAGATACATAAAAATTCACAACTAATTATAGTCCATCTCAAAACCAACCACTCCATCGTGTATGCTAACATTCGGGGATTGGGTCGCGACTTCTTACAAAGATAAGAGGTGGAATAGGCAGTGCTTGTTAGGTGCATATTAAATAATAAAGGTGTTGTTAGGTTGTTTAACGCCTCAACAACGTATACCTATATTTCATAGAAACGATTTTTGGCAACCAAATAAGTATACTTTAAATATAAGATATGATGTGATGTTTAGTATATAGTATTCATACTGAGTCAATATTAATTGTTTTTTTTTAGTTTAAATAAGGTAGTTTAAACATGGTAGTCTAATAAATGTCCATTTTAACATAATTTTAGTAAACATAAAATAGTTCAATATCAGTCAAATTTATGTTAATGTTCTAAAGAAGTTGATGGGTACTATTTGAATGTTTAAATATGAAAGTTGGAAGTTTGAACGCCATATTTGATCATAGTAAACTCTTCAAAATATGCTATATAATCACCGACCTTTGGCACTTTTTGTAACAGTATACCCATGAACATATTCAGGAATTTTAATCTGCATCCTATGAAGTGTTCAGAATATAATGAACAATTTTGGAACGCCATTGTTTATTTTTAAAAATTATTTAAAAAGAAAAAAATACTAATAATCGAAATTACAAACTATTTATATTTCGAATTTTTTACATGTTAAATGAATTAATGTTCAAGGAGAAACTTTTCAAAATATAATAAACGTAATACACTTTGTTAATTCCCCCTTTGGATACAACCATATTAAGTTTTAAGTAGAAATAGAAAATAATTTAGTGTGGAAATATTTTCAAGAAGCTACAATATTTCAGCTATGAAGTGCTAACACCTAAGTATGAGCAATCATCGAGATATTATTTAATATAACGTAATTATAAATTTTTAGTATTTACATTATACAGGAAAAGTATAGCATTACATTGAAAATAAAATTCTACATCGCATATTTTATTATAGAAAACATGTTTCAAGTCGTTAAACTAAGGAGTGTCTCAATATTACACGAATAATACTGACGTGTAGATTTAACTATTTCATGGAACACATATTGATGCGTTACGTACTTAAGTAACATAGTGTTCCTTTTTAAAGTGTTGAGTATTGTTCTTATTAAGTAATTTTCTGTATTTATAAGTTGAGATCAAGGAGAAATATAACCTCGAACCCCAAACCGTTAGTGACTGAATGTAATTTCGAGAGCAAAGTAGTAAGGCCGATTTCATGATTATATTCCTTTGATAAAGCTATTTATTCCAAACGTAAACGCTACACCGATTTTCTTTCTCTGATCCTTGGATGATTTTGTATTTTATGTTCGTCTTTGAACCGAACACTCCTCAATATTTGCAAAGGCCGGAATGCCATAATTATTCTCCCCAACCGTACAGTTAATGATGAATTGTCGTTTTTTCTCGTTCACAGAATAACAGTTCTATATACGATGCATTCCAGTAAGATTTGTTCTGGTCGATATTTTTCAAGGATATAAAGCATTGCTTATAGATTTCCACCGTTTTCTTTGACGTTGCTTTTGATTGAGCCTCTTTTCTCTTTAAATAGCCTCATCCAATCATTCATCGCGTACGTTTATCTCAATGACATCGTTAAGATCCTGCTTCCATTATTCATGCGAACTGATCCTTAACTCAAACCCGCATTTGTCAAATAAATTCAATGCAAACTGTCAGCCCAAATTGCTTGTATTTGGCGCAAAGTCACTCAAGTATTCCTGCGTTCATGGCCCGTGTCAACGGTTTGATCTCGCAAGTAGCAATTACTGTACAACCCCGTCAATAAGTCGATTTTTTCGATATATCCAACCTTGCATTTTGAAAGGACATTTACTTCTGAAGACAGGAAATACAGGAATTGTTCTAGGTCATAATATTAGTGAACCTCCGATCATATTATCGTTATGTTATGTTGCTATCTTCTTAACGGCATGTATAGCTCTTTTTAATTATGTTACAGTTATTGTTTTAGACGAGCTCTTATAGTAGACACTTGGATATGTGATGTTTATGCGGAAATCGTTAATCTAATTATTAAAAAGTGCATGAGCCTTGTTTTGTCTATTTCACGACATATGTAAACTTTCTCATCTCTTAACGATTAAGTCTATCGTCGGCTACGTTGTACATGAAGCGAATCACATCACCATTTATAAACGAGTGGTTGATCGCTAGCGCGTCGTTAATACACCAACAGAGGAAACAAACAAACAGGGGTTGAGTGATAACAATAACACGGGGGAATGTATGCAAGTTGGCATTATATAAGTGCGTCTATGTTTACTTGTCTATGTACGCCCTTTAGTGCTTACATATGAACTCTTACAGGTTAATCTCCATATAGAATCTCTTTCATCATCTCGGTTTATTATCAGACAACTGTAATAACACTCACTGTATAAAAAGATTAGACCAATTCATTAGAACAATAAGAGATGTCGTCATAAATGTTACAAATATTTAATCAAGAGCAAGAAGGCAGATGGGATTAAAGGCGTAAAAATGTAACGGGGTAGGGTAGCAGATATATAGAACATAAATAATACATTGGAAGTTATTTTAAAATTAAATTGGCTTTATAGAATTATATTTTCCAGATTGAAACAACTTCACGAACTCAATGGGTGACTTAACGGGCACACACACCCGCACATACACCCCCCCCCCCACACACACATATATATATATATATATATATATATATATATATATATATATGTGTGTGTGTGTGTGTATATATTTATATGTTTTGCTGTGCACACAGTTGTATTTGAAATATGAACACACTGGTGAACCAATTGCAAGAGATAGCCAAACAACTACACTCAAGGGAACAGCCAGAATCATGAAAAGAGCTCTCGGGTTGAGTCTGTAAATAGCGGGTGATCGTACGGCATTTGGCAGAATGCCCCGTCGTAAACAAATGAAAAAATAAAAAATAAAAACGATAGAAATATAGACAGAAACCCACACACACATACACAATATATATATATATATATATATATATATATATATATATATACTACACTCTATGAATTTATATGTATATATATATATATATATATATATATATATATATATATATATATATATATATATACAGAGCGTAAGAGAGATAGACTGAGAGAGAGGTAGAGAAACTGAGAAAGATAGAATGAAAAACAGAACGAGAGAGAGAGACTCAGCAACTCACCTCTGTTCATTAATATTTTTTTGTAAATGTTTAATAGGCATATTAGCCGATTTGGTATACAAACGTTCACATACCTCAAACCCAAGAATAAATATCTAATCACAAAGAAGTTCTTATCATTTTTTATAATAATGACTATAATTATCCCCACTTTCTGTAAGCATCAGACAAAAATATTTCATTTTATAAACACACACCTTTCATCCAACTTATTTATTTATGTTGGCACACTTTTTTTGTTATTTACTATCGATTTTATTTAATGATTCACATTTAATAACTCTGCAGTCTTCGTTAATAATGGCGGCCCCAAGAAACGAAACAATGGGACTGCACACACAATGCAACATAATTGGATATAATAATGGATGTCTGGACGTTTTAACTGAATAGAGTTTAAGTGATAAATAAGCCGGACGTTCACTAATTCGAGTTGGTGTGCAATAACAATAGTTGAATAAGACGTGATGCGTTATTATTGCTTCTCTCCTACCCGGCGTTGTTTTCATTACCGAGTTACCTGTGAGCAGTTATTATTTAACAATGTCTCCATTGTTCGTAATTGTGTAAGTGGTTTATCACTTTAAAGACAGACGTAAAACAATCGAATTACATTATTCGATACGAGCACGAATTAAGACAAAAATTAAATGAATGCAAAAACCTTTTAAAACAGATTTAAGAAAAAGTGCACGCATAGAAAAACGTGCAAGAACACACATAATAATATTGTAAAATGAAACAGACTAATTATTAACAGCAAAATCTTAGTATACAATTATGTAAATCAGTTTTCTTTAAACAATAATTGTATGTATTATTATTGAAAGCCCTAAAACACAACAGTTCATTTTGTTCGTTGTTTGAGTAAGTTAATGTTATTAGAAATCGGAAAATATTTAACATTTATTGTCTGTATACATCTATAATTCTGTATATATATATATATATATATATATATATATATATATATATATATATATATATATATATATATATATGTATATATATATATATATATGTATATATATATATATATATATGTATATATATATATATATATATATATATACATATTTATATATATATATATATATACATATTTATATATATATATATATATATATATATATATATATATATACATATTTATATATATATATATACATATTTATATATATATATATACATATTTATATATATATATATATTTATACATATATATATATATGTATACACATATATATACATATATATATATATATGTATTTATACATATATACATATATATTACGTACATACATATATATATATATGTATATTTATATATACATATATATATATACATATGTATTACGTACACACATATATATATATATGTATATTTATATATATACATACATATATATTACGTACACATATATATATATGTATATATATACATACATATATATTACGTACATATATATATGCATATATATACGTACATACATATATATGTATATATATATATATACATCAATACATATATATATATATATATATATATATATATATACGTACATATATATACATACATATGTATGTACGTATATATATATATATATATATATATATATATATATATATATATATATATGTATGTACATATATATATATGTGTGTGGGTGTGGGTGTGTAGATAGGAAAACTGACAATCTGGGGTTCATGAAGTTGTGGTTGTGGATTATGTCATTACTGGTAGTTACTGGTGTTATTACATCTAGGAACGTAGATTTTTGGAAAGTTTTTGGGGGATAGGATAAAAAGGACTCTCATATGGTTCGACATTATAAATTATAGCCTTATATACTTACACAAGGTTAGCTTTGATAGTATTGTTAGTATAAGAACGGGAAACAATACACCTGAATTTCCGACAAGAGCTCCGTCCCTTACATCGATGTTGGTTCGCTGAGCTTTTGCTGTAAATAGCAAGCAGCAGATTGGCGGTCTAACGCGTGTTTCTTGAAACAGATTTAATATTCATGTCGAAACAAAATAATGGTTCAGTTTTAGATTCTATCATTTAGTTTCGTACTGCTGTGTTTTTAATTGAGACACATGATTTAAATGACATAAGTTATTTCTATAAAGTTCGAATATTGATCTCTTGTAAAACGTTTTCGGTCAATGGGGTGCGTATTTTTCCTAGTTCTGTTTTAAATAACAGTATACCGTTATTCACTAAGTGCGAATTTCAGAAAAAGCACTTCAGATAGAAGATTATTTCGACGTGAGTTGTTTGTTTTGCAGACGTATGTTTGGTCGCATCGCAATGCATATTTTTTCTATTGGAGAACTTTTTTTGTGTTCTTACGAGTTCGGAGAGGGCATATCCGATATTTACATACAAGTGTCGGTTAGTCATCTGATGACCAAACGGAACCGTAGTATGAACTCAAGTGACCGTTTGGAAAACATGATTTGTAAGATTAATAAAATATTAGCCTATAGAATGTAACCCACTTTTTATTTATTTATATATGATCTACTGTTAAATGCTGACAATCATGTAGCTTTCAATATATATATATATATATATATATATATATATATATATATATATATATATATATATATATATATTATATGGGTGTGTGTGTGTGTTTATATCCTCGAACCATTTGGTTTTATTATCAACAACTGATGATCCCTAGAATTGCTCCTCAATCAAGTGGAGCAATGCCTAGTTTTGAGCTATGTTTATTTAAAAAAATAATATTAAGTCAAGCTTAAATTCTTAGAAGATTACTAATATAGTGATTACTAGAGATTAATTGACTTACGAGCAAATGAATTTTGCAATGAATTACTTTGGACTAAAGGTGGTTTTCATACAGTTTTAAAGTTGTAAAACCTTCCAAGAACGACGGATTGAGTGAGAGAAATGTATGTTCGTTTTGCTTTGATTATTCAGCGTGTACTCTCATTTGCCAATGTATTATATTAACTATATGCGTGTGTACGCATTGTAAGCGGTATATTATCATATGTACCCTTAACTGCAAATGAGTGTACATACTTCTAGCAGACTATCACTATATTGCTCAGAGGTAATATCAGAACGCCGATTAAAAACACATTTTAATACACCGAATAAGCTCTATATGGGACTTGCTAATCACTTTCGAATGTTAACCTAATTCCTTTATCGATTACTGATTACGTCTAATAAACCATTTTTGGGCGGGGTGTTCTTACAGTATATCTCCCGACATGTTTATCGTTTTTAACTAATGTATCAACAAGAACTTCAATTTCAAGAACTGCGCGTGAAGCGAATTCATACAAAACATCATTTTTGACTCCGAATAAGAGAGTGAACGGTCCCATTGTTCGTTATAATTTACCTTCACGCCATTATGCTCATCTTTATTATGAACATCTAATTATTGATATTTGCGTCATGTATATATTACAATCTTCGACATTGCCCAACACATATATAATTTCCTTTCAGATTTCGTTTTAGTTTACAGTCAACCGAACATATATAAAATAAGCTGTATTTTCATTTCTTATCAATGCTTCTAATTTACATTTAGCAGGACATTTTTGGGCAAGTAATTAACAAGAAAAGCAGCGACAATATCACTACAATATTATAGTCATGGAGTTGAGTAGAAATAATAAAACATGACGTTCACACTGTAGTTAGATAACAAATAATTACCTTCAGGCTAATTAACGTAATGTAGTAAGTCTTATCTTCTTTTAAACATGATAGTGTTCGTTTTCTTCATTTGTCGCGTTTGCGTGCCAAAAAGTTCCACTTTTAGTGAATGTATTTCCTCCAATTCAACTAGAATTCTTGTAAGTAAGGTCTAACCAAACCTCACAAGTGAGTACTCGCTGATGACGCTAGGTTACTTAACCTGAAATCTGACTGACACGAATCATCCACCATGTTCCGTTGTATCATTTCCTTTCCAATATAGGCGCAGTTGTATTATTTGTCTCCGTTTTTTCTCTTTTTTTGAAAACGTTCATGGGCATTATTTAAGAAAACCTTTGAAGTAGCTCTCACTCACTTGTTGTCTTGTTAGTTTAGGAGAGGAAAGCGGAAGGGGAGGGTTAAGTTATATTATTTTTCCTATATATATATATTTACATATATATATATATATATATATATATATATATATATATATATATATATATATATATTTTTTCAAATATTTGATCTTTGGTCTATTCGAAAGCCGACTTATCTATCTGTATGTCTCTTCTGATGATAAGATCTCGATCTTTGAAAAGCCTTGGCTTAAGGAAAGAATAATAAACACTAGTTTATTACTGAATACACCTTGCATTGAACAATGTTAATTTGAAATAGATTTGGACAATCGTCGCATATTTATCACTCTTGTTTCTTCTTCTTCTTCTTCTTCTCTCTCTCTCTCTCTCTCTCTCTCTCTCTCTCTCTCTCTCTCTCTCTCTCTCTGTATATATATATATATATATATATATATATATATATATATATATATATATATACATACTTTAATGACGTATTCTGTAGCGTCATAAATTCATCTTAATATGACACATAACTCCTTCGAATATGTTCTGGCTTAAGTGCTATTAAAAAAAAAATTGTTGAGTAGATTGCTATCTTAGATCTGCGTTGGTTGTGCTCACGATTGAACGAAGAATGCTATGAACTGTTTTTCCATATGTCCATGCCGCAATATTGCTTTATTTGCACTGCCCCTTACATAGTCAGAATAAACTGAAATATTAATAAAAGCTCTGAATTAGTGTATTATGAAGTGTGTTTCGTCCCATAGCCTTCTTACTGTCAGCACTTCGCGAGCACGTTGACATTACGTGCACCATTCTTTTGGTTTCCAGCGTAGCACTTCATGCTTAAGAGTTTTATTTCATGGAAATATGATATATTTGAAGGTCTAAGATGTGTTCTGCTTGTAGACGTAGAGATTTAAGACCACTGCTAGTTTACGTTCTGTATTAATTAGCGAAAATGTATTGCTATAAGGACCACTTATCTTAAGATATATATATATATATATATATATATATACATATATATATATATGCATGTGTGTGCATACATATATATAGAGAGAGAGGGAGGGAGAGAGAGAAAGAAGTGTATGTTAGAGTGTGCAGTCGCATCAGTAGTAGCATAAGTAGTATTAATATATTTTGATAACATGACTATTAAATTGTGTTAAATTAAATGATTTTATTATCATCATTGATTTTATAATAATAATAATAATTATAATCAATATTATTATATTTTATCCTTATTATTACATACTGTAAAGTTTGAAAGTATACGTTTAGTTGTGATTTCTCTATCTTAGACTATATGCGTGTGTTTACCATTATGTGAGTAAATACTGCCAGTTTACTTCAATGTACGGATATATATATATATATATATATATATATATATATATATATATATATATATATATATATACAGAGCGAGAGAGAGAGAGAGAGAGAGAGAGAGAGAGATGTCTGTTAGAGTTTCTAGTCGCATCACTAGTAGCATTGGTAGTATTACTATATTTTGATAACATGTCTATTTAAATCTTTTTTTTTAAATTAAAAATAATAAATTCGGGTTATATTTTCTTCATCTGTTATCCATATAAAACACAATTATACTTAATTTCGAAATCTCGGAGTTATTTTAATGTGTCTCTTACACAATGTATTTTAATAATGTAATAAAACGTGCCTTTGTGCTAAGGATGAATCTAACGAATCACAAACATTCAAAGTTTGAAATCTTTCATAATAAGCTGCCTCTATATTTTATTGAGGCGCAACTTTAGCTGCACTTTAAAATGAGAAATTATTTTCGCATTTCGCAGAATGAGCTTAATTCAATAACGTGATTTGATGCGAAGATGAGTAACGATAAACACACGCAACATGTTCACTCAGATTCAATCAGAAATTCTTATCACGAACGTTTTGATATAAAATAAATAAAGAGCCATAATTATCAATACAGAATCCCTTAGCAAAATGTTTGCTTTTTCTTTTTTCATTTTTCTAAAGAATAGAATTTTCATTCGCTTTTCTATTTCAGATTGACGTGCATCTGATTGTCGAATGTAATAAGGCATTATTACATAGAAATGAATAAAATGATAGGAACAATCAGAGACGAGAATTATGTTGATATCGCATTCTTTAATAATAATACAACGTCATGACCTGTCAAAATATGAGACGACACACGCAAATTGGAAGTTGTATTGAGAAATGGTTATCGGCAAGGACTGTAGACTGAGTTTTATAGGATGGACTTCATCACGTAAACTAATTCCTTTAAACAATCTATGTATGCATGAATCTTCTCTGAAGCTATGTATGGAACAAACTATTAATTAAACCTTGATATGGTAGTATGTCTTACAAAGAACACTCCAGAATTATTTTTATGATTATTTGCGACATTATGTACTAGCTGTTACATAGATATCTACTGTCACTTGTAATTGAAATAGGTATTTAAATGTCAATTATATATGTCACGTAAGATTTACCTATAATTAATATACACATATTGCCTGTCGGTTAATCTTGTTTTGCAGTGTTTTTCAGCTAATGCAAAATTATCTGAAAGAATGACCTAACATATTTCAAATAAAACATATATACATATAAACACACACACACACACACACACTGACACACACACACACACACATATATATATATATATATATATATATATATTATATTATACATATATATGATATATGAATATTGTTTTTGGATCAATCCCGTTTTCAAGCACTTGATGTGCATTGAAAATAACTGTTGATAGTACAAAACAACTCAAACCAAACTGAGTCACAACATGGGTGGTGATGTTTATTAACTACCATGTTATAGGGCATGATATAAAGCATTTAAAATTCAAGGGTAAGATTATGCTTTTTTTAATTTTTGAAATAAGTAAAAAATAAACATACATAGCTAATGAAACCTGTATTACTAAAAAAAAATCACTAAAAATGTTTCTTTTGTGACATATATACAAGAACGTCGTTTGAATTATAGAATTTCAAAAGGCTAATGCACAAATATGTCATTAACATAGCTTTATAGTTCAAGAAGATTTTGGAAACCCAAGAAATAATGTTATATTAATGAAATGGAAAACATATCAACAGCTAACGCAATTTTAGAAGAAATAATGCAGGGGCTTCGTGGCGAATATTTGCATAATCGTTGACTTAAGTACACGAACATTATTAGATTCTATGAATAAAAATAGTTATTATGTCAGCGTTTCAAGATCATATGTTCCTCTCATGACTAAAACTTAATTTTAGCCAACGTTATACATAGTAGTTTTATTTTGCTTCATACACAAAGAAGTAGCCAATTATATATGTATGTCAACAGCGACGCGGGCAAATGCTACATTTTTTTTAAAACAAATTAATACACCCTTTGAAAATATGATCAAACATTTTGTATTCAATTAATATAATGTCGAATATGAGAGTGAAATATAAAATGCATGCTCATCTAGATTGGCTTTATCTTGTATTGCTTCCCCACATCAAATCGATCATGATTTTCATATAATGCTAAACATCCGCTGCTCTGTTTAATATACATCAAATGAGCTTCCTTCGTTGTACGCATTATATAAATATGCCAGATCTTCACCGGCTATTTCAGACACTCCAGCCTAGAGATATTTTTTTAGATTCTAACAGTCCCTTTAAGTGCACATATTTGTTTTTCTCTTGCACTCAGTTCACCAGGTATAATCGACAGATAGCTTTTGAAATTATTTTTCATTAGTCCTGTTGCTCTTATAATTACTGGTATGATGGAGATTTCCCTAAGATTCCAGTTTCTCTTCATGTCGTACATAAAACATTGGTATTTCGTTATCTTTTCCCTTTCATCTCTGTTTAATCCGGCATCATTAGGGGCACTGACTTCAACTAGGGTTGCTACTTTCTCCATGTTGTATTATATTACACACACATATGTATATATATATATATATATATATATATATATATATATATATATATATATATGCGTGTACATGTAATTAATATATATGTGTATATATGTATATATGATTTATGTATATGTGTATACACCTATACACATATTGAAAGAGTAACAGGGTGTTGGAGAATGTTGCACATATTATCTACTGAATAATATAAAGTATTTCTGTACATTGTTTATATATTTCATGTATTTACACTTAAGAAAATGATGACTCGTTGCGAGCCGTAATTCACCGAACAGACAGACATCGAAGAAGCCTCACGATAACCCGCATTGTAAACCAGGTAAATCCCTCTTTTTGTTTGGATTTAGAACCGACGGAATCGATAGTGGCACGATATTGTGTAATACATATATAAATAAATAAAAACCTCTTATTTTTTATTATTTTTAATAATCGATCAATCTGCTTGATTCTCTCACACTAACTTTACCCCCCCTATATATATATATAGTATATATATATATATATATATATATATATATATATATATATATATATATATATATATACAATATATATATATGGTAATTCATCAATAAATGTTAAATTATATTAATCTATTGACGAAGTCGTTACGAACTATGTACTTTCATCAGTGTAGCAAAATGATAATTTCAGATGGTCGTAATATGGTACCCCAATTCACAGAGCCACCTTTGAATCAACATGTTTTAACTCTATCCTCGTAAGAATAAAACATACACACCTGATACTGAAAATATAAGTTATATGTATGCTGATTGCAGCGTAAACATCAATACTTACTTGGTAGTAAATCATATTTACATTTTATATATTTTCTAACAGTGCTCAAATGTAATTTTCTAAAACGGGCATTAATAATACTATTTTTTAATAATAATATGCATTAATACATATTACATGATGTTTTTCTACAGACGACGTCGGTTCGAGCTTTTTACACTACTCAGTATAGGGTATTTAAGACGGTCGTAAGGCGCAAACCCGGTTCACAGAGCTACATTTGGGCCCGCAGCCATTCACTTTATATTCGCGATCATTAGAAATTAACACGTTATACGGATAATATAAGTTAAATTTATGCCGATTACATCGTAAACAGACTAGTGAACTCAACGAACCTACTCGAAGTCTTGCTTTGTAGCTAAGAGAAGGTATACCTTCAATAGTTCCTAACAATGCTCAACTTGAAATGTATATATATATATATATATATATATATATATATATATATATATATATGTATATATATATATATGTATATATATATATATACATATATATATATGTATATATATATATATATATATATATATATATATATATATATATATATATATATGCACCCGTATCGTAAAGCATACCGAAACACTCATACATATTCTCCAAACTACAAAAGTAAATAATAAAATCACTGCTTCACTGTGTGTCGCAAGTCTATACATTAATGTGCAAGTACATACATCAATCGACATTATTATTAATTGTATATACAATACCCCATCCCTCTCTACAATGCAAGAATATTTGAAATGTGATTAATGATCTTCACGACCTACGCCCATAAGGGAATCATTTACACTCACATTGATTGTCTCTACATCGGTTACGTACTTTAATCCACATTCAGCAAGTTATCTATGCTTTATCTTGAAAATATAACATTCAATACAATAAATAATACCTCAATCTATGCAAGGTACGTGGACGATATCCATATCTGTATTAGCAGACAACAATGAGTAAATCAAATCAATAAAAAACAACTTCTAAAAAGCCTCTTCTCACAATAAACTATGAACAAAATATAAGTAACAACATTCCGTTTCTCGACGTACTTATGTACTCCAACAATGACGAGTGTGTAACAAAACTACTTACATCACCTCTTGTATTTGAAAGTACAGAAGTGCATTTTTACGCTATAAAATCGCAAAGTTGAAATAATAGATACTAGGAATAAAACATCGTTTTAAATAGACAAAGTATTCATCCATAAATTAAACAGATACTAAACCACTATTAATCAAAGACCACATCTGTAATAACCTGATAGATGAACCAATCAGATTAACTATTACAAACCTATATAAAACTAATAACAACCAGCTAAACTATTCTAAGGATATTTACATATTCTACCGTAACCAGATGCGTCCCTACTTTAATTTAGACTAATAAGTTCTTAAAAGCATAACACACGGATATATATATATATATATATATATATATATATATATATATATATATATATATATATATATATCTCCCGTTAATAGAAATATTAATATCAGATTTTTATATTTATCATTAAAAAATTGAAAACCTCTCACGTGATTATTAAAAATAACACCTCTCAAGCAAAACTTTTTCCAGAATGAACCAATGTAATACATCTAGTGACATACCTTATTGGAGATGTATCTCTAACAATAGTGGAACTAATTGTCATATTGGGTACATCACTTATACACTTTCCCGAAGGCAAATATTAGATTTCAATCTGCCATCACTGGCACGAAATAAAAAACCTCTTACCTGATTATTAAAAAGGCCACTTCCTAAGTTTAACATTTTCTAGAATGAACCAATGTAATATATCTAGTCACATACCTCCTTGGAGATGTGTCTCAAACAATAGTAGAACTAATTGTTATATTTGTAACACTACTTATACACTTTCCCAAGGCAAATATGACATTTTTATTGGTTCCAGTTCAATCTGCCACCACTTGAACGAGAATAACTCCCCCTATTCACAATTTATTCAGCCTTTAGTCAACAACACCAAAATTGCAACCATAATGTAAAAAGACCAGTGCCAAAATCCCTCACAAGGACTGGATCATTCACCCCATGATTTCGGCACGGTATCATGATCTTAGTACCCTGCTCCATTTTGTAGTTGTACGCCCTGCTCTTAAACTTGTTTGGCTGTAACAGATGAAAGGCTGTTCTTAATTGTCGCTTGAACAGCAATTAAGCTGGAGGAATCCCAGTTACTTCGTGTGGAGCTGTCCTGTAGTTAAAAAGGAATCTGTTGACTTTTGTTTCGAGAAATGTTTTTGTGTATTTGTTCATCCTCGTCAGTGTTTCCTTGAATGTACGCACACTGCGTTGAGCCTGGCCGTTGGAGGAGGGGTGGTAACGAGCCGTGAATATGTGTTTAACCCCATTTGCCTTTAAAAACCTCCTGATTCATCACTGGAGAAACAAGGGCCGTTGTCACTCACAACCAACAGAGGCAAACCATGAGTTGCAAAGATTCCCAACTCCTCAATGGTAGCAGCAGCAGTGGATGTCTTCATTATGCAAACCTCCATCCATTTGGAGTAGGCATCAACCACTATTAAGAACATGTGTCCAAAAACTGTACCAGCATAGTCTATGTGAATTCTTTATCAGGGCTGACTTACATATTCCCAACAATGAATAGGAGTTCTGTTGGTCTGTTTCTGATTTAGCACACAACTTTCACACCCCTTGGCGGTCCACTCAATATCTTCATCCAGTTTTGGCCACCATACATAGTTTCTAGCTAATGCCTTCATCCTCACAATGCCTACATCAGTCTGGTGTAATTGCTGCAGAACTGTTCCCTCAACTTAGGTGGAATAATAATCCTGCTTCCCCACAGTAACACGCCATATTCACATGTCAGTTCCTCCCGTTTATTAAAATAGGGCTTGAACTGTCTACTCCAACTGACCCCATTTCAGCCATGCATGGTAAATTTGTATACCCGACTCAAGATTGGATCTTTCCTAGTCTCTGCTCTCACAGCTTCAACCTTCACTGGAGCTTCCACAAGATCCATCATAAATATTTCATTAGTGGATTAAGATATATCTTTTTCCTGAGCCTCCAGTGGAAGACGACTCAAACAGTCCGCATTACTATTGAGGGCTCCTGTTCGATATTCTAGTTTGTAATTATAGGCAGCCAAGAATAGGGACCAACGCTCAACCCGGGCAGCTGCCATAGCAGGAATTGGCTTGTTCTCTGCAAATAGACCCAACAACGGTTTGTGATCTGTGGACAGTGTGAAGGGGTTTCTAAACAGATATTGATGTAACCTCCTCACTGCAAAAACCAGGGCAAGCATTTCATTTTCAATGTGTGCATAATTCTGTTCAGCATTTGAGAGCGTTCGAGAGATGTAACACACTTGCTTTTCACTGACATCTCCCATCCTATGAGAAAACACAGCTCCCAAGCAATAAGGAGAAGTATCCACTTGTACAAGTGTGGGCTTAGATGCGTCAAAATGCGTCAGAAGGGGTGCTGTACACAGCATTTTCTTTGTCTCTTCAAAAGCTTTTTGTTGGCAGGCTTCCCACTTCCAAATTGTGCCTTTCCTCATTAGACTGTGCAGTGGCTCAAGTCGTGGTAAATGGCTGCGATAATAATTAACTGCCCCAAAGTTAGGCTTTCAACTCTGCAACATTCCTGGGTGTGGGAGCTGTTGCCATCGCAGCCACTTTCTCTGGTAGAGGAGCTGTACCATCCTTGCTAACCTTGAACCCTAGATAGGTTATTTCCTCAAGAAGGAATTCGCACTTGCTTCTTTTACATTTGAGTCCAGCACTGCTCAGCGTATGTAATACTCTCTCTAGGTTCTTTAAGTGGCTGTCATCATCCGGACCTGAAATTAGTATATAGTCCACTCGTACCTTGCAGAAAGGAACATCTTTCAATCGTTTGTCCATCTCCTGTTAAAAAATACGTGTAGCACTGTGCACCCCGAACTGTAACCTTGTGGGTTGGTACAAACCCCTATGTGTGTTAAGAGTTAACAATTCCTTGGGTACCTTCCTCCAATTTCATCTGCTGATAGGCGTGGCTTAAATCCAGTTTGCTGAATTTTTCACCCCCTCTCAGTGTGGCAAATATATATTCGGTTCGGGAATAGGGAAGCTGACAAATGGAGCTGCGGCAGTGATTTTGTGCTTATAGTCCCCACATATTCGGATCCTTCCATTGTTACTTTTAACAACGGGCAATATGGGTGCAACCCATCTAGAATATTCTACTTTTGTAAATGCCTTGGTTTTCTAGGCGGCCTCCCTCCTTCTCCACTCCTTCTCTCAAAGCATAAGGTACAGGCCTGGCTCGACAAAATTTGGGCTTGGCTTCTTCATCAATGGGTATATTCACCTGAAAGTGTTTCAGGCAACCCATTTCCCCATTAAATAAGCCATCATATTTTGTAAGGATCTCATCAATTATTAAGCCTGCACCATTCACTAAGTGTCAAGACTGAAGCAAGTCCGATCTGTTAAAGTCTCTTCTTTTTATAATAAAAACAACAACAATAATTACAACAAAGGCGCCCTCTGTGCTAATCAAACACTTCACCTAATCTGCCACCACTTGAACGAAAATAACTCCCCCTATTCACAATTTATACATCCTTTAGTCAACAACACTAAAATTGTACATTGCAACCATAATGTAAAAAGACTAAACATCCTCAATACACCCTTCAATCAGAAATACCAATTACGAATCTAGTGACAATCTTTTAAAGTGCCTAGCTTAGTAATTGCCTCCAAAAGTTCATTCGCTATATATATATATATATATATATATATATATATATATTTAGACATAGATGCAATTTGTGCCTGGAGGAAAAAATTAGAATTCTAAAATATGAAGACAAGAACATTTTAAATAGACGAGACGAACTGATGGCTAAATGTAGACACAGGCACAGGTTTAAAATCAACACCACGTTTTAAAGTTCTTTGAAAATAACAATTCTTTTAAAGTATAGTTACAATAAGAGTTATAACTGTAAAGGTAAATGTTAACAAATTAGTAATTTTTTTTAATTTTTTTTTTTTTAGTAAAACTCTAGTTTGTAAATTAATCGTGCTTAAATGTCGCCAAACTTTAATTCCGTATTGACGTTATAACCAATTAAGTTTTTCTTATAATTTCCTATATAAATCGAAATCTTCGTCCTGAATTTTCGTCTTTTTATTTCTAATCGTAAATAATTAATCGTGAACGCCCGAATCTTTACCAATTTTGTAAATAAACCGTTTTTAAATTGTCGCTAAATTTTAATTCCATAGTGTAAATCATCTCGAATCTTGACGTTATACAACTTAAATTTTTAATATGTTCTAATCTAAACCGAAATCTCCGTCCTACATTTTCGTCTTTTAATTTGTAATCGTAAATAATTAAACGTAGTTTTTAATCGTGAACGCTCGAATATTTCATCATATATTTTTACCCATAAAGCTCACATTCGAAATTTTAAATGAGATGATTTATTTGTTTAAATAGAAAAAGAATTCTTTTATATATATTTTTATATTTTTATATTTCTGCATATATTAAAAAATTAATCTTACTTCTGTCACCCCTCCTCGATTATTTTAACATTTACCTCCTTTTTACATAGACCAATCAAAAAAGTGAATTTATCTTTTTAAGACGATCAATTTCTCTCATTATTTGGGTTTTTTGACGTGGTTGTCTATACATCTGAGGAGACCTAATTAAAGGGGTCGAAATAAGTTATTATGTGTACAACCTTAATGTGTGTATAGTTTTTCTTTTTATAATTCTGTTTTGCTCTGTTTAAATTACATTGAGCTCTGTTATTCAGATTCTCTACACAAAATTGAAATCTACACACTATATATATATATATATATATATATATATATATATATATATATATATACTACACATAAACCTCGCAGGCGTGGGACTCTAAAAATGATATTTTCCTCACTCATCTACGATTATAAGAATTCCTCTTTTATTATGAAATTATTATGGCTGATGAATTGCCTGCAAAATAAAGTTGAATGAAATCAATCAAGACTTGTCTATCTTCAATTAGATGAGTGTTATACTGATGTTTTCGTTTGTAATTCGATCTTGTGGCTGTCGATCACAAACCACAAAGAACATAGTGAACCCATGTATAAGGTGTTTGTCAGGTGCTGTTAAAACGTAGGCTAACATAATATATTCTTATTAATTTACTTCAAATAGTCTAAGGCGTTAGTGGTGATCTACTCATCTCATCACAGTATACCTTTTTTTACTCTGAATTAATTAAAATGATTTACATTTGATATTAAGCCTACAACTTGAATAAGCGCGAACAAGTGTAGCTGAATGTACACACGAATGAATGAAATACAGTCATTAATTTGGGTAAAAATGCTAAACAAAATATACACATGTAACCCTCTCATAGCGTACTAATTTAGTTTGCCCGACTATTGGCGCCAAGCGGAGAATACATGCAAGCATACACGTAGAATTACGAAACGAATGGCTTATTCTAAACTCTCTAAAAAACGTGGTGCTGTCCGGTTACATGTATTGAACGCAGTTATTAAAAAAATGAGTGTTGTTAATATATTTAAGGCCTGCCCGAAATAGATTAACATAAACGAAGTAGAAACTAGTTTTTGTTATTATTAATTATACTAACATTTTTTTAATCTAAATCGATTACACATGCACTTGTATTATGCTTATCACTCACATTTAGGCAGTATTTATTTTAAAATAAACAAAATAGTTTAATCAAAGTTCTGATTTGATGGGACTACGACGTCTGTTATTCGAAATGTGGAAACACACAATGACATACACACATATACACATACATGTTTAACTTATCTTTCTACAAAAAAGATAACATAGTTACCTATTTATATATCATAATATACCATGCTTAGTATGATCATTATATTTATATTTAATTTTCATTATTATTAGAATTAGAATAAGGATTACTATTTTCATTAATAGAATTACAATTTACATTATTACCAATTCCGAATAATCTTCTGTATATTAATACGATAGCGTGTGTGTTCGTGTGTCACGTTTACATAAAAAGTTTTGCGTAATATTCAAGAATTGCGTTTTGGTGCAACGGTTCGCAACATAGGATCTTGACGTCGGTTTTTGACGTCGGCTCGACTGGTTTATAGTTGGATCGCAACAATTCTTTCAGATGTGTGTTTCTACATCGAAGGTGGGGGAGTCAAGTATGGGGAGGAAGAAAGGAAGACAC
The DNA here is from genome assembly GCA_963556195.1 of Sepiola atlantica. Lineage (NCBI taxonomy): Eukaryota > Metazoa > Mollusca > Cephalopoda > Sepiida > Sepiolidae > Sepiola > Sepiola atlantica. Next base: position 139,407,662 of record OY744526.1, read on the forward strand.
ATATTAATACGATAGCGTGTTTGTTATTTTTTTTGTCACACTTACATCAAAAGCAACGGCTTAATCTGTGCATGCTACTCATGAATTGGAGCCACATTTAATTTAATCTAAAGCATTTACAAAGTAAGGTGTACTCGTCGAAATCGGAATAAGCTGATCGATCAAATCAGGAAAAATGTCTGATTGACGGAAGAATCGTCGGACACGTGATCGCTTTTATTTATTACACAACATCCTTTGGATTTTTTAAATTCAAACATGTATAGGTTAGGAACAAGATAATTAATATTGAAAACATCATTTCGTGTAATTTACACGGCCTCTAGTTATTATTATTATTATTATTATTATTATTATTATTAGTCAAAATAGCCTCCCTACGGTCGTCTATTTTTGCTACGCTGCCGCGTCAGAAATGAACGCTAACCCGTAAACCGATGGAGCCCCAGTCATATTTATTGGGTGGGTAGACATTGATTTTTAGTTTAAAAAACAAACAAACCATTTTTTACCTCCGCAATTTTTTTTACCCTACCCCATGAATAATAATATTTTCGGTTAAAAAAAAAAAAATGACCCCCCCCCTCCAATTTTTTTTAATACATTTCACCATGAATAGTAATATTTTCAGTTAGAAACAGATAAAAAAACATGTTTACCTTCATCCCCCTAAAAAAATTGTTTACCCTTCCCCACGAATAGTAATGTTTCCAGTTAGAAACAAAATAGAAAATAAATGTTTTACCTCCCCATCTAAAAAAAAATGTTTTACCCTCCCCATTCATAGTTAAAAAAATTAGGAGGCGCCTCGGTCATATCAAAGAACTCATGTTTAAATATGCTATTGAAGGCGCCTACGTCATATCAAAGAACCCGTTTTGTTATTCTTCCAAAATGGTTACCCATTTAGTAATGGCCGATATATTTGTTGCTTAACTTCAATTTACAATAAAACACCTAGTCTTATCAACGTAATGAATATAAAGAGTGAAAAAATCCTCTCGCAATGACGTCACTTCCGAAAAGAACTGGAAGGATGAGTCAGCAATGTATATTTCCAAAATGGTCACCAATTTACTAATGGCTGGGATATGCCTTGATGAACTTCAATTTAAAGCAAAACACATTGTCTTAACAACGTAATGAAATTAAAGTATAAAAACTGTGAAAAAATCCTCTCACGAAGACGTCACTTCCGGAAAGAACCGGAATGTTTGAGTCGGCAATTTAGTTTTACAAAATGGTCACCCATTTACTAATGGCTTGGATATGTCTTGTTTAATTTTAATTTACAGCAAAACACCTCGTCTTGACAACGTAATGAAAATGAAGAATTATAATGTGAAAAAAAATCCTCTCAAAATTGCGTAACTTTCGAAAGGATGATTTTGCAATTTTAACAGTACTCGCCATTGAAAGTATGGTTTAGAAAACTGGCTGGTTTAGAAAGTAAATGGCTTTAATTAATTGTATGAATAATTTTTATTAATATCACCTTATCGGAAAATATTGTAAATACATGTAATTTTGAAAATAGCAGTTATAAGTGTATATTTGTAAATATGAATTTAATTGAAGGTTAAAAGGAATGAATTATGTAAATGGCATAACCCGTCTAGTGTATGAACGACTTTTTGTACAGTATATAAGGAAGTTGAAAAGGTATTAGTTTAAGTAAGATTTTTGACACGTTTTCCGTTCTAATCGCAGCCTCGCCTTGTAATTCCGTTCGTCTTTGTTTATATGTTATCTGATGTTATTTAATGTTATCTAATCAAAATTAATTGATTAATAGTTTCGTAATTATAAAGGGATACAAATATTATGAACGCTATTAATAGATTATTATTATTGTAAACATAACTATGATCTTTGTAATAATCATCATCATAATTATAATAATGTTATCATATAACAATAATTATTATTATCATTATTATGAAAATATATTCATGGCAATTTAGCTACACAGAGACTCCCGCGTTTTATCCTCGGAAGAAATCTTCAGACTAAACTGCCCGTAGTTTAATTGCCAGAAATATATTTTCATAACTTACTACCTAGCTCTACTTACGTATCGATCACTGTTGAAATAAATACTGAACATTAATACATAAAAAAGTATATGCCCTTATAAAATTGTATGTGGATAACTGAAATAGTGATATATATATATATATATATATATATATATATATATATATATGTGTGTGTGTGTGTGTGTGTATGAATAAACCCTTTTCTTTGTTGTTATAAAGAGTTTTGGTTAATTTATTTGGTGCCTGAAACCTAAGAGAGGGACTACGGTTTCCTTTTTTATACCTATACTGTCCAGATATAATCTTTCTTTTGAGCTCATCAGATAAAAACCTGTCTAAGACTCACATTACACATCCATCGTATCATTCTCATATCATTTCTCTCCAGGCAACACATGTCCTCAATCCCCACTGACCAGGCTTCTCTTCAATACATCATCACACTGCATAAACATTCCTGATAGACTTTTCCGTTTGTCGACAGTGGTAACACTCTGCAGTTTAGTAATGGCAGAAGTACCATGAACTAAATTTATTCACTTCTAACTCTTGCAATAACACTAGCATCTGCTCCACTTTGTGCTCCAATAAGAAAAACACGATATTCCCATTATGTAATCATCGAAGTCAATTTTAGACGTCGCTATTTGCAAAAAACGGCGTGCATACTTCTCTTATAAATTTACTTACATGTATTCGTTCTTTTATATTTTATCTAACCCTAACTTTTACTACATCGGATGGTATACCTATAAACTAACACTTATGATACTTCCAGAAAAAAATCACTACACATCAACAGTCGCAGGCACTGAGCAGTGTATTTATCACATATTTAACCAGATGATTTTGTATTCAATAACTTTAAGTAAACATTGAAATGAAAAAGAAAAAAAAACACTAACAACAAAAACTTAAATCGCAATTTAGAAACATTCTCATTACAACCAGTTGATATTGTGTATATTCTATTAATCTATGTAGTGTTAACACTACATAGATTAATAGAATAGTTACGCGGTAGAATAGTTCCAGCTAATCGATTATATTATCATTATTATAATATATTAAGTGAGTTCGGCTTACTTATGTATATAATACCATAGTAAAACAATAAAAGGGCAATCGTTATTAACTTTCGTTAAAGGGGTTTTTATAATCATACATATTCGAAAATGATGGAATGCATTTAAAGAATGATAAGTGTTATGATATAATTATATCGTAATGTAATGAAACTGTCAAAATACTTAATTCCTGTTGATGTGTAAAAAATGCAACAAGCAAATGTGTATTTTGGTGTATATTGTAACATTTAAAAATGTGAAACAAAATTATTCGTAAACATGGGTTGATTTCAATTAAACTATGGTATTAATTTATGTTTCGCTTAACACAATGAATTCAGTTAAAATAGACGACATCTCGTTGGCTTTTCATTTCTCTCATTCTGCGTATTATGGTAACAAACAAACTCTGTATTAATGAGTTTAAAATATTTTTTAAGTAACTTGAAAGTATTTATGGATATTTAATTTCAACATAACGTAAAACGGTAAAAAAGGAATACTCCAATAGGTAAACTAACATTTGAGGTAGAGTAACTCCTGTGTAACACCGGGTAAATATAACTGCCTTTTAATAAATATGTTTTCAGTTTTACATTTATTGTAATATATTATAAATCATGTCATACTGCAATCACGCTCAAGAAAACATTTAAGGAAAATGTTCAAGGGATGTGTATGCAAGGAGGGTTGTTGCTAAATTGTAATTACATACAAGTTTATGATCATGTGTGCGTGTGCTTTCGTGTGTTCATGTGTGTACTTTTTCTGGATCGCATTCTAAAATTTCCAACCAAGTGAGAAGTTTTCGTCACATGCTATCTGTGCTCGAAGACATGGAGTCTGATATGTATTTAAAATAGCAGCTTGCAGGATTTCTCGCGAGTTTTGTTGCACAAGGAAATTTGCCTCTAGCTTTGTTCACATCTTTCTTAATCAAAAAGCAAATATAAAAAAAAAACGAAAAGAAAAAGTGCCGAGAATAAAACGGCTTGGCATGTTCGAACTTTCCAGCAAGACAAAAAGGCGCCATTTCTGATACTAATAATAGAAACACCTTGATAATAAATGCCGGAATGAGATGATGATAAGTCTCCTGTAGTTTAGTTTCTATTAGTAAAATGAAAACACTCACCCACCCACACCCACACACACACACACACCCAAACACACACACACACACACACACATATATATATATATATATATATATATATATATATATATATATATATATATATATATATATAAATAACACCGTCAATACAGCACTCAGCCAAACTAAGGTTATATACATATATATATATATATATATATATATATATATATATATAATGTTCTCATGCCCTTTTAAGGAATGTCTCCCTACAACCCAAACAGAACAAGTGCATACCACCTATATTGGCCATACTACAACAAATCTCTCTCGACGTCTAACCCACCATTTATCCGATACCAGCGGCATCCAACGTCATATTACCACACCTAATAAAAGATTACAGTCCGCCGATATACGGAAAATATTAACAAAATAATACACAAAAATAACTCCATAAACAGACTTAACGTACTAGTAGCAATAGTCATTAAAACTAAACAACCTAATATTAACAAAATAGCTTTCAACACAGGTACACACATATTAAAGGTATTCCATAATTGAATGAAAATAAATTAATACAAAAATAAATAATTGTAATAATAGTCAAAATAGGAATAACTAATGATGAATAAATAAATAAATAATAGTAAATATAAGAATTAATAAAATAAATGAATACACAATAAAACCAAACACACATACGATAGAATGAAATCAACTCACCCACACCCCCTCTCTTTTTTTTCACTCGCCATTAACGATACTTATAAAGCATTAACTCTAATCCTGAAGACGACTAAGAAAGTTGAAAACGCTCGAAAAAAAAGGACCGCATTAAGAACGATCGGGAAAATATCATACGGATTTCCACCTGAAACCAGAAGGATAGCTCGACGGTTTGAGAACCTCACAAAGAAGATTTACAAACGACAAAGTTCCGTTACGTTCAACAACGCTTGCTTGGATAATAGCCTGCTGCCTAAGTATACACATATATATACATATACATTTTAGCCTGAAGATTCCCCCAGGGGATAAAACGCGGGAGCCTCTGTGCAGCTTTATTGCCATAAATATATGTTCATAGCTTACTACCTAGCTCTACTTACGTATCGAACACGGTTGAAGTAAACACTGAAAATTGATACCTAAAAAATGATATCTGCTTATAAAATGTTATGTGGATTTCGACACTGTAAGCCGGGCGGGTCTCTGGAAGATAATGCTCAAGTGTTGATGTGCTCATGAATTCATCTCAGTTGTCAGACATGTTTACGATGTCATAAGTGTTCATAGATGATGAAGAGACTTCCAATTATTGTCTTGTCGACAGTCGTGTAAAAACAGGGCTGTGCGTATGCCCCAACTCTTTTCAAGATAAGATTTTCAGTAATGCTGACTGATGCAGGCACAGCACAATAGCCCGGCGTATACTGAATTAGCGGACAGAGGGGAACTTGTTCAACCCTAAAAAGACCTTCGAGCTGCCACCAGGGTTAAGTCCAACAAAATACGAGAGATTCTGTTTCCTGATGAGTGTGCCTACGATGCTAACACAGAGCCAAATATGCAACACATTGTTAACCGTTTTTTATGAAGCGTGTGACAACTTTGAGCTGACTATCAGCAGCGAAAAGACTGAGATAATGTACAAGCATGTGCCGGGTAAAAAGTTAACTTACTTAGAACCCTGTCATGGGTAATACCCATAAACAATGAACCTGACTGCTTGATAGTCAAAGCTTATGCTGCCCCTGGACGTGTTCGACCAACTGTATGGGATCGTAGGAGAATTCGGTCGCAAAATACGCATCAGGTTTGGCGAGCGGTGAGTCTTACCATCTTCTTGTATGTCTGAGAGACCTGGACCGTATATGCAAGACACGCTAGGAAACTGAATCATTTCCACTGGACCTTCTTACTTAGATTTATAAAAAATCAAGTGTCAAGGTCGCATTTCTGACAAATAAATTTTAGCCTGATAAAGGCTCCCGTACGCATACCCTATGCTGCTACAGTGTTAGATGTGTTGTGCGGTTCATGCATGTCACATGTCAGATCAAAGATTCCATAAGCAGCCCCTTTGCGGTGAGCTGACCACAGGTACAAACAACCGTAGAAGGGTGGTTGAAACGTTTACACTACAGCTGAAAGTTGTCCCTCAAAAGGTTGGGGCTGTATTCCGACTCGTGGGAAAACCTTACACACAACACTTTCCTAACGTACTGCACGCCACAGATGAAGCACAATTGCTGAATCTGCACGCATTGATGAACTCAAGAAGTACGTGCTGTTCGGAAATACATAGCAACCACCACCTCTGCGACATAATCATCCGATATGTGATTTACATGCGTGAGATTCTACAGCGCTCCGAACCAACAAAAATATAATCATCAACTGCACTCTTTTAAAAGATGGACGAACATCTTTAGAATATAGGTCATTTTAACCCTGTTTAAAATTATGTATATAAACAGTAGTAAACTTGTATTAATAGAGACTCTTTTTTGGACCTTGTATGAAAAGAAGAGACTTGCTTTTTATACATCTGTCAGTATATGACGACAATACTCCATACAAAACCAATGGCTATGTAGGGTATAAGTTAGTAGTAGGTGGGAAAAGGTTTCCTAAATCGTATGATGAGCCCACTTTCCTTGCATAAGTTCTGATAGTGCCTACCTCTTGTTTGCTTAAATTTATGTACTCTGTCCAGTGTTGACTGAAGAGGTTAAGTAATGTGCTCTCAACTTGTGTTATATAAGCCATAGAATCCGGTGGTTAGTATGTTTCTACTTATTATTTTTGACTTAATAGCAGGAAATGTTACCATACACTCATGTATTCATTCCCTTACAGACTGTACATCATTTTCTAAGGATACAACGATTGCATTGGATATGTATGCGTCTGGGTTGCCCACATGACCAGAATAGAGCGTTGTGTCATCAGTAAATATTGTTATACCGGACAAAAAATACACCAGAGAGGTTGCTTATTAAAATCATAAACAATAAGGCTTCAAGGATCGACCGTGTTAATCTAATGTGGTTTAGATGTACGACCATCTAATACTGCTTGGGTGTATAATTAGGTGAATAATAATCTTTATTATATTAACTATTCCTCTAGTGATACAGTACCCATTTATTTTACAAGAAAATACGTTCATGCCATAACTTGTAAAGGTCTCTAGATATATAAAGCGCAACCGCCGTAGTTGTACTTGCCCTATGTATCGTTCAGAGATAAATTATAACTCGTGAAAACTGCTATCACAAAGGTGAATTCATAGCAGTCAAATGATCATAGTTAAGCAAGGCATTTGTTGAAGATATACATATATATATATATATATATATATATATATATATATATATATCTTAGATACTTACATTTTTTTTGCTTTTTTATTTATTTTTTTATTCAACTTTTATTCCTATATAATTGTATTACTAGCTACCATGTCGCAGATTGGTTCTTGGGTGTAGTTTTTGAATACTATTATTATTATTATTGTTATAAGTAATTTTATTTGATATGCAAATTACTATATCACACTGTAGTCTTAAAGGTAAGGCATTATTATTATTATTATTATTATTATTATTATTATTTATTTTTTCATGTATATATTAGTCAATTGAAGCTGAATTATTTCTAAATTTAATTATTGGGGAAACTGTCATCTGATCAGTACCATTGGAGAGCCATACATATTATAACTGTCCTGATTTTAAATCTCCAAAACAGTTACATGATGATCCCCGTTTATATTTAACGCTTACGTTAAGATACCATGTTTTTGTTTATCTATTAGATATTTGAATCCCCTTTTTTATTTATGAATTTCCCAGTGGTAACTCAGCTTATTCAAGTGCGAAGTATGCGCTATCTTGGATTTACTTAGTATCCCTGGACATTTAAACTGCATTTTCTTTTATTATTTAAAATGCTTCAAAGTTTATTTAGACTATATATATATATATATATATATATATATATATATATATATATATATATAATCTCGGTGTAACTGTCTGTCATAATATTCGGTGTTTCCCCTGCCATTTACTCTGCTTATCTATACACATCGTATACATTTATGTTTTTTTTATTTATCATTTGAACATTTAAAATATGTAACAAATAAAAACCTGCTAATAAAAACATTAATTGTTAATCTTTTTCTGAATCCAGCCATTCTTATATAAGATGTAATTACATAGCAAACACTTACTTTGTAGATAAAGATACACACACAACAGTTTCTGTCAAATATAGTCATTGGCTTGCCAGTTCTACTCCTATGTTATTCACCTCTCTTCTATATCAAGATATAAATTATCGAATAATCTCCTTGAATAAAATACAAATACTACATTTTGAGTTAGGATAATGTTAATCGATTTCCATTATGAATGATTTTGATTTTAATTGGAAAGTTAATAATGCTGCCAAGATTGCATTAATATCGAATTTTAAACAATTATCGATCAAATCAATACGTTCACATTCTTCTATTGCTGATTGATCCGACTTCATCTGTTTCGCATGTTTATTAATGTTATCCGTTATTTTATTTATTTTTATTTAATTCTCTTCGTTATAGTCGCCAATTTTCGGGTCTCACAT
>OY744526.1:139419007-139421507 GCA_963556195.1 Sepiola atlantica
ATAGTAATATTATAAAACAAGCGGGGTCGTATAAATTACACGAAATGATGTGTTCAATACTAATTATCTTGTTCTTAACCTATAGATGTTTTAATAAAATGTGATAACATTTGCCTTGTATATTCATTTTTTTTTAAATGAACAATACATGAAACACTTATATACAATATTTCTAGTGAAGATAATAATTCGACCAGTGAACCTTATGTCGTAAATGCTTTAGATTAAATTAATTTGGATCAAATTCATGAGTAGCATACAAAGATTCGGAAGGGCGTGCTTTTGATGAAAGCGACACACAAAATAACACACACACTATCGTATCTATATGTTTCTTATCTTCCGTCCTTCGATGTATATAAACAAATATAAGACGTTGGTTGGGATCGAACTAAAAACCAGTCGGACCGACGTCTAGATCTCACCTCGCTAACCGTTGAACCAAAGAAAAATGATTGAAAATATTACGAAAATTAGATTATTTGAATGGGTGTCCATGTAGGCGTGACACACGAATAATATTATATATATATATATATATATATATAATTAAAACTTCGAGTAGAAAATACCAACATCTTAGAATATAGTACTAACAAACAAACACTCTATATATTAGAGCTCTATATATAAAAACCAAAATAACTCTATTTAATAGAATAAACTTTAAAATCAGTAATATTATTCTTAAATGTCTATAGCTCTTGATATAGTTTCGTACTTAGTACATAATTCCCGCCAAAACTTTCTATAATACTAACACATGGTATGTACCTGATTAACCTCATTCCCCTGAACATGGACCCGAGTGGGTCTAAAATTAATTGGGAGACAAATACAAACTATAGCAAATTCATCAGCCAATTCCCCTCCGAAACTAAGATCATGATTCGGACTATTGAAAGGATTTACCAACATATGTTAAGACATGACTTGTCTCTTATATTCAACAATACTTGCCTGCAATAGAAGATGTTGCCTAGATATACATATATTATCTCATACCCTATATATATATATATATATATATATATATATATATATATATATATATATATATATGTATATATATATATATATATATATATGTATGTGTGTGTGTGTGGGTGTACATATATATATACATATATATATTTAATTTACCCGTATTTAAAAAATGTTTCAACACAACAGTACATCTTGTACTAGAATGCAAATATATTTATGCCAAAAAAGTGACACTTATACTTATTGTTCAACTCCAATATAATATAAATCAATGAATGCCTCCGCAAGCATTTAGCAACATGATAACTTGCGTAATTCAGCTGCATCTAATTAACATAGGTATGCCTATAGACCGAACCTGCATATATGTTAGTAAGATTGTACAATGCAAAGTATGTTATCTATAGAATACCAAACGGTAATAATTCATCTGAAACCAATTATTGAACAATAATAACAACAACAATAATAATAACAATAATAATAGTAATAATAAAAATAATAATAATAATAACACTAATAATAGTAATAATAATATGATACACAGAAAACAAAATCTTATATTATTTTGCAAGAATAAGGATTTAACATATATGTCATAGTTTGTTAATTTTCGAATTATGGCAAACTAAGGGAAAACAGTTATTGTCGATTTTGACTGTCTAAGCATATTAGCGAAACGATGGATTAATATTGATTATTACGACGAGGTAAAACAAGTTAATATATATATATATATATATATATATATATATATATATATATATATATATATATATATGTGTGTGTGTGTGTAGAAAGAGATAGAGAGAGAACAATCTGCATACATACCATGTGTATATGTGTTATATATATATATATATATATATATATATATATATATATACATATATATATATATATGTATATATATGTATATATATGTGTATATATATATGTATACATATTCATATATATATATTTATATATGTAGATATATATGTATTTATATATGTAGATATATATGTATATATACATGTATATATATATATATATATGTATATATATATATATATTTATATATACATATACATATGCATGCATATATGTTAATGTATATTGACATATATATATATACATATATGCACATATAGATTGATATATATTTATATATATATATATAGATTGATATATATATATATATAAAAGCAACCTACACACGCGCATATATGTATATATATATATATATATATATATATATATATGTATATATAAATATATATATATATATATATATATATATATATATATATATATATATGGATACGTATATTTACGTATATTTACGAACCTATAAAAATATTCACAGGCCACGTATATCTATACACCCGCATACAAATAGGGATATAAAAATATACGTATATATATAAATATATATATATATATAAATATATACATACATATATATATATGTAAACGTCCATACGCAACCTTACACACATATCTCTCTCTCTCTATATATATATATATATAT
>OY744526.1:139429007-139436507 GCA_963556195.1 Sepiola atlantica
AAAAAAAATGACGACTGGAGTTTTGATTTTTGTCCAGATCAAAATGTAATTGCGAATACTGATGATATTAATTTCTTCTGCAAAGGCGGAAATTAAGTTTTTTTGGTAGAAATTATGTTCTTGTTTGTCTGGTTGTTATATAGAGTCGACATAGCTTGATTATCGTTACAAAAATTGGTCAACATATCCGTCATGGTGTAATGTAGAATTGAGTTCAACTTTGAATATGTAGGTTTAATTAATGAAGATCACGTAAAAAGTGTAAGTCACAATTTGGGGCATATATAGAAATATGTCATACAATTGCCCTGGGCAACGTAGGAGAAATGGTGGGGAAGAAGCAGCCTTCCCAAAAGGCAAAATTAAAAAGAAGCGGTGAAATGGGGCGACCAGGGAAGAGAAAGGTAGAAAGATAAATAGACGGCTATAGAGGAGGGGGGGAATAGAAGTTTGAATATAAAGATGTTACACACGCGATTTCTCCTCAATTATATGTTTTTATGACCCCGAGCAACGCCGGGTAGCCCCGCTAGTCTTATATAAAACTGATGAATTATGCCTTTTACCTTAAGTGTCGGTCAATGTGGAACTGCTTGCTAACGTTTCTGCTTAATTCCATGAATAGCATTGATGCTCTTTCATAACAGTAACCACCATGCATTTATTGAATCTTATTAGATAAATGGTTTTGATTTTTTAAACGTTTTCATGATATTACATTGGGATAGCATACTACAATATAGAAAAGTAATTTGGCTCCGCCTTACGTTGTCAAGTAGACGCGTGCAGTCTTACGACTGCCTTATTCTCTCGTTATCGTACCCTGATACTCATCTAGGTGTTATTAACTAAAAATACTGAGTAATAGTATAAGCAATAAAATAGACTCCATGCCACAGTAATGTAGCATTTCATACTCCTTAAATAAAGAGACCAAGATCGTTGTTTTTTCTTAGTTAAATTTAAACACACCAAGATCTTTCGGGGTATATAATTTAAAGTTAGAACTTGATAAATTATGATATTCACCTTTGATATATTTTTTAATAAACCTTAATTGTTTATTTAATATTTATTTAATATTTGTTGAATATTTCCCTATTTATTTATCAGTTTACCTTGCTAACAATATATAATAATTAGACAGTTATGTTGTTTAATAATAACGGGTAAAGTGTTTATATCAATCTAAGCAAAATAATTAAAAAAATATATTTCTAAGTTATAGAAATCAAAGAGCTTGCTGGTAATATCAAGTTGTTGGCATTGCCCATGGATCCGAAGTTGTGTAGCAAATCACTTTAGAGACTGTCTTCCCTCGTGTCTTAATTCTTTTGAAATGTTTTGTATTTGGCATTTTAATTCGACAATTAAAACTTAAAACGACGGATTCATTAAGAGAATGTAACCACGATCCTCTAATGATTTGACGATGATGAGTCTGTGGTGATTATTTCTATTGCATCTAACGATTAGAGGATGTAGAGTCTGTGGTTATTATTTCTATTGCATCTCCAGAGACTGAGAAAAACAGAGAGAAATACACCATGAAAATAAGAGAAATACAACATAAAGATAAGAGAAATACAGCATAAAGATAAGAGTGTTACTACTAGCTGCCTTTGCCAGCTCGCTATCGCTTCGCAAATTTCACTACTCGAAATACTTGATCTCAAAAAGTTAAATGTTAAACATTTCATTTATAAGTGTGTTGTAACCACGCATATTAACATTGTGGTTATTTGGACGTTTTTTAATGAAATGGCAAAATAATGCGCAGAAAGAGGAAATCAATTTGATGTGTGTGTTTTTTTTAATTTTAATTTATTAAAACAAATTTTAAAAAATGTGACGCCGGTCGCTAACGGAAGAAAACAGTCAGGAACGCTTTCTCCTTTCTCTATATGGGGTCGCTAACGGAAGAACACAGTCAGGAACGCTTTCTCCTTTCTCTATATGGGGTCGCTAACGGGAGCGAGTGTGAGGGAGGTCAATCAGTCAACATTTCCCCTTTTCAGAACTATTTTTCATGTCCCATGTATCTTTCCGTAGCCGTCGTAAAGCCACGACCTTTCTCTCTAGTTTTAATTACTTCCCCTAGCAAATACTTTAAGAAAGATTTAATAATTTATCATTTTTGCATTCTATTATTTTAATTAACTACTGTTAATATCGACAAAAATACTGCATATATATGGAATAAATAGAACGATAAAATGGCACAACATATTAATTAATTATGCAGTTTTTCACAAATATTCATGAAAATTAGGCATAGAAATAGTTATTTGCGCTTTTCGTGTCTACGATATATATATATATATATATATATATATATATACAGTATTGTAAAATATTACAGTGTGTTATTGATTTGAATAACAATCACCTGCTTTGACGGTAACATAGGAGTGATGAATAAAAATAAATTTTGTATTTATTCATTTAGATATTTTGGTGTATTATTTCGATATTAATTTATTAGTAAACACTACCTTTATTACAACAGTCACGGTGTGTCTTGTGGCTTGAATACATTAGGTCGAATAATAAGAAAATCACGAAATGGCAGGACTACGTAAACGAATTCGAGGCATGTCTCATCGGGCGCTACGACTGAAAAACGATGGCAACAGTGTGTATCTGGATTTTATGACATGTTCGTTAAAGATAAATGATGGCAAAATTAGAGATAAAAGACAGAAAACAGAAGCACGTGGCGAATTATAAAGAGGAGGGAGGAACTATACAGGAAAATAATTTTTTTTAAAAACAGAAAAACGCAGCGACTATAGTATTATGAGGAAGAACATTGTGACGGATGTTCCCATGCTCATAGAAGCAAGAAGGAAAAACAGAGATTCATTATTGGGTTAAATAATATTTTTTTAAAAGCCGGATTTGATTACGATGCGTCAATTATATCTGTCTATAACAATAGAAATGTATTTCCAAACAAATGCGAAATAGATAGACACACAAAATCGCTACTTAAAGTACTTTTTTTCTTATCGTTCTGTTTTCGCTGGAGATGGGGTATCCTACTAGATGCCATACATACTCCGGCTATTTCAGACACTCTAACCTAGAGATCGTTTTTAGATTTTAACCGTCCCTTTAAGTACAGTTGTTTTTATTTCTCTTGCACTCGGTTCACCGAGCATACTCGCCAGATAGCATTTGAAATTCGTTTTCATTAGTCATGGTGCTCCTATAATTATTGGTATGATGGAGATCTTCCTAAGAGTCCAGTTTCTTTTCATGGCGAATGCGTCTGAAAATGCTACTTCAAAGGAAAAGATGGCATACATAAGCAAATACCATTTCTAATATAAGCGGAAGTATCTCTATATCTTTTAAAGCGATTCACACATGCATCTAAAATAAGATCTGCCTGTTGAAATTCGCTGCATATATATATATATATATATATATATATATATATATATGAATACATTGTATATATATAGAGAGAGAGAGAGAGCGAGAGAAGGGGAGTGAGATAGATAGATATATAAATGCATTGTATATATTTGTATATGTATAGATGGAGATAGATAGATAGATAGATAGATAGAGAGAGAGAGAGAGAGAGAGAGAGATACAGTGTATATATATATATATATATATATATATATATATATACTTTGTGTTTTGTGTCAGTGTATGTGCGGGTGTGTGTATTTAGGTGGTATATTTTCTTCCTAAAACTGTCAGTACATAACAAAATGTAATGTCTGATGGGACATGTTACTATGTTTTACATTTTTTTAATTGTCCATTTAGTATTTTGTCTGAAATTGGTATATAAAAATTCCGTGAGTTTCTAAATACATTTGTCTTTAGACTGTGTAGTAAACAATCACTCTATTCAGGCCCAGTCAACAATCAAACAAAGTTATACATTAAATACTGTTTCAAATAATGTATCTCCGACAATAATACTAATAAAAATCACACCGGTTATACTGCCACAACACATTCTGAAAAACTTACTGTGCATTTTGCTGACACAATTTGCAAACACGTAAGAAACGTGAATTCTTAATATAGGAACATTTAAGTTCATACTACCAATACATTACACCACGATTACAATATTTATATATTAAATAATCTTCAAGGTATCTACACTGAATATAAACAAAAACCCAAGCATTAATATTAATCAGTAAACAACTAGCGATGTTAAAGTGTCGGCAATATTACAAGACTTTAGTTAGTTCATAAATTAAATTTCTATTCTGATTTGAACGTATAAAATCTGTTAGTAAACATTATTATTTATTATTGTGATCCATGTGCGCGTATATATTAGCCTTAACAGCTATTGTATCTTTTTATTAAAACACTATGGGATATATAATAAAATAAACAATATCGAGTAAAACAAATTCAAAACAGTTGCACATACTCGTTTAAATAGAGATTACATAAGCTTAAGCTTTTTTCATACATGTTATTTGTTTAAATTCTGTTATGAAGTGAATATAATAACATTAAAGATACTCATAGAAATACTTATTAAATAAAAGCATTGAAAATAGTACGTAGTAAGTGGGGAGATGATTATCCATCAAGTGCCTGTTTTAAATTCTCAAAGGCTTCCACCTCTGAATATTTCAAATTAATTAGAAACAGAATGTGTGAATATGTGTTGAATTCTATTCTCACTATAGGAATACAAAAGTATACATTTTAAAATAACGCTCTATGTAACATTTTATCGACTGGTTAAACCGGTCGAGTAATCATTCAATCTAGCTGTCACTATTATACTGCGTGACCCCAAAAAACCGGCCCCCGTGTACACTTTATGTGATATCTCCTTTATTTATTCACCGACTGTCCTTATTTTACAGGACATGGCAGAATCAACGACCGTGAGTACACCAATATCTCAGTGGGAGCTGGGACAAAGAATACACTGTGTTTAATTTTACTACAAAACAGGCTCGTTTAAGAAAACCCAGGACAGTTTCATGCATCAGTTCGAATGTGAAAAGGCTCCATCCAAAAGCAGACTTCAGAACTGGTTGGACCACTTAGAGAATTATGGGACCGTGGAGAACCTCAACGCTGCCAGTGAGAACCATCCATGCCACTCGGGGCGTCCCAAGAAGCGGACAGCCGAGCTGGTCGAATGTGTGAGAGAGTCTCTCCAGGAGAGTCCGAAACGCTCTGTGCGTAAGCGAAGACAGTCCCTCGGTATCTCCCGTGAGACTTGCAGGAGAGTGCTGGTGAAAGAAATCAGGGCTTACCCATACACAATACAGACGCTGCAGAGCTTCAGACAAGACGCAGAGGAGCGCTATGGCAATCACGATGCTCGATAAGATCGAGGAGACACCATGTTTCCTTAACCTCCTTTGGACCTCAGATGAAGCCCACTTCCATCATGACGGAAATACGAACTCCAAGACAAATGTCTTCTGGGGGTCCTCCAGACCCAATGAAGTAGCCACCAAGCCCTTGCACTCTCCTAAGTGCACGGTGTGGGCTGCAATATCGGTCAGAGGCATCATCGGACCAATCTTCATCGAATAATCTGGCGCAGCAGTGACAGTCACCAAGTAGCGGTATGTGGAGGCCTCAAAACTTTCAAAAGTTAGCTCCAGACCCTCTATCCGTCGCTCATGAGCCAGTTCTGGTTCCAGCAAGACGGGACAAGTTCTTAACCCTCAGCTCTGTCCCAAGATTGGCTGAAAGAGAACTTCGGAGCCCGAGTGATCAGTTCCAAGACTAATTTTGAGTGGCCACCCAATAGCCCGGACATAAGCCTCCCATATGTTTTTCATTGGGGCTATCTTAAGGACAGAGTGTACGCATGGAAACCCAGAACCATCACGGAACTCAAGAAAGCTATCACGGAGGAGATGAGAGCCATTCCCAATTCAGCCTGTAAGAACGTCATGGACAACTTCGTTCTGCGCCTCAAGAAATGCACGGAGCTAAATGGAGGAAAGAAAGGCCAAAGACCCTAGTGTTTGATGTGATGTTCTGAATATAATACACTTATTATGACCAAAAATTTATTTCATTCGGACGAAACACTAAGAAACGGGGCCTAATTAGAGTTGGGGCCTGTTTTTTTTTGGTAACCCTGTATTTATCCATTTCAGTTTTAATTTAAAATAACAGTTGAATCGCGTATGAAAGAAATATGTCTATGTTTTTTTTCCCGCCTCTCAGATTAAATAGTGACATATATTTATTTCCGAATCTGTTTGATTTATTTACTATTATACAAGAAAATATAATGGTTTCAATACACAAGACGATCATAATAAAATATAAGGATGATAAATTTGAAACAAAACCAACATTTAAAGTGTGTATTTTTTTAATCCAAACAACAAAACAAGAGATGCATCATCAGTAAAAGTCGGTAACTCTCTCATTGCCAAGGTCTAATGTCTGTGTAATGTATTAAAAAAAAACGTGTGCGTGTGTTGTGTATTCCGAAACGTATATGTGTTCAACTGTAAACTTTACACTCACACACTTGTATATATATATATACACACACACACACACACACACACACACACACATATATATATATATATATATCTTTGGTCGTCATTGTGTTTTATTTATGTAAAATTTTCAAAGTTAAATGTTGCCGATAATATTTACAATTACATTGCCGTGTTTTTCCTTCAACCTCAGATGAAATGAGTATATATTTGAAAATCCATTGATTAAAGATGTGAGGCTATTTGCTCTGAACTTTTGAGTTTCTAATAAATATTCTATCTTTACAACTTTTTATTCTCATCTTTTATCTCTAGAATTGATTGCTCTATTCAATATATTGAGCTTTATATTATCACGATAGATTATTATTAAAGGATAATTCAATTATCTTACATTTAATTCAGCATCTAAATATATATATATACATATATATATATATATATATATATATATATATATATATATATATATATATATATATATTACTGTGTTATACGCACTTATATGATCAAGTAATCACCTGATGAGTACGTTTGAGTGCTATACGTTTCTTTTAGATTAACTAAACACTTTACAAGATGTGCTACGGATATCGCAGTAAAAATGGTGTTGATCCTAGTGTTTATCTACTCATTCGGTGAAAAACGCGTCTGGGGAAGTCATTGAAAATTTTAACTAATTGTCGGTAAATTTCATGGGCATCAGCCGTGTGGCCAGATGGAATGAGTGCCGTTCAATCTATCGCCAATGTTAGTACAGAAGCTACCTTATATATATATCATATAAAATATATATACACGTAGAATAAATAGTGATAGAAATTAACGTGGCAGCACCAGTATTTGCTATACTATAATGTGTTCGAATATTAATATACTATGACATAATATCTAAGAAATTCGTCATGCCTAAATGCTAACAATCAGTATCTCATCTTCAATGATAAAGCATGATATAAATTATATTTGTTTTACGAGTCTTATTCTTTTTCTATTCTGTGTACAGGTGTTGTAAACTCAA
>OY744526.1:139441507-139461507 GCA_963556195.1 Sepiola atlantica
AACATTTTATTTATTACTTGGAAAAACAGAAATACCCTTATGATTATCTGATTTTCTTTTTGATTAGACATTGGCTGCTATTGTCGTGTAGTCTCCATTTTTTACTCAGAAATTAAAATGATTGAAATGCGATTCTTGGCATTATTTTATTGTTTTCTATTTTTAAATAAAATTAAAAATAAAATATGATAAAGTAATGGCATCGCGGGATTAATAACATGGACGGAAGTACGTGATATACATTAATTACCAGATGACGGCAGTTTCGCCTCTATTAATTTTCAGAAAATAATAATTTGATATATGAGAAAAATAATATAATATACTGTAATAATCTAGAAGTAGGGGAGATGGGTTTTCTATATTCAACCCCGACTAAGGGCGGGCGTTCTTGATAGTATATATATATATATATATATATATATATATATATATATATATATATATATATTAATGCTCTATCCAGTATATTGAGCTTCAGTTTTTTTATCCGGATGTTTCACTAATTATAAGATATTAGTTGACGCTTATATCTTTTGTTGGATTGCTTCATATATATATATATATATATATATATATATATATATATATATATATATATGGGTAAGGTACACGATAATTCATGAAAATAAAGTGTCGTGATGGACAAAATGTTTGAAAAGATGACAAACGGAAAACAAGTCGAAGTGTAGGAAAAAACACAAAAACAAGCGATTTTTTGACCGGTTTTGTTCGTGGAGAACGTCTTTTCTGAAGAATGTTCCCCACGAACGAAACCGGTCAAAAATATCTTGTTTTTGTTTTTCTTCTGCACTTTGACTTGTTCTACCGTTTGTACTCTTTTCACACACACACACACACACACACCCACACACACACACATATATATATATATATTTATACACCAATATATATGTATATATATACATATATATATATATATATGCATATATATATATATATATATATATATATATATATACACGTATATATATATGCATATATATATATATATATATATATATATATATACATATATATATATACACATATATACATATATATATTTATATATATATATATAGTACAATATATATATAAATACAATATATATATACATAAATATACATAAATATATATATGTATATACATAAATATATATACAACAATATATATATATATTTATACACCAATATATATGTATATATATATACATATATACACATATATTTATCTATATATATATATATAACCATCACACACACACACACACACACATATATATATATATATATATATATATATATATATATACATATATATATATATGTGTATGTGTGTGTTTGTGTGTGTGCGCGCATTTTCATTGCCCCGAACTAACTGCTTGAAGCTATTTTATTGCTGAGTTGGCACCGTCTTGCGATCTCTTCCTTCTTGTCCGTTATTTCTCCCGCATAAAACAGTGTTAAATCAATTAGCCTTTGGCACAAATACAATGGACGCCATTTCAGTTGCCCTAGGAAAGTGCAACCGCGTGAATAATATAACGCCTATATTTATTGTTTTAGCTTTTCATAAAACTAGTTTTTACTCTGCGGGTTCTTCTCCTGACGCAAAACAGGAAATCAGAGTAATCAACGCACTTATTTTTTGTCTTTTATTATAGATGTTCAGTTATATAAGCACACGCCAAAAGGTGGTCGTGGCATCTATAGATACTAGCAGATAACTCGATTTTTTTTCATATCCAGCCCATCTGTTGGTGTTGCACATGTATATAAGCCTCATGATGTGTATTCTTAATGTTGTTACAACATTTCTGGCAAATTTGATGTAATCCGTCCAAGATTTTTTAAGCGTATTATTTGTTATTTGTATTTAAAACTGTAGTAGAATTCAAACCTCGAATGAAAAAGATGGGTATAGATGATTCACGTTTCTTGATTGATCACAATCACTAAGTGAAGACAACTTCGAAATAAAATTGTCTCTCTGCTTCTCTTAGAATGTTTCACTCATCCCCGACTTATTTTCTAGTTAATTATAATATAAGAATATTCATGTAATCTTAATAATAGATGCATAAATAAACAAATACATTTCGCGATATACATATATATGTATATATATATATATATATATATATACATATATGTATACACACACGCACACACATATGTATATATATATATATATATATATATATATATTTATATATATATGGTAAATTAAGTTACGCAGACACTTCCACGTTTAATTTTCGCAGTGAAATTTTATAAGGAGATATAATTGTTTAGGTTTGAATTTTCAGTATTTTATTAAACAGTGCTCGATAGTAAGTAGAGCTAGGTTATAAGCTGTCAAAATTTATTGATGGCAATTAAGCTTTTCATCCCTGGTGGGAATCTTCATGCTAAAATGCATGGAGTTGTTTTTCCGTGGGTGTTTATATACACGGCTAGCTAAATGTTCGTCCGTTTTTTTTATTAATTTAATAATGTATGCATGCTTGCTAGGTGTTGAGATCGCCTTAAGTGATGGTTTTAAGTTATTTTTTCCATATTATTTTTCAGTTGTGAAATGAATTCCGATGAAGGTATTCAACTGGTTGAGGAGCTTAATATTACCGAAAATTGATACATTATATCTCTTTATTAAATGTTATGTGGATACATGTTTATGTTTAACAATGGCTGCTTTCATGACAGAATGCTGCTTAATACTCACAGAATTTATATATATATTTATATATATACATATATATATATATATATATATATATATATATATATTTATATGTATATATATATATTTATATGTATATATATATATTTATATGTATATATATATATATATTTATATGTATATATATATATATATATATATATATATATATATATATATATATATGTA
Organism: Sepiola atlantica; assembly: GCA_963556195.1. NCBI lineage: Eukaryota > Metazoa > Mollusca > Cephalopoda > Sepiida > Sepiolidae > Sepiola > Sepiola atlantica. The sequence continues at coordinate 139,444,421 of OY744526.1, forward strand.
TATATATATATATATATATATGTATATATGTATATATATATATGTATATATATGTATATATATTTATATATATATATATATATAAAAATAATTTAATATTTATTTATAAATATTATACTAAGCCCCTTTAAGAAATTAAAGTTGAGCACTCTCGGGGAAGTTAAAAATAGACTGTCAAAAAGCTCTAATGCAATGTTCCGAATACGTTCGTCGAACACTCTCGACTAGTCTTCTATCTGTGCCCGCTTCTAGGTACATATAGATCTTAATTTCCCTAAATTACGTGACAGTTTCCGTGGGCCGAGTGGATATGGCTGACTCTGTGTACCGGGGTCGCGCCTCCCGACCGTCTGAAATTGTTACTTCCCTGCACTGATGAGAGCAATAAGCTTGAAACGCTAGCGTCTGTAGGTATAAATAATTTAATATTTATTTATAAATATTATATATATATATATATATATATATATATATATATATATATACTCCCAAATATATTCCCCCTTCGGTCGAATAGTTTGGCAAACCCAGGAATAGCGTGTCCGTGTTAACAAACATAGACTTCGCTGACGCCTCATTAGGGGGGTACTACCTTCGAGAATTGCTGAATTATTAATGAACACTTGCTTCCTGACAAGAAGTTAATGCATGGTAATATTATATAATTGCAACAGAACAAATATTACACTACCCCCACATAAAAGAGAATATTATAATAGAAAATAGCATGTACTAAACTACCCACCCGAATGCGGATGCAATGTGTGAGAAGAAGCTCTATGACAGTTAATATATACTTCACGACTACTAAAAGTGGCGTTTTTTTCTGTGAGGATTCAACCCTCAAAAGTTAGCTTGAAATATCTGAAAGGTTGGAATTAAGATGGACGAATGAATATATATTACACACCCATTCCCCCAAAGGAGGAAATAATGCCCGGTATGATGCTATCACGACAAGCGAACATACACTACACATGTCTTTTCAAAAAAAGGAGGAGTAAATACTTAGGTGATCTTCCGATAAATAAAGGCAGTGTCCGCGATTATGTTGTTGTGGCAACAGAAAATACACTAGACAGCCTCCTAAAAAGAAGAGTGTATTTACTGTGAAGAGGGTATCATAAATGCAGTACTGATACTATAGTATATTCATCTACCCTTAATAGGGGGTATTATAACTAAGAGTATTCCCCCTACCTCATTTAAAATAGGAAGGAGTAAATACATGGAAATGCAGTCTTATGACAACATGGCCCATAGTAAACTATCCATCGCTAGCAACAGGTGATACAATAATAGATTTCCGATCAAACAGGATTGTTATATAGACTCAAAACTGCTAATGATCTGGTCATATTTTCTTTAGCCTTCTGAATAAGATCAATGGGTAGTATGCGTTCTCAGAACTTCAACGACGTCATCCGTTTTATTAATGCTTTGAAATTGCAACCGGAGGTTTTTACGTAAAGTATTCTCCTATCAAATTACGGAAAACAATATTCTAATTATGTCGTTAAAGATACTCCTTTTTCTTAATGAAATTACGTTTGATGAATGTTATTAATAAATATAATAATATTACTATTGATAGAGTAAATCGCATTCATGACAAATATAACAATCCAAATCACAACTTTACATCAACCAACATATTTATTAGAAACTGTATTTATATACAGTTTCGAATATGAACATTTAGAGTGGCATTAGTTTCTGAGGTTGTTTGACAACTACTATATATACAGTAATTATACATTTTATGTTGTACAATAGAATTAAATAAGAATATATCGTCTTAAGTATAGATAATAAGAATAATTTATTACACTCTAAATTTACTCAATTCGAATTAGGAATATGTATGGTATATGTAATTAATATAACAATAGTAGATTGTAATTGAAATTGGAATGTGTTTACTATAAGAATATATTGTTGCTACTTTATTACATTTCTATTGTGTATGTGTACGTTGGGCCACTGTTTAAGGCTCAATGGCTAACTAACTATCTCATTCTAATCATGGCTTGTGTTGAGGAATTCTCCATCTCAAACTGGCATCGTCCGTATCCGCTGGAAAGGAGAAGAAAATACTCCTCTTTTCCACCTGAATTACTTTTGGCAACGAGAGACAGTTTCTATTTTCTACAACCGGATGAATTCCATCGGAATCTTCTGAGCAACACCTATTATGGCTTTGAAGTCAAATATTTGTGTAACGTATATTCCAGTAAATTATCCAAGTAAAAAAAAGTAATACGAAGTGGTAGAATTTCAACGCATTTTGTGTAGCCATATCCCAGTCACTTAAAACACTCCAAAGACTTTACGGCAACTCAGAATATGTTCATTTATTTGTGTACGCGTGTTCGCTCGTTTCTCGGAAACCATAGAAACACATGAGATGTTCTTTCCAGATGGAACGCATATGTTTAAAAAAAAGGAAACTTTCTTTACAGGCTGCATATTTTTTTCCAAAATATCAACAGTTACTCAAACAAACCGAAATATAAACCTGTCCAGTCGTTTCTATTTCCTATAAATATGTTAAGATTGAGATTAAAACATATTATATATATTTAAGCTAAATGGCATGTTAATTATATTTTCTAGAACAATAGCTTTTAGACGAGTAGATATGACGTATGTATTTTACTCATAATCGGTTTTGTCGATTCCTTTATAATCATCAATGTGGAAATCTAACTGCCTTTTTATTCATGATTTTGTAAGCTCACTTTGGTTCAATTGATTACTACAACTTATGCAGAATATTAATAATATTAACTTAACAATAAGACAAATACGTTGCCATAAATACCTCATTGGAAACGGTAACTTGTAATCCATTTAACTCATCATAATTACTTGTTCATGTGACCCTTCAACTGAACCATCTATTTCGAAAATAAACGTATCACTAACCTCAAGCCATATAGTGTAACTAAACACAGTGAAGTATAATTAAACCCATCTATTCTTTATTATTATTAATTTTACTGTAATCCTTATCACATATAGCGACCATTCACAACTTATGAAACTTTATTTGAACGTTTCGATGCCTCAGGTTTAGTGTGAATTCAATAATATCCCTCACGTATGTAGCGTGTTATGGCATCGAGCCAAAGACTATTCCCTCGAGAAGCTCAATGTATACTAATTTCGCTAAACCTCCAGCTTACTTTACACGTCCGCGCAGGGAGTATATAAGCGATTTACTTCAGCATTTCAACATTAATACACATTCTGCAGTTATTATAAAATGCGTTGTCATGTCAATCATTATAAAGGTATGTCATGCAACAGGTATACTGCACAATGCATAGCGCATTTTATGTATATGCTTGTTTAATATAAAATACTATATTCGAAAATGATGGGTAATCAAAATTAGAGCTTGATCAGCATGTAACGCCATATAACGTTCGGAAAAGATAAATGAACGACTAATACCAGAGGACCTTCTTTGGTAACAATCATTTATTTCGAATTTATCAGTAAATGTGTTAAGCCAGATCATGAACAGAAATATGTGACGAATGCTATATTGACTGCTAATCGTATATTGACGCACCTTTATTAGATGCCCTGACCACGCGTATCTTAATTATGCACCGCAAATACGAAGCGTATCCTCTGCCCAGTAGAAAAAGACATGTGCCACATGAACATTGAATCAAAAATAAATAAAAGAGAAAACCCGCTTGCGTATTTAATTTGATTTCAAAATGCTATCATTTAACATCATAGACTAAGCGAATATAAGTTTAAGTACAAGTACAATTGTAATTACTAAATATCTTGTAGTTTACAATCATAGAATTACTACTACTAGAAATAGAATTATTTTTACTAATACCACGACAAATAATAGAATTATTCATTATAATATTATAGATATGGACGCGTTACTGTTTCAACAACACATTTGTGTACGTGTGTACCTCTCACCTATCATAGATGTGTATAGAGAGTATAATATATATATATATATATATATATATATATATATATATATATTATATATATGTATATAACATTACATAAGAAATATTATAGCCTCACGTAAATCAACCAACGTTTCGATGCTATCGCATCTGGGCAAATAAAGCTGAATGAATTTGAGATTATGAGATAGCATCGAACTATTGGTTGATTGGCGTAATGCTGTAATATTGTTTATGTCATTTTATAAATGCTCTACTTGGTATTGAACACTGTTAAAACAGTTGGGTTCATATTCACTTTATTTACATATTTTCACTTGGTCAATCAGTTATATATATATATATATATACATATATATATATATATATATATATATATATATACATACATATATATATGTGTGTGTGTATATATATATTTATATGTATATATATATATATATATGTATATATATATGTATATACATATATATATATATACATATATATTTATATATATATATAGTAAGTTATGAAATATATATTCCTGGCAATTAATCTACACAGAGCCTCCCGCTTTTAATACCCGGGTAGAGCATCAGGCTAAAATGCATGGAGTTCATTTTGTCGGGTGTTTTTATATACATGGCTATCTAGTAAACCAACAATATTCTTTGTTGTTCTCTTAGCCAATCGTTGGGGATGACACACGGGAACCTCTGTGTAGCTTAATTGCCATAAATATATATTCATAACTTACCACCTTGCTCCACTTACGTATCGAGCATTGTCGAAGTAAAGACTGAAAATTTATACATAAAAAATATAGCTCCTTATAAAATTTCATGTGGACACATGTAATAGTAATTATATATATATATATATATATATATATATATATATATATATATATTCGCTAGTCATTGAATTTTCAAGCAGCCAAATCAGTTTCTTTTCTGCTACTTCTCGCGTTACCTTTTCTGTAGCGATGCGCAATCATTTCTTCCACTATAAACAAATCGAGCGGAATGACGAATTACTTTTGGTCCAGATTTAAGGTAAAATATGGCGCTGCAGTTTGTACTTACATGCTTGTACATTTATTTATGATGGTAAATATATATATATATATATATATATATATATATATATATATATATATATATATATATAGTCATCTAAAGACTTATCTTTTTGCTGTCTCCGATCACTTTACTTTACTTGACAGGATATATTGTACGCCAAGGATCAGACCTACGACTATCTAGTTTTCAAGCAATGTTTACTATTCGACCCTTGGACATGCGCCATAAGCAAGTATTATACCACTTGTTATAGAAACAGGTACAACTTATTTACTAATGGTAATTGCAACTGAGTACTCTATTTGTGTTTTACCTATAGCTGCGCAATGCATATTTACCATATGCATATACATATATGGCTGTTGATTCTTTGTGCGTTTGTTTGTTTTATTTCCTGATTTTGTCTCGCCGCACACTGTGGAAGAGAAAACATCGTCTCGTTTGTAAATGTTCATACTAGATTACCATGAAAAAGCTACAGAATCGGTTATTCCACTATTTGTTTCTCTCGTTTTCTTGCTTGTTTCCATCTAACGTCACAGAAATACGACGTAATCATATTTGTCAAAGTGCATATTAGATGGAGTACGAAAAGGCATCGTGCACATTAGATGACTTCACAAAAATAAGCGAGAGTAAGATAGAGCAGCTAATAGATTAAAAGTTTAATGAGAGAGAGGGGGTGCATAGAGAGAGAGAGATAGGATGTTCAAGGAATATATTATAAATCGTCTCGACGTCAGAATAAGTCAGGAGGTCAGTAAAATATGTGAATAATTTTGGCAGCCTGAAATGCATATTGCTGAACAGAGTGAGACCTCAAGAAATCACACAAACAATGGCGATTTCTCAATCCGCGTTCAATGATTGTCACGGTTCATGTCGAATCGAAGAATCAGATTTCATGTTAAGATTATAATCTAAAATTTAAAACTATCAAATAAACTAGATGTATTCGATCACTATAATCTACTACATTGAATAAATGGATATTTGACAACAATATTTGTCGAGCAAAGTTATACAGACAAGTATTCTGCGAGAGAAAACGTGGTAAAAAACTCCAAAAAACATATGTCCGGGGGTGAAATATAATATAACTGCGGAACCGTGTTTGGACTGGAATCTTAGATATTGCCGCACACACACCGAAATAAAATGGATAATGTGGTCTAATGAAAATACGTAGATACAACATAAACACATATAACAGTGTACAGTGCAGGCTAAAATATATACGTGACTATTATAATCGTAAATGATTTCGAGATAATATTGTCTTTTTTGTAAATGCAGTCATCGATTACCTTTTTTCTGGCTCATCAACATTCGTATTCAACTTTCGTTTTGAACGCATCATTATTTGTACAAATCTACTTCTTTCTCGATATATAATTCTTTAATAAATCTGATGTATCCACTTTATAAGGATACCCGAGTATAAACATTTACTTTTACTAAGCATCCATTATTATAAAGACCTTGTGGGTGGTGCGAATAATGTCGTGAAATAGGTTACCACTGTTCGAATCCAATCGACTCTTTTTCGTTCAATTACATATTAATACAAACGATGCTGTTACAAACCGACATTCACTATTTACTTAAGTTGAATTCATATTTTCTTTTTAGTGAATGAAATCACCTTAAACCATCTCAACATATAAATACACTGTAAAACATACATACCATAGCTTTCCATATATGGAGTACAGTTGTAGTTCATCAATCTAAAGAATTTCATATGAGTGTATATGTTAGTGATCAAAGATGTTGTGAATCGTCCTAGTTCTGATAGTAAAACAGAAACGTTATGAGCTGTATATGTATGTGAATGTAATAAATGTCTTACGACGACTCTCTTACAAATTGATATTCAGGCGAGTGCCCAAGTATAAACCGTGTGCTGTTGTAAGTCAGAAGAAAGTATCTTTGTAAACTGTGTATTTATTCCATCTTTTTATTTTTTAAAATGTTTGCTCAAATGAGTCATCGCTTATAAAAAGTCATTCACATATTTATAAAGTTGAATAAATCCCATATTGCATTGACCTTATGTCAGGTGTCGTTTGTGTGATTAAATTGGAAATAAGGATGATGTTCTAGATTAATATTGACGCTGTCCTGTGTGTGTGTTTATGATAGCACGTAACTGCGTCTTGTCATCCCCTGCTATAATATTTTAAGTCGCATATATGTCGTGTCACATCACGCACCACTTTCCTTTCAGCACGTTCTCGTATCTGTAGTTCGGAATTCGCTTCCCTACATGTTCTTGTCTTAGGTCACCAAATAGCATATGTTCTGGAATTCTCTAGATATTCATTATGACGTGACCAGAATATATTTGTACCAGAAAAATTGTTTTTATGATTCTATACAGCATAGACACATTTGTAACTGTGCTAGTAATATGACTGCCATTTAAATAGACACAAATGTGGTCAATGTATACTAGCTTAGATAGCCGCAACAGGAAGGCTTCATTTGTTTGAGAAATGCCTAGGTGTTATAATTACTCGTAGAATCAAATATACACTGCAATGATTTACATTGTGTATATACAACACGTAAAATAATAAAGTTGCTATTTGTTTTTGTAATTGATTAGATTATCTGCTTGAATAGCAAGGGTTAGATAAAAAGGATTTAATAAGCAAGAGTGGCCCATGTATATATATATATACATATATATATATATATATATATATATATATATATATATATATGTATATATATATATATATATATACATGTATATATATATATATATATAGAAATATATATATACAGAGAGAGAGAGAGAGAGAGAGAGAGAGAAAGAGACAGACTGAGAAAAAGAGAGAGAAAGAGCGATATATAGTAGGTTACACAACTAGTCACACATGCAAACACTGATTCTTCTTCAGTGTACGTTCTAGTAAATATATGTACTCTCACTCTTTGTATATATATATATATATATATATATATATATATATATATATATATATATACTAGGTTACACCACTAATCAAACATGAATAAAAGTATTATACTCCAGTGTTCGCACTTATAGATTAATGAATATATACTTATCTATCAATATATCTATCTATTCATATTTCTCTCTCCATCTATCTATCTATCTATCTATCTATCTATCTATCTATCTATATATATATATATATATATATATATATATATATATATATATATATATATATATAGATAGATAGATAGATAGATAGATAGATAGATAGATAGATGGAGAGAGAAATATGAATAGATAGATATATTGATAGATAAGTATATATTCATTAATCTATAAGTGCGAACACTGGAGTATAATACTTTTATTCATGTTTGATTAGTGGTGTAACCTAGTATATATATATATATATATATATATATATATATATCTATATATATATAGTGTAACCCGGGATATAGGAGAGCTGTCGGGACCGGCCAATAAGTCTCTTATATCCGGCTGCTCTTATATCCGGGCACTGTCTATTTTGTTTATGTAAGTATGGAAACACCATATATAGTCTTTTTACGCCCAGAACAATAGTTTATTTAACAGTTATTGATTTTAAAAATACTTTTCAATCAGTTTTCACAAATAATTCAGTCAAAAATTACTTTTCTTAAAAAAGGCAGTCATTTTTTATTGTACACAAATCTCTTTGTTAAACCCGGATATAAGAGAGCTGTCGTGACCGGAGAATAAGCCTCTTATATCCGGGGTCGCCTTCTAACAACAACACAAAAAGAAACCTTTTTTATGAATATTTTACAGATATAGCTATAGTGAAGGTCATAGGAAGACTCACTAATGAGGTGAGAACATTTAGCAACGTCTTTTGACTGATTTACACATCACACTGCCACTCACAATGAACTCTCTTATATTGGGGAGGACGGGACCGGAGAAGAAGTATCTTAAAGCAGAGTTTATCTTATAAGCGGGTCTCTTATATCGGGGTCTAACTTATAGACATAAACACAGGCTTTAATTTGGGACCAGAGACAATGTCTCTTATATTCGGGTGTCTCTTATATTCGGGTGTCTCTTATATCCGGTGCTCTTATATCCGGTGTTCTTATATCTGGGTTACGCTGTATATAAATATATGGTACACGTATTGTATTAGTTTCTGTAGATGTAAATCCGTTGAAACTCAAGTGTTTATAAAAATTGTTCAGTAGCAAGTAGAGCTGTTCTTTAGTATTCATTTTTATTCATACACACATTATTGATTACATATGTGCATACATGTTACGGTCGTACTCTTCACAGAGAGTCAACCTACTCACACCCAATACTTATTTGTCTGCTTTGGTCTGAAGAGGTGGACTCTCTGTGAAGTGTACAAACGAAACGTGTATGCAAATATGTAACTAATAATGTGTGTATAGTAAAAATGTATACTATATATAGACATATATATATATGTATATATATATATATATATATATATATATATATATATATATATATATATATAATACAAATATCTATCAAAGATTACTTGAATCCTGCCTTTCTAAAATAACCTGATATATTTACATATATAAACGAAAGGAAACACTGCACATTATTTATATTATGTCTAAGACTTTGTTTTCATAACAAAATATGTGGTGCTGAAATGGATTGAAATATTATTTTTTTTAATCTGGCCGGGTTTATTTGGTGTAAAAGAACGTATGAGTTTCAAATAAATTTAATATCGCTAGCTATTAACTCTGATTGTATTTGAAGTTGTAAAATGTTGAATAGATATATATATTATGTTAAATGAATAGTTTGGTCAGACGAAATATCAAACGAAATTGTTCTCATAAATAGCCAAGTTATTAATATAGATGAATCGAATGTAAAAATTAAGAAATATTTCTGAGGACTGTCTTATGTAGAGTGTCGGCAACCGAATTATATATATATATATAGATATATATATATATATATATATATATATATATGTGTGTGTGTGTGTGTGTGTGTTCTTATATATATATATGTATATATATATATATATATATATATGTTTATATATATACATTGTGTGTGCGTGTATAATGTATATATATATATATATATATATATATATATGTTTATATATATACATGTGTGTGCGTGTATCATGTATATATATACACATATATATATGTATATATATATATGTTTATATATACATATCTGTGTGCATGTATAGTGTGTATATATATATATATATATATATATATGTATATATATATATGTTTATATATACATATCTGTGTGCATGTATAGTGTGTATATATATATATATATATATATATATATATATATGTGTGTGTGCATATACACACACACATATATATATATATATATATGTTTATATATACATATGTGGGTGCGTGTATATAGATACATATATATACACGTATATATATATATATATATATATAAATATATATATATATATATACTAATGCTAATAGAATTAACGATAATTAAAGTATCGTATAGAGATCTATCGGGATACAGTAAAGCTCAATACGTTCAGTAGAGCAATCAATTTTAAAGAAAGACAGATGAAGATAAAAAATTGCATAAAATTACATAAAATTACATAAAGTTACATAACATTAATACAAATATAATGAAATCGAAAGTTCAGAATCAAGGAGTTACATTAATCCTTAAACCATGGTTTTTCAAAGATACAACTCTTCTCGTCAGAGGATAACATTTTGTAATGTGGTATTAATAATAAATAAATATTACCTAGTTCCATTTCACTTTGAAAACTTGAAAAATAAAACTAGAAAGGGTTGGGATAAAGAAATAAATGGCTACTCAATACTGCTAATTTTTTCTTCCCGGCCATTTATTTCTTTTTCGGTAAGTATGGCCACTTCACTAATATTATTAAAACTTTTTTAAAGATGTTTATCTACAAATATCTAGTTGAACATTTGAGGGGAATGTACAACGCAAGTGGTATAACAAGTTACATTTATTTCGAAAGAGTTTTTCTTAAATATTAAAACGTTAATCTCTTCGCAATACTAGTTTCAGTCAAATGCAAATATCGTCAGCTGTGGAGCTTTGTCTGCTAGGTCTTTTCATAATTTGATAAAGTCAGGTTTTCCAGATGAATTCGTGCATACAGACAAACCTTCACCTAAGTCTCAAAGTGTGTTCTAGTTTTCTGATCAAAAGGAGGTTTGGCTCGGGTAACAAAAGTGAAATAAATATTTTCTGAAAATAGTGCTTGTATGGTACCGAAAGAATTGTTCTCTAACATGGGTTTGATTTTAGTAATCTTCCTGCACGTAAATGAGTTTTTTACTGAATTCGAGCTGCTGTAGTTAAAGCTTAAAACACATTTACCATCTTCATCAGAGGATGCAGCAGGGCTGATGGCAAATCCTGTCGACATTCATCACGACGCTGTGTGGAAATATATCAATTTTAAAGCTATTGCATCTCTAAAGTCCAACAAGGTAATCTCCATTACTAAATCTGACAAGGGTTAAAGAGTAGTTATAGTCGACCACATCGACTATATCGAGAAAATGAATAACATACTTGCCGATGTTACTAAATTTGAATATTTAGCCAATGCCAATTTGACTGCCTACAGACTTAAGACTGATACCAAATTGCAATACCGTTTCCTTAAGCTTTGTAAAAAAAGTATGGCTAACTAAGGGCATTTACGACAGAACACGTCTTGTAGTGACCTATAAGGACGATGTCTCCCATAAGGACAATGTCCCTATAGGACTTATTTTTCCTACGTTAAACTCATCCCAACATCAATTGGCTAAATGCTGAGTTGAGATCCTCTCACCTGTCTGGGAGCCATACTCTGGCCACCCCATTCCCGACATAACTTGGTTTGCAAAATTTATTCGTGAACTTTGGTGTTCCTCGCATACTGAACATCTCTGTTTATTTAGCAATGTGCCTCTCGATGAAACTATTGGGGTTCGTTTTGATAATCTGATCGTTGTTCCCTGGCTAAGCCGTCATTTTCGGAGGATATATTTGTTGTAATCATTGATTTAGCAACTAATTTGATTTAGTTTGTATTTAACGGGAACAAGTATCGTCACATTGATGGTTGTGCAATGTGCAGTCATTTGGGTCCAGTAATGGATAATATGTGTGTCAGCTTTTGTTCCAGATGTTACCGAAGCCATTGTGCGCGCCCGCTATATGGACGGCATCTTTGTTATATTTAATTCTTACAAGAAGTTAATGCTTTTATTATACAGTTAAATACTCGTCACTCTGTAATGCAGTTAACAATGCGTGAGAAGGTTAATTATTCGTTAGCAATCTAAGACGGTTTGCTCTAAAGATCCGACGAATGCTTTTAACAGCGAGTAGGTAAGCCGCATAAGTATGCAGGCTATATATTTCTATCACCTTTCTGACCCTAGCCGAACATTTTACTGATAAGAAAACTAAAAAAAACAAACGTTGAGACTATGACTGCAGTTTGACTTCTCGCGAAATATCACTAGCTGAACTTATCTTGAAAATCGTGCTCTGTCCTCGAAAGACAGAACCGACCAGACAAATTCTGGAGTTGGAGATATTTGACTTTGACTTAAAACAGTATTGCAGAGTTATGGACAGTTTCATCTTTAAGAACATCTCGTTCGACATTAAATACATTAATCGTTTTAAGTTTCGAAACGAGTTTGGAGATATATCCTAGTAGGACGTGATTCACCCTCCCTCAGAAAATACAATTTAGATTGAACGGAAACAATTTTAGCCATCGATCTAATAATTTATTTTCATGATAAAAATCAGGTTGTACCTTGCCTTCGAATAATCAAATAGATTTTTTTGGGTACACCATTTTAAAATAAACTTTAATAACATTGCCGAAGTGGTCATAACTGCTGAGAAATATGTCAAATAATGCCATGTGGGCTAAGCAGCGCCCTACTAACGGCATCATATATGAGCGCAAGATTAGCGACCGTCTAACCATGAATAGTTACCGGATTGTGTTGAGACCCGTCGCTATATAGAGATCTTAGCGCGTATTAACGACGAAGATGGCGGATACAGGCTTCGTCGTAATGGAAAGTAAAATGCCTCGCTGGATGTCAGGAATGAAAAATATCGACAACGTTTACAACGAGAATATCCGAATGCGCTATGGGATTGCCCTAATTGAGACAGGTTAACAACAACAAAACCGTACTCGCTTTGCGTATGAAGTCACCGGAATGCGACCGAGGGGTAAGCCGATGATTAGATTGGTAGAAACTGTGCAGAAATATCTTTGGTAAACTAGCGTTCACCCCAACCAGGCTTATGTCAAGAGGAGGCGAATATCTATCATTGCAGACCCTGCAGTAGCTTGGGATATACGTATAGGAAAAAGAAGAATATATATATATATATATATATATATATATATATATATATATTAAAGCAAGGAATACAGACGTTTGTAACATTTTGGGGGGAGTGGAATGAAATTGAAAAAGTGTAAGAACGAGAGAACATTTTTTTTTTAAATACATGAATATATTAAGCCGACTTTTGTCCACATTCATCAGAGTAACTACGTGGAAATAATTCAAGTATTACGACTAAACACTTTTCAAAAAAGTAGGATGAAGACCAGTGACAAGTTTAGGAGAAACACAGTAAGGGGGGTCACAAGAGGATCACATTGAGTCCTACCAGTCACTCCTTTTGTTTACAAAGGAAGGGTTGTAATAACTTAATATATATAGCTTTCAAGACTTTGAGGTGGAATCAGGAATGTGCCCTACTACTGACAGAAAACGAGTCACTAGTGTAAGTCGACGCACATTCGGCACTATTCATAAGATAGTCAGCAATAGCTGACCCAGATGCGTTGACTAAATTATTTAAATGATTAAGTCAGACCCGGCGTATTGCATAGGTGGGGGTGTTGTTTTATTCTGGATTAAAAGCTTTGCACTGCGATCAACTTTTGACCCTCACCCCTTTTTTTTCTTCTCCTAAACTTGTCACTGGTTTTCATTCTACTTTTTTTCAGTGTTTGGTCGTAATTCTTGAATTATTTCCACGAGTTACTCTGATGAGTGTGGACGAAAGTAGGCTTAATATATTGATGTATTTTTTTCATCTTTTCTTTTCGTTTTTACACTTTATCAATTTCATTCAACTCTCAAAAAATGTCACAAACGTCTGTATTCCTTGCTTTTATAAAATGTTGTACCACTAAAAAGTATGTGTGTGTATATATATATATATATATATATATATATATATATATATATATATATATATATATAAAGTTATTAAAATATATTCATGGTAATTAAGCTGCACAAAGGCTTCGCATTAAATCCCCGTAAGGGATTTTCAGGCTCAAATTTACAGTGCTCGTGTTACCTAGTGTTATATATATATATATATATATATATATATATATATATATATATATATATATATATATATACACGTGGTGTTTCGTCTAGCAAGTACACCAATCAGATGCATTGACATTCTCTCCACAGAGTTAATTTCTATCATTAGCTAATAGTTGGGGTTCTTTCAAAGAAAGGCACGGCTGATGTTTACTTCCTCGTGTTTTGTTCGTTTTTGTATAAGGATGACGTACCCTTTTGTGAGTGTGTGTAATTAATAGGTGCTCTTATTTTAACACGTGCATGGTTTGGATAACTTTAACTCATTCTGATTTCTATTTCATTATTTTATTGAATTTTATTTGCCCTAAAGTAAACTTGTCGCGATTTCACTTATAGAATTTAATAAGTTTAGGGGCTCTTTAATGTTTAGAATTGAACATTTGTTATTCAGCCATAATACACACGGTTCGTTTAAATCTTTACATGTACTGGCCTGTTGTACTATTTTGCATTCGATTATTCATTAGCGTTCGCTTTCTTTGACCTCCGAGTAATGGTTCGCTAGTGCTGTTTGTATTTTAGCGTTTTTTTTAATTAAATGGCATGTTATGGTCGTAATCGCTGGTTTTAAAATTTAGGGAGCTCATACCCACGTAGTACTTCTTGTGATTCGGGCTTCCTTTGGCAAATAGTGTAGTTTCGTTATGAATATTGTGTTAAGGATTTACTTTGTACGTGACAAAGTTTCCGAGTTCTATAGTTACACTTTTCTCTTTGTCGTTAACTTTCCTATTTCTATTTGGGTCATTTCTATAAAGATTTTGAGTATTACTATTTCTAGTTGTCAGATGTGCGTGTTCCTTTGTGTTATTTCTATTGTTTTACAATTTCGATAACAACACGCTTGCCCCACCTCTCGGGTAAATGTACTTTCATTTCAATTACTGTCGTGGCGATTTCTCGTACATTCCTGGCCATAGACGTTAGCCTCGCAATTCTAGTCTGAATCTACAAACAGCGTTCGATCCGATGCAATGCGACTTCTGCACTGATGAGATAGAACACCGAAACGATATCGTCTGTAGGTATTAAACATATTAATATTTAAAAATATTTACAGTATATATATATATATATATATATATATATATATATATATATATATATATATATATATATATATATGTATATATATATATGTATATATTTGTATATGTATATATTTGTATATATATATATATAGTTATATACATATATATATATATATATATTTGTATATATATGAAGCAATCCAACAAAAGATATAAGCGTCAACTAATATCTTATAATTAGTGAAACATCCGGATACAAACTGCGGTAATGGTCCTCTGAAGAGAAGAATTATCTTTGAAAACTCATGAGCTAAGGACTTAAGGATGCTTTGCATGAACTTTGAATTCTAATAAAATTTGATTGACACCTTATTTTATTACTTCATTTTATATTATAATATTTGTATATATATATATATATTTATATATATATATATATATACATATATATATTGTTGTATATATATATATTTATATATATACATATTTATATATATATATATATATACATATATATATTGTTGTATATATATATATTTATATATATATATATATATATATATATATATATATATATATATATATATACATACATACATACATACCTGTGTATGTGTGTGAGTTTTTATCTGTAATAGTATAACATTTAAAATGTCCAGCTATATAATGAAACACGTATACCCACACACGTAAACACACACACACATATATATATAATATTTATATATATATATATATATATATATATATATATATATAAACAGTTGACATAAACAATTTATGTTCGTGCCTTTATCTCAAAAGGTGGGTAAAGAATTATGATATATATATATATATATATATATATATATATATATATATATATATATATATATATATATATATATAATGATGGTTATAATCCAGGTAAAAAATATCCAAATCCAGAGAATTTTAACCGGGTTCATAAAACGTGCTCAATATCAAAATAGAGCTTTATATATGATAGTTTTATTCACACAGACATGTAAAAAATTAGCTACACTGGCATGTCGATGTTATCGATCACCAGTTACTATAAACTGAGATCTCATCAGGCAGAGTTAGAATCCGATCTTAACCTCAGATCATATTTGGAGAGAATCATCTGAGGTTAAGATCGGATTCTTACTCTGCCTGATAG
Source organism: Sepiola atlantica (assembly GCA_963556195.1). Taxonomy (NCBI): domain Eukaryota; kingdom Metazoa; phylum Mollusca; class Cephalopoda; order Sepiida; family Sepiolidae; genus Sepiola; species Sepiola atlantica. The sequence continues at coordinate 139,461,063 of OY744526.1, forward strand.
ATCTCAGTTTATAGTAACTGTTGATCGATAACATCGACATGCCAGTGTCGCAGATTTTGTACATGTCTGTGTAAATAAAATTATCATATATATATATATATATATATATATATATATATATATATATATATATATATATATATATCATACATTCTCTACCCACCTTTTGAGATAAAGGCACGAACATAAATTGTGTATGTCAATAATATGTATGAATCTGTATTAAATGTATCGAAACGTTGCTTAACAGAAAACTAACGAAAAAAAAACGTTATGTGTATGTCTTATCTTGAGTATTGATTTACTCCTCTCTAGGAGTTAGACACAAGGCCAGTTTTTATCTTACTCCCACAAGTAAGATGTGACCCAAGGTCGGGTCGGGAAAGTGGGGTTTAAAAATTGGCTGGGCAGCCCCGTCGGCATTCCCCGGTAGAGGCGCCTCAGA
>OY744526.1:139466507-139501507 GCA_963556195.1 Sepiola atlantica
ATATATATACATATGTATATATATATATTTATAAATATATATATATATATATATATATGTATATATATGTATAAATATATATATATATATGTATATATATTTATAAATATATATATATATGTATATATACATATATATATATATTTATGTATATATATATATATATATAAATATGTATGTACACATATATGTGTATATACTTATATGTATATATATATATCAATATATATATATATATATTAATATATATATATATACATATATATATACATATATCAATATATATATATATATATATATATATATATATATAAACAAATATTTATGTACACATATCTATATATATATATATATATGTATATATATATATATATATATATATATATATATATATATATATATATATATATATATATATCAATATGTATATATACATGTACTAAGAACATCGATGTAAGTTTTTTTTGTAAGGAAAGAAAAAGATGGCCAACCCGGTTAAACAAGATTTTATTACTACATCCAAAATCACTTTTCGTCAGTGTTTTTTTTCTCTGTTAATAACCATCTATTAGGGAAATAATGCGAATACTCCCCCCATGCTCATAATGGACGTTTCTCATCTTGTGTTCGATAGAATGTCTACTAACTTATACACTTAATACCAACTGAAAGAGGAAAGAGAGGCAGAAACTATGATATATATATATATATATATATATATATATATATATATATATATGTATGTATATATCGAAGCGAAAATGTTATAAGCTGTAATATATCGTGCCTGTCAAACTATACACACTGATAGACGATAAGTATAATTAAGAAAAAAGGTGTTCTTATTTAAATCGAACTCGATCATCACACTAGATCAACTTTCAATAGTGTTAGTACTGAAATATTTAAAGTTTCTTAAACGTAATGTATATATATATATATATATATATATATATATATATATATATACAGACCTACATATATATACAGACATATATACATATACATATATATAATTATAAATGTGGATATATATGTATAAATGTGTATATATATATATACATATATATGTATATATATATATATATATATATATATATATATATATATATATATGTATATATTAATACAAACCCGTTGACATACACTGATAAAATAAACTTTAAAAATATGACGTTAGCATTACACTTTATATAAACAATGTACACATACACAATTTTCTACACACATTAATGCATGTGTTCTTACTCCAGTAAACTCCGTCGGCACAAGCAAAGTGTAACGTAGTGTTGAAACATACACATATTTGCGTACACTATTTGTATTGTTTATATCAGGTTTATATATATATATATATATATATATATATATATATAAATAAATATATATATATATATATATATATATATATATATATATATATATATTTATATATATATGCGTGTGTGTGTGCGTATATCTATTTTCATGTATTTTCGTGTATTGGTGATTACAGTGGGTATTGTATTTTCTTACTATTACTATTTAGATCGTTTCAGTTTACGCTGCAATCACCAATAAAACAATTACATAAACAGAAATAAAATATTTAGGTAATTAAAAAGCATACATGTCGTAGTCAAATTGTAAGACGTTGGACTATTGCTATCAATATCGAAGGTTCGATCTTTGTCTAAGTTAGCCATACTGATAACGGCTGTGAACCGGAAAACGGGTATATTGCTTACTTCATGCACGTATAAAATTCCAATATCTTTTTACACGAATTTTTACACCCATCAATTTTAAAAATATTTTTTTCAAATGTTAAATGTTGGCTTTTCTATTGCCAACTTATCTATCTGTATGTTTCCTCTGATTAAAAGATCTCGATCTTTGAAAAGCCTTGGCGTAAGGAAAGAATAATAAACATAATTTTATTACAGAATATACCTTGCATTGAACAATCGAAGTTTGATATAAATTCGGACATTCGTGCATGTTTATCACTCTTCGTCCATCTATCTTGTATACTTCCACGAGAAAACGTCAGCCAAAACGGGGTTGCCTCGTTTTGTTTTATACGAACATGATAACGACATTTCAATTCCCTTGTATGCTATTTTCATGACTATTTTACAAAATATCACCGCTATAATATTTAACCTTAAGCGACCAATGGTATCTAGAATTTTTCGTTAAAAGGTAGGTGTTGCTTAAATGACGTCCCCTGAATTACGTGGGGAATCACTTATTAAGAGTTTATTGAACGATACGTATATTAAACTTGCGAAATCGTATTCTCCTATTTAAATATCCACAATAAAACATAGGCAATTAGGTTTATGTATGAACTAAATATTTTTACCTGTTTCTCAGATTTTGTTGAATTTTTTTTCTGTAGAACAAACAAGTATGTTGCTTATTGAATGTGTTTCTGGAGTGGTAGTCTCGGCACCATTCATATACAGGCGTTACAAAGGTGCGTATACATAGGAGTAACCGATGCCCAGTTGCTTTGTTTAGGTTGAAAAGTAAAACAACAAAAACAAATCGTGATGCAAAAGCCTGATGAACACAACGCCAAAAAAGAAGACAAACTAGTGTACACGATTAAATGGTTATTTTATTTCGTTGAAAAAGAAACACGTATCTGTATTTGAGTTTGATGTCTTAGTTAATTTCAAGAGTATAACATTACCGTGATCGTGATTATTATCATGATGAACTGTGCAATGCCGCCTGCCGTTCGTAATCGGTAAGGGTCGGCATTTCGATGTTTGTTGGGATAATAGTTTCGCATACTTGACGCGTAACATTATGTTGTTTATGAAACAGTAAAGTTAGCGTTTATACAGACACATACCATACTGCATTTTAAAAGCAAATTATCTATCTATCTATCTATCTATCTATCTATCTATCTATCTATCTATCTATCAACTTATATGTGTATTTGTGTGGTGTTTGAAAAACCATACCAAGGACTATATAATAGGCTTCGATAGAATATATTATGAGACTTGATCACAACATTTCTGTCACGTGATTACAAATGTTGAGCCATAATATCTTACCGAGTATATAGAAGAACCGTTATATATCTGAGATTGAAAAGTTAAAATGAAGATATTTGGGATTCAAATACTGTCACAGCATTCGGACAGTTAACGTACCATGCTCAATTAGTCATTAGATATTTAATACAATAAATATCCGTTATAAAATCAACATAAGGCAGTCATCATAAGCAGAAAAACACAAATGAAAGAACGCAAATAATAAATACATAATTATAAAAGTTTAGACAAAAATGCTATTGAGGAGTGAATTGTAAATGAACGGAAAAAAGATCCTATGAAAAGAGCAAAAATGGCGTAGACGAGTTACTATACGTACACTACCAAGACAGGCACACTTCCACAGGTTGAGATGTGCCGACAGCCGGAGATTAAATATCAGGTACTGAATAAAACACAGCTGCACGCTTCACCATTAAAAGAATGCAGTCAATAGGGAGCCACAATTCGCGTTCTATTGAATAAGCGCTTTTAGGAATTTTATTCAGAACTGAGATTTAATGAACTATAAATCCCCTACTATATATATATATATATATATATATATATATATATATATATATATATATATATATATATATATATATATATATATATATAGTCTCGGAAGTTTCTGAACCATTGAAATTATATTAAAAAAAAATAAATAAATAAATAAAAAACAAACTTATAGTCTCAAGTCTTCCAGTGGAAAATCACTCATGTAAGTCAATTTATTTTTTACAGTTATTATATTAGTTAGTTTCTAACACTATTTTAAGGGATCATCAGTTGTTTACCATGAAAAACTGTTTCGGGAATTTAATATATATATATGAATTATATATATATATATGAAATGATAACACAAGTTTAAATATATTAATAAAATACCCTCAATTTATTATTTTGTAAATGCTCAATACCAGGTAGAGCTTTCTAAGTAAACATTATATGAACATTAAAAATGTTCTACAATGTATGAATGCAATTGCATTTCACTACTACTGGGGGCCGAAATATTGCAATGTAAAAAAATTTAACCAAAAGTTACAATTAGCAATGAAGACAACTTCACCAAAATTTAGAATTGTCAAATTACAAATAATCACATCTTCTAATTACCAGCTGTCGTCCAAAAAATACATTCTATCGCCCGGTGTAATTGAAGTGGTACTAATGTTTCAAACCTGTTACATTCTTTTCTACTTTCGAAATCTCTGAATCTCTTCTTACTTTCGTCCTGAAAACTAACACATTAATTTACCTATTACCAATGTATGCAAAAATATACAGACCGAAAACACACATCTAACACACATACTCAAACGCACGTTAAATATATATAAAACAATATATATATATATATATATATATATATATATATATATATATATATATATATATATATATATATATATATATATGTGTGTGTGTCTGTGTGTATGTGTGTGTATGTATATACACACTTATATACATATATATATATATATATATATATATATATATATGTATATATAGTGCGTCAGTGCATGTTGAAAATAAATCAATAAAGTGCAAGATCGCATAAAATGTGAGAGCTAATACAACTTATTCATTCAAGTTTCTCTATATTATACCAAAGCCTTCTGCGAAACCGCTTACAAAGAAACAATATCTAAAAAACCGTCCCAACTTACAAAGCAACAAAAACACAATAGAACAATTAACATTTATTCCACTTATTTTTTCAGTGTCAAATATAACATGGATAAACAATTCCTCTCATTAATAGATACACACTTTCCACCAGCTAATAAGATTCATAAACATTTTAATAGATACACAGTTAAAACGAGGTATTCTTGTGTTCTAGCCTCGAATCCCACAGCTCTAATAAATCACCCTTAAAACACCGCTGATCAAAATAAGGAATATGCTCCTAATGTGTGGTTTGCAGAATCAGATCCATGGTATACGAAGCCAAAGTCATATCCTGTGTACCCTCCAAGATAAATGAAATTTACATAGGAATGGCTAGAGGAACTTTCAAACACCAGATTTACGCCCACACTAACAATTTCAAATATCCCGGAAATAAATGAATAACGACCACCATATAGGAACTCAAGAAGTTAAGTAACTCTTATGAAAGTAAATGGAGTGCCATTGATAAACAATAGCCTTATAGAACTCCGCATCATATGTAAAATATAAGGCCTATTTCCCCCACCCCTCTACACACCATTCCAATGATTATTAAACTACTTCTCTTAAACAATATCATCCCCCTAACTCGGATATATTATAGTATATTTATAACATCTACATTTCATACTAACACAACACTCTCTTGATTCCTGCTCATTACAAATAAAATCAATTATCAGATATCTCATCAAATTTTTTAAAATTCAAACATTTAAACATATTAAATACATTGAATCTAACTAGTTACATTCCTAGAAGTACAATACTCGAATACTCTTAAATAAAATGAAAAAAATATATAACCAAGACCTAAACTTTACTGATTCACACATACCCTCCTATACTTTTATACACATTATTAGATATAAGCTGAATAAATCCAACACATAGTCCCAGGACATACACCACACATAACGATACCCAGCAAATATTTCCTCACACACTTAGTTTGGTATCCCTTAGGACACGTTTATAACACAACCCCCTCCATTAACACTACTCCATCATAAAGCTAATAAGCAAACATTATAACAATTGTTTCACATTAAAATATAAGCACTATCCTTAAATTATAAAAAAGTAATATTATTATAACACTTGAACACTTTAATAATAGGAATTCAACCATACGCAAAATCAACCCACTCACTGACCTAGATATGAACTCACCATTGAAGCAAAAAAACGTGCACCCTCTATTATGGATAATTCTCTCTAAATAATACTTAGTTACGTTTAAGATCTACATTAACATACAGTCCGCCCCCAATGACTCGGTATTTTTCCAAAAAAGTAACGCTTGGATAGATTCACCGAAGATGTTAAAGTGATCTTTTCAAATCCAATTTTCTGATTTTTTTTTTTTGATTTGTGAGTCGTCAATAATTTGTATTGGGATTTAACGACCATTTTTCACAAAAAGCAAAGATAATCTCATCTCAATGAAACCATCCTCTAAAGTATGCAACGTATAATGAATTATATATATATATATATATATATATATATATATATATATATATATATATATATATATTGTGTGTGTGGGTACTGAAAATTAGTACACCATTAGTACCGTCGGTTTTAAACCTAGAAAGACTTAACCATCCGGCTCTCTTCAGCTTATGTTGTCACCTGTTACAGAAATATGAATTCACGTATCACTCTCGTTTGGATACGTTATTTGCTTTGGAGTTTAATGTATACTTGTTTAAAATGTATGTAAAGGGGGCGTCAGAGACTACACAGTTTAATAAAGTTCGAAAAAATGGCGGGATAAAATGTAACAGTTTAAATTAAAAATTGATTTTTTTTAAATTTAAAATTGAAAACAATTAAAATATCTATATACCAGTCCCATGATTCAATCTTGATAAAGAGCGTATATTAGGCCGTTAAATGTTTTGCGGGGTCAACTTGGTGTCGTCTAGAAATTGCTTATGAGGGAACGTCAGAATAAACTTTCGAAATAATATATAAATATAAAAAATACATCAGATTTGAATTCAACCCTTGTATAAAAATACTTTAAATCAATCCAAAAGGAATTCAAATTAAAAGATAACTCAATCCGAGTCTCGCAAGGTTGCAATTAATCTAGCAGGTTCTTAATGATTATGTATTCGGAATTTCACGTTGTAAACTATGGTGTAATGAATATGTAGATTTATGGGAGTAATAATATTGGTAGACTAATTAAGTCTTATCTAGAGATTAGAAAAAAAGAATGGATCGACAAGATTGGAACTATCAAGGAGTGTTTTAAACCCTGCTGATTTATTATCGTGAAATGATAGTGGGAAAATGCATGATTGGAAAAACTATTATTTCATATTAACGTTGTACAATTTACCGGTGTTAACTTCTAGTGTAGATATATGCCAATTAAAATATTAAGATATGTATTCCTATTTTAGTATATATTTATGGGGAGTGATAGTCGGGAGGACATTCCGGGGCAATTCTGGGGGTATGTATGGGGAGGTGCCGTATTATTGGTAGGTATTTTATGTGTATCGGTAAGTACAGTTTATAAATAGTGCTCGTAACCTGTTAACATCTTTTAAACATTTCGTCTCTGACATTCAAGCATATTGTATTTGGGTAAATAATTACCCTAAATATATGATAATTTTCTGCATCACGCAGATTGTTTATTGCTGGAAAAAGATGGTCTTCTCTCTATTACTTTCTACTTGATGGTAAAACGTGTCTCTTCATCTTTAAGTTGCCATATCCGAGGCGCGATTGCCGTGTGGGCCTTGTGTGTGTATTTAAAGGTAAATATGTTTGTGTCTATGTGGTAAAATGTACCAGTAAATTCTTCGTATTTATCTCAGAATTGTATTTATACATAGGCTGGTAGCTATACAAGTAGATATTCTTAAACATGGGGCAATTGCCCCTATTTAGGTACACGTATCTTAATGGTCACTGTAGTGTTCATGTTAAACCGATTACTGTCAACTCTATAGAGGGCACCTTCATTCTATGTTATATAAAAGAATAATATCGTAAAGATATGCGCGAATTGATATCACATGTGTGGGTGTGCAAGATTTGATGTCTAATAAGACAGATTTAGAAATTAATTTTAATGTCATATATATATATATATATATATATATATATATGATAGTTTTATTTACACAGACATGTACAAAATCTGCGACACTGGCGTGTCGATGTTATCGATCAACAGTTACTATAAACTGAGATCTCATCAGGCAGAGTTAGAATCCGATCTTAACCTCAGATCATATTTGGAGAGAATGAAGTGGAGGGGTAGAGACAGAGAAGAAGAAGGAAAGAAATTTAACATTTCAAAAATTAAAGCCGTTAAAAAATTAAAATTAAAATTAAAAATTAAAATTAAAAATTAAAAAATCTAAAAATCTAAGGTCTAGAATCAGAAACAGACAGGGCAAATAAATAAATAAATAAATAAATAAATAAAAAAATAAGAATATATGATGGAAAGAGGAACAAATAATGATGAGGGGAGAGACACATAGAGGAAAAAAGAAAAAGAAGAAAAAGAAGGAGAGAGAGAGAGGGCGTCTGTTGATTTAGGTCGGGAGGGGAGGAGGGGGTAGTAGACATGCACGAATTAGGTGTCAAAAAACCGTCGAGTTTATAAATGTCTTTTTCCAAGTGAACTGTAGTATGCGTGCGTGCAAACTGGGCTGATTGTTATATTGGTTGGGGCGGTGATAAAATGTGTCGCGGTTCCGGGTCTTTATATTGTCTTTATAATTTGTCTGGAGTTAATTTGAATAAATAAGTATATTCGTTAAATGTAACAGGAATAGTAGTAGTAGTAGTAATAATAATAATAATAATAATAATAATAATAATAATGATAATAATAATAATAATAATAATAATAATAATAATAATAATAATAATAATAGTAGATACCATTAATAATTGAAGTGAAATAATGAAAATAATAATAAATGAAGTATAATAAAAATACTAAAAAATACCAAAAAATATTAAAAAATATAACTAAAAGAATGACTGGAAAATGCTGGCGTTATTAATTATTAATAATAATAGTAATAATAATAATAATAATAATAATAATAATAATAATAATAAAAATAATAATAATAATGGTAATAATAATAATGATAAAAATAATAATAGTGGTCAATAATATTTTAGAGTTTATAAAAATAATAGTTTAGGAAAGAAATAGAATAATTAAGGAATATTAGGAATCCTAGGGGGTAGTGATTATCATAATAATATTAAATAATGATAATGATAAGATAATGTTTGCCGATATTATGATATGGGTTAATGGTTGCAATAATGCTGATCATATAAAAATAGTGGTTTAACAGACAACAGTAATCAGAGTGGTAATCCCAGAAATCTTAACAATAGTAGTGATGATAGTGAAAAATTATAGAAGTAGTCATAATGGTGGCAATAACAGTAGTAGTAGTAATAATAATAATAATAATAATAGATACCCCTAATAATTGAGGTGAAATAATGAAAATAATAATAAATGAAGTATAATAAAAATACTAAAAAATACTAAAAAATATTAAAAAATATTAAAAATATATAACTAAAAGAATAACTGGAAAATGCTGGCGTTATTAATTATTAATAATAATAGTAATAATAATAGTAATAATAATAATAATAATGATAATAATAATGGTAATGATAATAATAATAAAAATAATAGTTTAGGAAAGAAATAGAATAATTAAGGAATATTAGGAATCCTAGGGGGTAGTGATTATCATAATAATATTAGATAATGATAGGATAATGTTTGCCGATATTATGGTATGGGTTAATGGTTGCAATAATGCTGGTCATATAAAAATAGTGGTTTAACGGACAACAGTAATCAGAGTGGTAATCCCAGTAATCTTAACAATAGTAATGATGATAGTGAAAAATTATAGAAGTAGTCATAATGGTGGCAATAACAATAATAATAATAATAATAATAATAATAATAATAATAATAATAATAATAATAATAATAATAATAATAATAATAATAATAATGATAATAAAGATAATAAAAATGGCAGTGGAGGCAAAAGTAAGGTAACGGTAAAACATGGCAATATTATTAATAATAGTGCTACTGTTAATTTCATTGCTGCAAATAACAATAACTATGATAGTAACGTCGGACATGGTGTCACCACTGATAACAATAATTATCTTGATAAAAAGTACAGAAATGAAAAAATGAAAAAATGAAAAAATGAAAAAAAGTGAAAAGGTGAAAAAAGTGAAAAAAGTGAAAAAATGAAAAGAAAGAAGAAAATGATTCAATGACAAATAGTTAAGTTTAAGATATTAATAATAATAGTAGTAATAAATAATTGATAATGATAATCTAAAAAATATATAATCTAAAAAATAATCTAAGAAATATAGAAATATTAATCAAAGAATGGATAAGCATAAAAGGGGGGTATTTAAGAGTAAAGAAAAATACAGAAGATGACCATTAGTGTTACTCGTTGTGGGTATGATAATAATAATAATAATAATAATGATAATAATAATAATAATAATAACAACAATAATAATACCAACCAATACTACCGCTTACAGTACTACTACAAATAATACTACAAACAAAAAAGCTACTACTAATAGAGATAAAAATAATAATAATTAATAAAAGGTATAAGAACAAGAAACATCAATTAACTGTAGGCATAACAGATTACACCTTCTTAGTAATCCACTCATAACCCTTTAGGCTGCTATTATATATATAAAAAAAAATTTAAAAAAAAAAAAAAAACACCTCCCCACCAACTGAAAATTTTGTCAACACAACTATCATCTTATACCTTTTATTAATTATTATTATTTTTATCTCTATTAGTAGTAGCTTTTTTGTTTGTAGTATTATTTGTAGTAGTACTGTAAGCGGTAGTATTGGTTGGTATTATTATTGTTGTTATTATTATTATTATTATTATCATTATTATTATTATTATTATTATCATACCCACAACGATTAACACTAATGGTCATCTTCTGTATTTTTCTTTACTCTTAAATACCCCCCTTTTATGCTTATCCATTCTTTGATTAATATTTCTATATTTCTTAGATTATTTTTTAGATTATATATTTTTTAGATTATCATTATCAATTATTTATTACTACTATTATTATTAATATCTTAAACTTAACTATTTGTCATTGAATCATTTTCTTCTTTCTTTTCATTTTTTCACTTTTTTCACTTTTTTCACCTTTTCACTTTTTCATTTTTTCATTTTTTCATTTTTTCATTTTTTCATTTTTTCATTTTTTCATTTTTTCATTTCTGTACTTTTTATCAAGATAATTATTGTTATCAGTGGTGACACCATGTCCGACGTTACTATCATAGTTATTGTTATTTGCAGCAATGAAATTAACAGTAGCACTATTATTAATAATATTGCCATGTTTTACCGTTACCTTACTTTTGCCTCCACTGCCATTTTTATTATCTTTATTATCATTATTATTATTATTATTATTATTATTATTATTATTATTATTATTATTATTATTATTATTATTATTGTTATTGCCACCATTATGACTACTTCTATAATTTTTCACTATCATCATTACTATTGTTAAGATTACTGGGATTACCACTCTGATTACTGTTGTCCGTTAAACCACTATTTTTATATGACCAGCATTATTGCAACCATTAACCCATACCATAATATCGGCAAACATTATCCTATCATTATCTAATATTATTATGATAATCACTACCCCCCTAGGATTCCTAATATTCCTTAATTATTCTATTTCTTTCCTAAACTATTATTTTTATTATTATTATCATTACCATTATTATTATCATTATTATTATTATTATTATTATTATTATTACTATTATTATTAATAATTAATAACGCCAGCATTTTCCAGTTATTCTTTTAGTTATATATTTTTAATATTTTTTAATATTTTTTAGTATTTTTTAGTATTTTTATTATACTTCATTTATTATTATTTTCATTATTTCACCTCAATTATTAGGGGTATCTATTATTATTATTATTATTATTACTACTACTACTGTTATTGCCACCATTATGACTACTTCTATAATTTTTCACTATCATCACTACTATTGTTAAGATTTCTGGGATTACCACTCTGATTACTGTTGTCTGTTAAACCACTATTTTATATGATCAGCATTATTGCAACCATTAACCCATATCATAATATCGGCAAACATTATCTTATCATTATCATTATTTAATATTATTATGATAATCACTACCCCCTAGGATTCCTAATATTCCTTAATTATTCTATTTCTTTCCTAAACTATTATTTTTATAAACTCTAAAATATTATTGACCACTATTATTATTTTTATCATTATTATTATTACCATTATTATTATTATTTTTTATTATTATTATTATTATTATTATTATTATTATTACTATTATTATTAATAATTAATAACGCCAGCATTTTCCAGTCATTCTTTTAGTTATATTTTTTAATATTTTTTGGTATTTTTTAGTATTTTTATTATACTTCATTTATTATTATTTTCATTATTTCACTTCAATTATTAATGGTATCTACTATTATTATTATTATTATTATTATTATTATTATTATTATTATTATTATTATTATTATTACTACTACTACTACTATTCCTGTTACATTTAACGAATATACTTATTTATTCAAATTAACTCCAGACAAATTATAAAGACAATATAAAGACCCGGAACCGCGACACATTTTATCACCGCCCCAACCAATATAACAATCAGCCCAGTTTGCACGCACGCATACTACAGTTCACTTGGAAAAAGACATTTATAAACTCGACGGTTTTTTGACACCTAATTCGTGCATGTCTACTACCCCCTCCTCCCCTCCCGACCTAAATCAACAGACGCCCTCTCTCTCTCTCCTTCTTCTTCTTCTTTTTCTTTTTTCCTCTATGTGTCTCTCCCCTCATCATTATTTGTTCCTCTTTCCATCATATATTCTTATTTTTTTATTTATTTATTTTTTTATTTATTTATTTGCCCTGTCTGTTTCAGATTCTAGACCTTAGATTTTTAGATTTTTTAATTTTTAATTTTAATTTTTAATTTTAATTTTAATTTTTTAACGGCTTTAATTTTTGAAATGTTAAATTTCTTTCCTTCTTCTTCTCTGTCTCTACCCCTCCACTTCATTCTCTCCAAATATGATCTGAGGTTAAGATCGGATTCTAACTCTGCCTGATGAGATCTCAGTTTATAGTAACTGTTGATCGATAACATCGACATGCCAGTGTCGCAGATTTTGTACATGTCTGTGTAAATAAAACTATCATATATAAAGCTCTATTTTGATATTGAGCACTTTTTATAAACCCGGTTAAAATTCTCTGGATTACCACCCTGTGGATATTTTTCACCTGGATTATTACCATTATTATATATATATATATATATATATATATATTGTTCATGTATACAGGTATACTATTATAAGCTGATATAATATATTTTGTATAGATTTTCAATGTTTTTCAACAATGCTAAGTACGTTAATAGAGCTTAGTAGTAAAGTCTGTATATAATCTATGTCAGTAAAGCTACACAGAAAGACTCAACATTTTATCCCCACAGGGAATCGTAAGACTAACAGCATATTTGTAAAATTCGTGATATAAATAGTGTACAAATATACAGTGTTGGAATATAAAATAATATATAACTTAATTACTATTTCTGTTGACAGTTTTTTTCTTAAATGATCTTTTTCCAAATAATTATTTTCATATGTTCGATATTATATATATATATATATATATATATATATATATATATATATATATATCGTTATGTTTTGTTTTATATATGTATATTTTTATTTTGTGAAATATGTTTTCTTTTATTCTTTATAATGGTATATCTAATATGTAATATGTTAGTGTAAATATACATATGTATATATATATATATGTATATATATATATATATATAAATATATGATTTTTATTTTGTGTAATTAAACATATCCTTTATTTTCATTAATTATTCTATAGAGTATGTATTTGTACTGTGTATTTTCTATAGTTTATCAATGTGTTTTTTAATTATTGTGTTTAGAATATGTTGTTTTTCTGCAATATTATTGTATGTTATTTATATATTTGTAATATATGTAATATTTGTACCGTATCCTACAATTTTTCGTATATATATATTTATATATATATATATATGTATGGGTGTGTGTCTATATAGATGTGTGTGTGTTCATATATGTGCACGCATGTGTATGCATACATTTATATATACATATATATATATATATATAGGTGTATTGTATATATATATATACATATATTTATATATGTTTATATATATAGGTATATATATATATATAGATATAGTTATATATATATAGATATAGTTATATATGTATATATATATATATATATATATATATATATATAGGTGTATTTATATATATATGTATATTAGTATGTATCTATGTGTGTCAGCATGTATATGTGTGTGTTTATATATGTGCATGCCGTATGCATGTCTATGCATACATTTATATATACATATATATATATACATATTTATTTTTTGTCATTTTACTTAAGTCGAAAGTCTCAGAAATAAATAGCTAACACTTAATGTTTATATAGGATACATAGATATTCGAATATTCTATGAAATGTATTCTTTATTTCTCAAACGTTACCCCATTCCTCTTGTAATAGAAAGTAAATACGTTAAGAACATACATTTTTCTACGTTGTAGTATATCTTTCTTGCGGTCCCGTTGTCACACCGTATTTACAGACAATAATTAGTAGAATATCAAGCTCGGTGTGGTTACTTTAGGTAAAATCACACGAAGAAGGTGGATGTATCTTCGGATGAGCAAGTGTATAGCCGTACTAAGGAGATCTTTTTGTGTTGCAAGTGCTATATTATGTGTATGTTTTATCAGGGTGTAATTCTAGGGTGAAGTCAGGTTGTGCTCACAAACCCTTCTACAGAGGGCCCGAATACACTCGAGAATAATGTCTAGAAGGTAATTTAAACTCCCCTAAGGTAATTCAGCACTCCTTACGTATGTTCGTGTGTGCGTATATGAGTGTATATATATAAATATATATATATATATATATATATACATATATACATATATATATCCTCATATTTGCATGTATGCCCTGTATGCGTGTATATGTGTATATGTATATACATATATACATGAATTATTTATTGATTCGTACATGTGTATATGAATATGTGTATGTAGTTGTATATGTATTTTTTAGTATTAAACATATTCATTGACAGGAGCGGGAGGGCATTGCGCGAGGCCCGGACGCCAAAGATAATGGGAATAGACAAATTACTCTCTGTTCGTGGCAAGGACTACATTGCGCACCCATAGTTTTAGAAAAACATATTTACTGGGCGCCAGCCTTGTTGATATGACGTTTTACAAATTAATATATAATGTAATGTTTACGATTGATCACTCCATTTTTATCGTCCGGCGATAGGAAGCAACACATTTCGTTCATACCCATGTTCTTAAATTCCTTACACAGTTGGGTCAAGTAAAAGTGAACCATTTGATTATTGACTCAAGATGCGCTGGCGTTCCCTTTCAGATAGCTTACAGTAAGCATTAGCCAGTTGTTCGTTAATTTTGTTAGAGTTGGTTGTCACATTAAGGGACCGATTATACATAAGAGAACAAGAGTTATTATTTACAGAAGCTCCGACTATCGTGTTACAGAAAGACGTGTTCGAGATTACCTCGAGACTTACTCGCAACCTCTTCGAGAAGCATGAACATAGTCACAGAATTGTGTAAGTAACATTAACATCATATATCTCCTCTTCTCAGCCTTTCTCCGTATGCATTCAATACGTACTTTTAGGTGGTATTACGATCAAGTCCGTAATCGTACATTTTCTCTTAACGTTATTTGTATTTCAAATCTGTCGAAGATGACATGTATTAGCGCGTTCTCTGAACTATTATTCCCGACAGCATCTGAATATCGTTTTCTCATCTGGTTCATGAGTCTATTGTTGAAAATCGTAAATTCCTTCAAGATGTAAACTATATGTCAACTCCGTGGATGGTCTCTCTCTGTTTCCAAGTACGTTGTTTTGTATTTGAAAATCCGAAACAAAAAAGTTTCTCCAACTCCGAAGCGTCTTTTTGTGCCATTTATTCAACGTCCTAGATTTGCATAGGTTGGTAATTGTTTATCGAACTCTTGAATAATTCTTGACAACATTGCTGGTGTAATAGAAGATGGCACATTGTTATTTGGGAAAATCCTTGAATTGAATGTTTTTGTAAGTTTACCACTCGCTTTTGTCAGTGCTCTTTCGAATGAATCTTCGAACCGTTCAGCCTGAGGATTGTTTATCGCATGCCTGTACATCATTTGGATATACTCAAATGCACATTTTTGTCCGAATATTTTAAATTCACTACAAGTGAATTAGGTTCCGTTGTCCGATACACTTTAGTGAACGACCCCAAACGGTGTGCACTATTTAAGTAAGCAACTGATTATTACTGCCGTAGTTTGTTTCTTACATTGATATTTTTCCGGCTATTCTAACAAACTGGCCACTGCTATTTGGTAATCAAATCTATCCAGTAAGTCATGAAAGAATATGAGGATCCTAGACCAGGGTCGGTCAGTTTTCGGCCGACGGCTTTACTTTAAAGGAAGTGTCCTCGCTACCAAAGCAAAACTTGTGCGTATTTTCATGATTGCCAATACACATCACCATCACTATATGAGCATTTTCATGATTGCCAATACACATCCCCATCACTATATGAGCATTTTCGTTCTCATAATAACCACTCGATCGAAATACAGAGTGAATAAACTTCCGAGACTTGGCCGCCTTTTATCGTTTATTCATTCTTTTATTTTCTTTAAGGAATTGTCTTCTAGTGAATATTCTTTTACTATTTCGAGTGTTACTGGACGCTCCCGAAAAGCCTTACACAATATATGTGTTTGCTTTTACCTCAGTTTGAAGAAAGGTAATCAGTAGGGGTACGCATATTATAATATAAGTCACAATAATCTCTCAGCATTGTTTATATTTGGCAATGGGAGATATTCTATTTTTGAATTGTAATTGAGGAGAATAATCCACCACCTCTATAGTCGGTGTGTAGTATGCGTAAGTAGATCTTTTTTTGGAGTTAGTAGTCGTCAGCGGATGGGCATGGTTTGTTTGAAACACGGAATGTCTTCCGTAAACAAAACGATGAAATTTAGTGCAACAATAATACTTAATGCTACTTACACGAGTTGGTAGTACCTCTTTTCTGCAAGTAGCCACGTACAAGACGCGTGGCCGATATATTGTTTTTTTCCATCCGAGTTACAGTTGAGGGTATTATGCCAGCTCCAGTCCGTTACGAACTTGCACTAATAGCTACACTACTTCCAAGATCTGGATTGCAATGCGTCATAAATAATTCTGACTTGAGGATATGTTTGTAACATTTAAAATGCATGTTGCCATGATGTCGTTCAAGCCTAATCATATTTTGAAGTGCTTAATAAGAAGAATTCGAAACATTTACATATTTGGAACAAACACATTGTAATACTTTTGTAAACCAATAACTGTGCAATGACGATACGTTCTCTGGGGCTGGCATATATTAGTTTACCGAATTCACTCGCTCATGGGTTTGTGTTTTACAAATTTTGCCGACAATTTTACCAAGATAATTTAATTTTCCTTAAAAAAATCGCATTTTTTGATCTGTCAATTGTTATCCATATTATTTCGTGTACTTGCGAGTTATGCGCTCGGTACTTTTACTGATCACTACAATGGTATCTAGGAAAAATGTCGCAAATTCTAGTCCGCTAAGCAATGTGTTCAGTTATCAAAAATTGTTAGCACAACTGTTTCGCAAATACTAATCGTTCGAATTTGTACAAACTAATATGGGTGTGTATATGAGGTAGCGTTGAGCACTCATCCTCCACAGGTAATTTTCGTAAAGACTCAATTAAATCCACTTTTGAAACAAATCCTCCGTTAGGTATAACAAATACTACTTTTGAACTAGGCAGAGCGTGGTGGGAACATGTAAGTGCATGGGTACATCTTGTGGAGAAATTTGCACAAAAACAATATATTTACTGTTTACGTAGGTTGTAAGCAAAGGCTGGACCTCTGTACTCTACTCTCGATTATACTTCCATTTTTACAATTTGCATCATTTATGTGGATAAGACTTCTATTTTATTTTTTCTAATGGTTCGTTTGGATTTCTCAGTTCTGAAATCGATGGTACGGGTGTTGTTCTAACTTACTGTATTACAGTCGAATAAAACTTTTGAGAAGCTTTCATTTCAATATTTGTATTACTTATTTCTGCTCTAACATTTAACGTCTCTATATTATAACAGAATTTAATTAGCATGTTCCATAAAAACAAATTTCCCATCCAGTCTGCGCTCACAGGGGTGTTTAGCTGTTTATCACAGACATTAGACATTTCCAAGTGTTAACTTTTAATGCAACGTAAGCGACTATCTCGTTCTCAAATTTTAAACGGTCCTCAGTGACGGCTTTAGGTAGTTTGATAGTTCTCACTAAAGTTTTATTTTTAAATTTTTTTCTAGATATGAAGATTTATTATCGAAAAACTAAACAGGAGTCAAGTTTCAATTTAATATTTTTATTCAAAATTCTTATTTGCACAAAGTGTATTTCCAACTTCGTCACCTTTACTACACTTAATAAAGCTTTCCTTAATTTAATGCTAACTTTGCCGTGTTTATTTTTGTGTTCCATAAGATCGCAATTTAAACACTTTGTTATTTGATATTGACAATCTATTTACTAATGCAATGCCCCGGAACCGAAACAGGGTTTAGGGGGTAAATTATAGTTCTCTATCTTATTTAATTTAGTTGGTGAATTATTATTTGTAAAATATTTATATAATATGTGATACTCCGCTTTGGTCAATGTCTCTCGAATATTGGCGAACACTACTAAAAAATTGACAGCCTTTTGCGATATGTTTAAGTGTGAAACTAGGTTAATTCTCTAGTTAATTTAGAACTCTCTTTCTTATTTCAGCTTCCGTATTCAATACTAACATCTGAGCACAGATTAAGCATTTAAATCTGTACACTCATTTCTTAGACAATTTTAAATTATCGCAGTGTTTGTTAATTACACTAATGAAAGTTGTGTAGTCTTCCTCTTTTTTCTTTGTTAGTTTCATACATGTCTACTTTTTGTGAAAATGAGACGGTTTGGTGCAAAATCATTATTTAGTTAATAATTGTATTGCTTCAACACATGTAAAGTTGCTGTTTTTGTAGCAATACATTTTGGGCGAAATGTGTATGTTTAACTGTAGGCAATTTTTTAATCGGAAAGATTTTTTTAATTCGGTCGAATTCGCACGGTTCGTATTATAAAGATAGTCCTTTCGTCTTAAATACGTAGCAAACACAATGCCATTTTTAGGGTCCTAATCAAAATAATCGATAGCTCTCTAAACATCATTTTGTTAAAATGTATACTTTTATATCCAGCAATGTGAAGGGTTGTCGATAATTATTATGAGTATTTCTGTTTTTGTTGGATATCAACAACCATTTTGTGAAATTTTTAGTTGTTTTTCTTAAAATGTCAGGGGTGTGTGCATTTGTTTTATTTTTTTAGTAAGAATGTATTTTCTAATTTAAGCGGTTGTGCTTGTTGGTGCTAAATAATTTAAAACACATCACTTTGAATTTCCTCTAGTTTTCGTCATATGTTGTTTTCATTTTAATTTTTTTTTCACACGATCGTTACTTTTCTCAGTCCAAAATGAAGTCCAAAAATTCTTAGCAAATTTATTTTTGTGTCCGTATTTATTCACAAATAAAAAGTGGCATATGTTTCTATTGAGTTTCATTTGTTTTTCTTTAGAAACCTTTTTTGTTCAATCCCATTCTCAAACGTTGGAGTGGTAATCTGATTTGAGACTACTTCTGTGTAAGACATCTGGCACAGATTTTAGCTACTCGCTGTTATAACTGTTGTAAGTAACACTCTTTTAGAGCACATTTTTTGGAAGAAGTAATTATTATGGTGTGTTCGACATTAGTAGCTATGTGTCCGTTGCCCATCTTGTGTGCAAAATAAGTTCGGCTTATTTTACGTCTAAATAAATCGGGGTTCTCGTCGTCAGTCTTGTGCCAGAGAAGAGCTGATAATCAATAAGACAACCCGGTGTAATGTTTATAACACGAATGTTTATTTACAAGCGCTCCGAATAGTATTTTACAGAAATACTTTTCCGAGACTGCATTAAGACTTCGTCGTAAACTCTCTTATACTTAATGCCTAGAGAAGTGCATATATTGAGGGAATAGGGTAAATCAGCATGACACCATCACAGAGTTGTATTGTTTTACCTGTCTGACTTAAGACGCATTTAACAAAAAAATATGTATATGAACAACTGATTGCAAAAATAAAGAAATTCGGCGACATTATAATCAAAATGTAAACAACTAATAATTTGTTCGTGTATTTCAGAAAGAAATAACACTTAGCCGGAATGATTGATCGATGATGAATCACCAGGGAACATCTATGTTACTTTATTATATAGATCAAATGTATAGTACTTCGTTTCCTGATAACAGTGTAGGTGTTCTGTTTCTGTATGTCTTTAAACCACTACAGACTCATCCTCGTAGTTAAATGTTGAAGTCCGATATGTCTTGAATAAACAAAAGAACAATTATGTAGATATTCTACATCACCAAACAAAACAAATACAGATACACACTCAGCAAAAAACTTTAACGTAATATTTGTTTTTATCTTGCACACAAAATTATTTTAGATGTAATTAAACAAGACAATAACACAGAAACAAACACATAATTACTTCAGCATTTACAATGAGCTATAAGTCCAGCAGAGAACCTTATTTTTCGAATCTATAGTTGGGTATTAGTTTCGCATATATCTTTAACGTTACATTTTGCTGTGCTATTGTGTGTTTGTTTTGTTTTTTTACTTACAAATTATTCCAAAATCATAAATATAAAGAAATTGCTTCGCTTTCATTATCACTGGGTTCGGTGATTTCCACCCTTTTCCTTTAAACAATTATCAATTTACTCCCGCTAGGAGCCGAAATCTCGTGAATATAAAAATACGAATTGGTCACTATTATTGGTTACCACCGAAAATATATAGATGTTGTCTCGGCGAGAATAAAGCTGTAAAAACAGTTCAATTCAGCAAGTACTTAACAAAACACACCTACTTTAGAATTAACAGTAGAACATTTGTAGCGCATACATCTTAAACTTAACTTTTTTTACTAACTTAAGTTCACCGTATTCAAATATTACAGACATATATTAATATAAATTATGCAGATACTTCGCTTCACTTCCATTGTGTAATGCTGGAGCAGCAACATCTTTGATTAAATATATGTTCAAATACTACGCTGGGAACGATTACCTCTAGTTATAAAATAAATCACACAAATGGTCATGTATTCAATGCTATCGAAGTTAAATATTACATTAAGTAAGGATCAAATTCATTAGCTTTAAAGAAAGTTTACTAAATAATCGATCAATTATTACCAGTCGTGCACATTTCAATTCCGAGAACTCGAACATGAATATGCAATGGCATGTAACATTCTCTTTCGTATCACATTACCAACTTGCGGGAAATAAATCGTATACCAAACCAAGTACAATAATCGGGCATTGGTCTTCATGTCTACGTAATATAACAGGGGAGCAGCTAACATTTTCTTTACCCGAGGCATCGATGCTCTGGTGGCTGAGAAGATAAATCAAAGTAAAACGTAGTGTGAAAAAATTGGGAATTTAAGATGAAAAGCGGATTAGAAGGAAGATAAATCTACTTGGGAAAACTGGAAATGATATTGATCAAACGCTTGACCAAGTAAGTGAAAGAGATATATAGAAATGTCTTGAAAAGAGTGTTACTGGACAAGACGCATCATTTGACTCCATATTTCATCTGAAACTGTATTCACTGGATTATCATCGCAACCATCTTATAAAAAACTAAGGACGAGTTGCGGACTTGGAGGTTTCGATGTTATATTCGGTAGTTACTGGTCTTTGGATCATTTTAGCCGTGGCTTCCCATAGGAAAATTGGTATAAGCCTTAAAATGCTGATCAAATCATCGGCTATTTCAGGGCTAAAATGGATCAATCGGTGCTATGAACTGCTTAATATTGTGATTACTCTGCGACTGTTGTTTGAATGCTATAGATTATGTGGACACTGCAGAGAGAATATCCTCAAAATAAAGATGATTTAAACGTCCATATGTTACTAGATCGCTTTTTAAATATGTGACTCTTATCAATTCAGCATGAAACTGTGGAGATGATAAAAATGACAAGTGACTTAGTTACTAAACTGCTCGAAAAGTGAACAGACTATGTTTATCAAATAATTAGAAAGAAGTGCATTTTTTTTTCATATTCTATCCTGTTTCGTTATTTTTTCAATAATCATTTTATAAATATATAATTTCTTGTTCTCTTAGAATAAATGGCAGTTGTTGTGAATAGGTACATAGACGAAACTCTCTCTGTCTATCTCTCTTTCTCTCTTCATATATATATATATATATATATATATATATATATATATATATATATATATTTATATCCTGTTGTAATTCTATAATTGAATGCATATATGATTAGATATTTGAGTTTATATATATATATGTATCATTATGTATATATATATATATATATATACATACATATATATGCATATATAGCTATATATACACATACAATATGTGAACATGTATGTGTATATTTTTTCGAATACATGTATATGTACATATATGTATATATATATATATATATATATATATATATATATATATAACTATATATATGTGTGTGTATATATACATGTACATGTCTCTCTCTATATATGTATATATATATATATATGTATATATATATATATATATATATATATATATATATATGTATATATAAATATATATATATAAATATACATATATAAATATGTATATATATATATATATATATATATATAAGTATGTGGGTGTATAGTATTATAGTAAGTTGTATGTTAGTATCATAGTATATATATATATATATGTACATATATATATATGTATATATATATATATATATATATATATATATATGATATTAAATATATGCAGGTATGGTTGTACTCTATATTTTAAGTTTAGTTAGCGAAAGCAGGTGCAGAAGACGAGGCGTGCTTTAGTTTTAATTACCAATCGGTGACTAGGTTTCCACGGGCATAATTGATACATGACAAAGGTAAGTTGCTTTAGGGGAATAGTTTTCTGTTTATATAACTGTTTGGAATGCATTTTCGTTTGTAGCTAATCCAAAAAAATATACACTAGGCCACATTATAAGTATTTAGAAAAAAAAGATTAAAGAAACATAATGGTGTCTCCGGGATATGATTATAACACACTTTCAAATCATTCTTGGAGGCTTACTCCAAATGTGCGTGTTATTTACTTGCTCATATTAACATAACTATGGTTTTCTTAAATTGTCTCCAATGAATGATTCCTTTACACCAATGAAAGAAATCGGAATATATAATAGTTATGTTTGAGTAAAACTTGAATATATTTCTAACGAACCTTGTTTGTTTTAATTAAATGTTTCTAGTGTATCCACATGTTTATATTTTGATGAATATGTTATATGTGTTCTAAAATATCTGCCACAATTTACTTTCATCTCCCTCGGGCAGAGTTTGACACATATCGGTTTATTCTTGGAATATTGCTATATTTAAATAAGTAACTCTTCATTGGATCCACTTAAGATATATTCTTAAGTTTATACTAAAAAAGTAGATATACAGTGTGTAATATATGATATAAATATATATAAAAAATATAGGCGAATGGGCATAACAGGGGTCTGAGCTGGCTTCCGGTGGAAAATGGTTGAAGAAAGTGTCTACGGATGCCTGAAAGTGATACAACAATTTTTTTTTTCATATTAATTTCAGACTTTTCTTTCATATTATAATAATTAACATAATACAGACTGTTTGAAAACTAATTTATTTGATTATAAATAATATAGAATAATCTTCTTTTTTTTTCAAGACATAATGTTTTTGAGTAACGGAATGTGATTTTTTTTTTCAATGTTGTTTTGGAAATATTTTATTAAACGTCATAATAATATGGTATCCAATACAGTATATTGCCGAAGAAATGTGTGTTAATTCGGCGGCGCCACAGAAATTCCTGTAGGTGACCATTGAAGTTTTCCGGACTAGTCCCGCTCATCACTTTTAATTTTAACTTGCAATGAGCCCAGCTTCCTTCCACACGGTTTGTGTGGATTGTAGGGTCGTCCGGATCTAGAAGGTTGTATGTGTGGTTAACCACAACATGATTAGATAGGGCATGATAGACTCGCCAGCCATCCGTTATGATGCCGGTGGCTTGGCGAACATATCGCCGAATTATGGGTAAAAAAGTTTCTGCATCTCTCTTGTCGACTGGTACTATCATCGTCGCATTCGTTTCTCGCTCGACCATGCCGAGAACCCATTGACCTTCTCGAAATCTACCGCGGTTATATTTGCGGTTCATGAATTTACTCTCGTCAATTTCAACTGTTCTCCCAGGTCCATCCATCTCAACGGGATTGTCGACCAAACACATGGTGCAAATGTCGCGCATGAAGCTGTACCAGTTCAGCAAACTCCGCCTGCATACGCCAGTCTCTTTTGTAACATGTACTTGCGGCTCTTGCAAGCACCACCGATACATTACATTAAAAATTTTATTTGACGCTAAATGGGCACCATAAAAAAAGAGCCCACCCGTACATTTTTTTTTTACATTTAGGGTAAGCCCATATGTAGCCGTCAATTTTCTCTTTTCTTATTTGTAACTTCATACGCCATGGACGAGGACATTTCTGGCACATTAAACTGTTGCTGATCAGTCCGTGGCGTGCCAACCACTTTATTGGGTTCAAATTTTTAGTCGTGTTTACTGTTAATTCTTCTAAGTTTATGTTCATAACACATAATTCAGCGGCTGGCATAACGTCATCCACGATTTCTTCCATAGCTGTTGATAAGATAGCAGAATGAATTTTCTGAAGTTAATTCCATTTCCAAGAAAAAAGGTCCGATTTCCAAGAAAAAAGGTCCGGAAGTTAATTCCATTTCCTAGAAAAAAGGTTTTCACTATTATTAAAAAAAAGTTTTGAAAACAATCGAATAAAAATAAATAAATTATTAGTCTGTATTATGTTAATTATTAGAAAAGTCTGAAATTAATCTTAAAAAAAGAAAAGTCTGAAATTAATATTAAAAAAAAATTGTTGTATCACTCTCAGGCATCCGTAGACACTTTCCTCAACCATTTTCCACCGGAAGCCAGCTTAGACCCCTGTTATGCCCATTCGCCAAAATATATATAAAAATTAAATTGTATGGGAAGTAATACATATGAATATATAGACTATTTGAAATCTTTTTAGAAATTAATTCTGACGGCCCACTGAATGTAGCTCACATTCAACTGACAAAATACACCTATTACATAGTTGAGCTAATTTATTTAAAAAACTGAAACTTTTGATATCAGAAGCTAACAAGCCACAACAAATAACGTAAACTATGAAATTATCAAACTATTTAAAGATGTCGCGTGCACATACAATTTATTCTGGGAAGCTAATTATGACGATCTCGCCACAGCGTACTCGCTTGTTGTTTTAAAACTTATCTCCAGGTGTTTCGGCATTGCTTTTTATCTTCTGAAGATGAGTCGAGGAATGAATCGAAAATTATCGTTATTCAAAAACTATTTCAGTATCTTTTTGATTTCAAATTAAAAAGATTTTAAATATTTGCTCCGTCGACATATCCTCGGTGATGCCATTCCATTCAAGCGCCGCTGAAATTAAATTGTCAACGACTTTCCTGGAATAATGCGAAAGACGTTCTTTGCGCGTTTCCCCGTCGTCTTTTTTTTTTAAATCTACTTTTTGTCCACGTTTTTTTGTGCATTTGCTTTTGACACATTTGGATGAATCGAAAACGTGTGTGAAACCTATGTAAAATTTATTAGTTTTTTAAAATTTTCATACAAAAGACCATTAGAAAAAGTAAAAAATTAAAAAAGTATAATTACACGGACGAATTATGTTATTTATAACAATGATTGCATAAATATATATATATATATATATTCATGTATGAATATATATATATATATATATATATATATATATATATATATATATATATATTTGTATGTGTATATGCATGTGATTGCGTGTGTGTGAAATAGTCGATATGTTCTGATTTTCATACTTATTTTGCTGACGATGCTGCTGATGCCTTTTACAGCAAATCATGAATCCTCGTTCATTGTGTTTTCTGGCATAACATCTCTTTCTATTAGACAGATTGGGAAAACGCTCTCTATGCTTAGTGAATTTTCTCTGTTAGAAATTTCGGAAGATTCGTCAGTGAGATCTTTCAACAAATACCCACACGAATGAATTATACCGCAGACTCCTAGACGACCTTTCTCGTGAATAACATTTAATTATATGTGCACGATATTATATATATGAACATTTACGTGCATTTTTTTGCTCATTTTCATAGTTAAATATTCTGAAAAATACTTAACATTTTATAGATCGCGTCATAATTTACTTGCGAAGTTCTTTGTTTAGGAAAGTAATTTACTGATTTGTTTTACGAATAGAACTGATAACGATTAAATAGGATTTGGAAACACATGTATGCATATAGTATAAACGGAATGTCAAGTATTTACACTTCTTAATAAAGTCAAAACTGTTTTTAAAATAAAAACGTAATGAGGCATTGTTTTCCTCAGTTTGGCACATTTAATTTTCCTAGCGATAACTTGAACTAACCGTAACACGCTGTACATTGAAACACAATAATCTAGACAAACAAAACGAATACTTCTAATGTAGATATCATGTTTTTATTTTTTTCACGAAAATGTTACTCTATTTGCTAAAACATTAATTTCGTTATTTTAACTCGATTTTAGAAATATTATTTCAAAATAAGCTCAGCAATATATACAAATTATAAATGGTCTACTTGGGATTGAACACTGTTTAAAAAACTTGGTGTGATTTTCACTTTATAAACACATTTTAATTTGATCAATTGTATATATATATATATATATACATATATATACCATTTAAAAATATTATATATATATATATATATATATATATATATATATATGTGTGTGTGTGTGTGTGTATATGCATAACTCAATAAGTCCCAGTTCTGGCTATAAATCCTTCCACAAATAAATAACCATCATGATGTTTATAAAGGACACGATTTCTGCAAATTAAGAATATTGGGTTACATATTATCGTTATTTAAATAAAGGGTCTAATTTTTAAAAAAAATTTATAATCCTTAATTCCATGTATTTATAACGCGTTGTCCTCCGACGGGAAAATAATTTTAAAAAAGCAGCGGTTGCGAAGTATTTGTAGTACACATTTGTGTCGGGAAAAAAATCTATAGAAAGTATGCTTACTTTTAAAGCGGTCGTATAGGCACAAACTGCGTTAAATGTTCAGTTGGCCTAAATACAGCAGTTGTACCGCATAACATATACACATATACACGTCTACCTCTTAGTGTTGGCCGAACATAAATTGATGTTGTCTGAGATAGCACAGGAGGTAAACATCAAAAAACAGTTTATTAAAAAGAATTTCATCAACATTTGTCAATGAGAAAGCTGAGTTCTAAGTGAATGCCGCCTGTGCTAAA
This sequence comes from Sepiola atlantica, assembly GCA_963556195.1. Classification (NCBI taxonomy): domain Eukaryota; kingdom Metazoa; phylum Mollusca; class Cephalopoda; order Sepiida; family Sepiolidae; genus Sepiola; species Sepiola atlantica. The sequence continues at coordinate 139,494,189 of OY744526.1, forward strand.
AATCGATCAAAAACAACAACGCGTCGACGATTCAGATCGTTATTTTTAACTGTTGCAAGGCAACAAAAACGACGTTTTTCATAACTATCTGACAAAAGATGGACTCCTGCTTAACTCTGGACATCACCTTAGTTGGGAAAATCGACAAAAGCGACACAAGATTCAAACATTCACAGGCAATGTGTTTCGCTTACATATTTTAAAATGTGTATAGTATTTTGCGCATCCATTATCTTGAGAAATTAAGAAACGTGAACAGTGAATATTATACAGCATTATTCGTGTGTTTTCAGAGCCAAATCCCAAAAATATAACTAAAAATAGAGAAATAAAAAATGCTATTTCACCAAGACAATGCATCGTGTCACGAATCGAATGCGCTGATGAAAAATGAATTGCATTTTAATTTGATTTCGCACCAACACTATTCACGAGATCTGCCCACTAGCGACTAATTGCTGTTTTGAAACATTAAATGAATACCCATGGGAAAGAGAGTTTGTTCGAATGATGAAGTAATATCGGAAACCGAGGCTATTTTAACGCCAAAGACAAACTATTATAAAAACCATTCATAAAATTGTCAGAGTAGCGTCGAAATGTGTGTTACCATCTTATGAGCTATCTGTGTTTATGGATTAACTTATATCCCGTCATGTTAGGGAAACACGTGTATGAAAATTATGTTTGAATATTTTCTTGGACGAAAACATAAGAATATGTGAGGAGAGGCGAGAAAGTCCATAGTAAGACAAGGACTTCAGACTTGTATTGCTACCCTAAAATAATTTGGAAAAATCACTTACTCTATAATAATAAACTCAACGGGAGTTTTTTTTATTTTGGTCATCAAAGTAATGATAATGTAAAACTAACTAAGTAACATAATACTACGATTTCTTTTTAATAGTTTTGTAAACTGACCTGATTAATAAGAGAGAGCTAACCCCATCCAAGCATCTTCTATTATTGTCATTTTTTAATGGATGGTGCACGCGTATATATATATATATATATATATATATATATATATATATATATATATATATATATATATATATATATATAGAGAGAGAGAGAGAGAGAGAGAGAGAGAGAGAGAGAGATCATTCACATGAATGATATGCTCATGGTCAACATTTACCCCATCGTGACCAATTCTTTCGCTTGCCATTAATTCAGTTTTCATCCAAACTTGATGCGTTTTTTTGCACTAGAATTGACTAGTCCCAAGCCTTTTTAGACTATGAATACGTTTAACTTTCGTCCAGTAGAATTTTTTTTAATATGTGTGGTCATAAGTTTGTAGGATAATACTTCCTATTGACTTTTAATAACCATAACTTTTTTTAAATTAAAAACAGATATTAATTTGTATACCCAAAATGTCGCAAACATCCCATGGAATCTGAGAATATAGATATCCCGAAAGGAGTTTAAGATATGGAAGGGTTGAGCAGCTTAAGTTGACAAAAATAGCAATTGTGTAACTCGACATAATTTTTTGAATCATAAATATAATTTAAGGATAAAACAATATAAATATAGATCTTGATGAGTTGATGCTAATATATTAGTATAAACAGATTGGTGCAATATGAATAAAGTTGGGTGGTTTTATGTAGATAATAAAATTGTGATAATTGACGATTGAAGTTTATCTTTTCAGGAAAATAAGGTAAAAAAAAGCCTAACTGAAAGCTGAAGCCAGACTTTAAGATGGAAAAAAGCAAAAAAGAAAAAATGCCAAATTAAAAATGTATTTTATTAATGAAGAAAATGAAAATAAATTTGATTTATTGAAAGTATTTATACGTTTCTATATTGAAGATGTTAACTCCAAATATTTGTATCTTTTTTATATTAGTTTCGTATTGTTTTCTTTGCGGTGAAAGCAAAGATGTTACTTATGAAATTGAAACTATATAAATAATACTTTCTACAGTATACACATTAATTTGTATATGGTATTTGAAGACTTTAAATAATATTTGAAAGGGAACTTTTTCTAGAAAAAGAGAAATTAAATTTTTACTACAATCCAGAGTTCCTTTTTTAGAGATCTGGATTTTCCATGCAGTAAACACCGACCTTAAGTTTATCTCAATGCAACGGAACATTCGTCAAAGGAACATTCGTCAAAAAAAAATCCGGCGAAGGAAAATTCGTCTATTTTTTTAAAGCAGCAAAATTTAGTCATTATGAAATAAATATCGATTGAAAATAGATTTTAGGCAAATACGGGGCTACCCTTCCAAGCAAAAAAAGAACAATATTGTATTATCTTTCTGGTACTTGTGCAGTTTATTGACCGGGTAATTTTTAACATAAGTAAAATTAAACTTTGTCGATATCTTTTGTGTATAAAATTGTTATGTGAAAGTACAGAATCTGTAGGAAAGCCCCGATCCCAATGTTAAAAATAGCTTAGATGAATGATGTTATTATTTCAACCCGGTGCGTAAACTACAAAAGTACCATATTTTCCAATTATTATATAAATAAAAGAGTAATAAAAAATCGTATTACAAGATTAAATCCATCATAATGCCTGTTGGTGTCTTCTAAACAAGTCAGCCATTTGAATGTGTGTTTTATAGTTTAAATAATAAATCAGTTACTTCGTGTACAACATTTGAAAGTATGTAAACTGCCGAATAGAAAGCTATTTAAACTTGCTTTTAAATTCTTAGCAAATCTGCATGCATTAAATCCAGTCAAGATAATATTTTGAAATTAATGTTTGAGGGGGATATAGTTTTACAAAACGAGAAACCTCCTTTAAAAAATTAGAAAATAAATATTTTAGAATAATCATGGAACAGTTATATTAGAGTAGCACGCGCGAAAATGTGGTTGTTGATTTTAGGAGACAACGTGCGACACGATTTCGTTAATAAAAATAAATTAACTGTTTATATTTATTGTAATAAAAAAAAATGTTTGTTTTTATTATGAGTAACTCATGTAACAGATGGTGTTCACAAAATGTGTTATTATCAATAGCTTCTATATAAAATTAAAAATACTAGAGAAATTAATAAAATGAAATATTATATAGATCATGATATTTCATACATAGTTTTCTGTCGTCTAACCCATTTTTGCTATTCTAGTAGCTCGGACATTTTTCGATCGCACTGATTGTTGTATGATTAGAAAATTGTTATAAAGATGTACGCAATCTTTGTTATTTAGTGTCCTTAGATCTTTGAAATAGTTCCAGAAAAGCTATATTTATATTTCAAAAGATTAGCAACAAAAGATTTCTTAAATTTTGAAATTTTACGGAATTTGTTTTTCAGTCATAGTGAGCATATTTTTCATTCTAAAAGTTGTTGTTACGCGTAGTAATGTGTTTTTAAATTAACTTTAGGATTTTAGTTTTCGAACATAATCAAATTGTATGTAAAAAAATAAAATCGATATCATAGAAAGTGAGTTCAAAATTTATTAAATTATCATATTTTAATTCATTCTGAAATAATTATATATTATTTGAACTTATTTCAAACTCAGCAATGTTAATTGATTCTCATTATTCTGAAACTTTTTTTGAAAATCAGGGTTTTTCTGAATTTATTAATATTTGAATTTTAAATATTCAATATACTTTTATCGTATTTATTTTAATCTAAAAATCCAAATTCTAAAGATTATAATAATGTTTGCAAATCATTTAATTTGAATTTAAATATTGAATTAGTATTTAAATATACACCGTAAATTATTTTTTTTCAATTAAATTATTAAATCAGTAAAATTGTATTTTATTATTTAAAAAATATAATCTTTGAATAGAAGAAATGTTATGATTTTTGATAATTCTAAACTTATTAGTAGTTCAATCTCTAATAATTGAAACAAATATTTAAAAGGTTAACAAAAGAACAACATAAAGAATAATTATGCAATAATAAGTACATTTGCGGGATTTTAGAGGGTTAAAATTTGGGGTATAAGTCTAAGACACACCATTATTTATTTTGCTTATACTTAATAATTTATTTATTTAACTTAAACTATAAACTTAGTAATTAAATATTCTCCTTTTCGACTTTTTCTCTGTAAACAGTAGTGAATCATGTTGTAGAATTATCCGGGACAAACTTATGTATTTGTGTATAATATTCTAAAAACAGTGTTTTTTTAATAAATTACATAAGTAAATATAATTATAGTGTTTTTCTATTTATCATTTCCAAATAACTTCATTTTTTAACCTAATCTCTAAATGTATTACTTAAGTGTAGTCAATTCTGGTGTTGCCTCTATGGGCAGTATTGCATCGTGTTGTAAGGATGTACAGAAAAGAAAAATGTTTTAATTGACTTATTATGTACTTTTACTTTTTTTATAAACTAAACAGATGATATTATTTTTACTTGCATCCTTTATTTAAAGGATTCATAATATTGTTATTCGTAAAATTAATTTTGTTAATGATTGGGGTATAGTCATTTGTGCTTTGTCTTTATTGGCAGTACTTAATCGTGTTGTAGGGCTGCCCAGAAAAAGGCAAATATTTCATTTGATATTATTAGAAAAAATTGCTTGTTTCAAAATATACACATGAAGTAATTATTTTTTAACTTCATGTTTTATGTAATATTCAAATGTATTACAATATTATTTGTTTTGACTTTACTCCATGGCAGTACTGAATAATGCAGTATGGCTGCCCCCAAAAGGTAAATGTTTTAAATAAGTATACTAATTATACTCATTTTCTTAAAATTATGATACTGTAGTCAGTTTTAATTTCTTATAATTGCGAAGGAATATTTCGAATTATTTTTTCATCGGATAAGAAGTAATAAATCCAAGGTTTGTTAGATTCTTTCATTTTTGTGATATCATAATGATTATTGGTTCAACTCCATAAGATATAGTTACTAATAGTTTTACCAACTCAAAGTATATGTTACTCAAGGTGAGCCTGGTCACTGATGCTTGAGGTCTTGTTGATAGTTTTATTTCTTAATTATAATAACAACATACATTGTACATGCTAAAAATTCAAAGTCTTAAAAAATGGACTAGACTGAAAAATGCGGATGCATGTTAATTTATATTCTTAACTATGCACCTAGAAAAGAACAGAACAAGTGAATTTTACTCTTACAATACTGGAATTTCGAGTTGAATAATTTAATGTAGAGTAAAATTAGCAATATTAAGAGAATAATAAATAATAATGAATTACATGATTGATTAAATAATGTTTAATTTGTTTAAAACATTATTCAAGATGTGACACATCCATGAGCAATTGCAAGTTACCACATTACTTAGAGTGGAGTTTATTATGTGGCTGATTCTTCTCAGCTATAGAATCTGCTTGAATTTAACAATGTATCCATGTTGTACAGGTCAGGACATTTTGATTTGTTTGTGTGACATGCAAAGCACATGTGTTTTCTTTATCATAATGACAAAAACACTTTGACATAATTGGCTTGCATGCAACTCTTCCTAATAGTGAACACTTACTAAATTTAACCACCATTTGGTTCCAACTTCAGTTTGTTAACTGTTAATAAGTGTTTGCATTTCGTTTTTATTTCAACATTTTCAAAAACGAATTCCAACTTTATTTCAAAAAGAAAATTTAAAAAAATATTTATAAATGTTTAGCTATTAAGTTAGTAAAACTTTGAGTCACTTAATCAAGTCACAAATCATTTATCCTAACTTGTTAATTGGCCTAAGTCATAACTTTTTCTGTTTACTTGAAGTGATGAAATTTAATAATTAAAGATAACATTTGTGGAAGTTTTATGTCATTGTTGTCTAAATCAAAATATAAATATCCAAGAAAAGGCTAAGAAAAATCATTGGATATGTATGTCATTTTAACTACCTTATTATTAAGTGTGATTTAGTGTAAATTTAATTCTTCAAACCTTAATTCCAGCTGCAATATGGTAAGGGTTAATTCCACTTACTCTATACATTTCCAGGTTTATATTTAAGAATATTAATACATTTCCTACTATAGTATATATATATGTAAATTGTTAGATATATATATATATATATATATATATATATACATATGTGCATATAGTTATATCCATATGTATATACATATATATATGTATATACATATATATATATATGTATATCCATATATATATATGTATATATATATATATATATATATATATATATATATATATATATATATATATGTTTAGAACTAATATATAATGAAACAAAATATATAGTGAATTTTGAATGCAACACAGTTGTTCCTGTCTGGAAGGTTACTTTGGTAGGAGCACTGACAATGACGTAATACAAAAATAAAATAAACGTGTCATATATACGAACGGTACATATATTCATGTATGTTGGTGCTATGCACTGAATAATGAATGATTAATTAAACAAGCATATTCTATTTCACATATACCCTTGTTGTACTTTATTTTTTAAGCCTAGAAATATCCTTTTTCAAATTACAAAAGGTTTAACTCAGATATGAATGTTCATATTCAATTTGATGGTCTACCACGATATTTTATCAGTAAATCATGTATGCATATGTATATAAGTAGATATATGCCTCTCTTAATCTTCGAAATGTCGACATCAGTTCTTTTATAGGTAACACGTAAAACAATACTCTGCTTTTTTATTTTGTGTAAATTCTATGTATTTGGCTTTCTTTGTGATTGTAATGATGATTATTACAGCGTGTTATTCTCTTATGACCTTACTCTTGGACGTGTTTCTAGAAACAAAAAATACATGAGTTGGTCAGTTCTCTTTTCACACAAAGTCCGCAGTATCGCTTTCTCTCTATCTCTATCTCTATTTCTATTTCTATATATGTCTTATATATATATATATATATATATATATATATATATATATATATATATATATATATATATATATATATTAATCTACAATGTACATTAAATCAAGATGGCGTTCATGATTGGCAAAATTGATACTGTCACGGCTAGTGCCGTTGACATACACCTTTCTTTGCATCAGATACACTTAGGTCCTGGTGAAGTTTACGAAAATTGGCATCCACGTACCCCAGCTATATGTAAAACTGGTGTTTACATTACATTACAAAGAATCGTTAATAAAAAGTATTAATATCAGACATGAAATAACTGAACGAGTGAGTCATTAAAATCGACAAAAAGACAGACGAACGATGAAGAAAGCAGGGGCGCTTGTATAAATTTACTAAACTTATAGCATCATCTTTTTATTGAATTCTGAAACGTGTACAATTCACTGATAAAAAAACGTGATGCTTATTTTTCATGGCACACATCATGCTTATATACGTG
>OY744526.1:139511507-139516507 GCA_963556195.1 Sepiola atlantica
TAGGAATCGCACAGGTGCCAACATGACATGACGAAATAGACAATGAAAAACTAACGAGGACACTATTTATCATCAACTAAACAACTCGTTTCAAACAAATTACGTAAAATTAGAGATCGTATAGACCAAGAAAACAGTAAATGCAGAATCCGAGTATTTATTTACCTCCTCTCCAGGAGGTTAGGCACAAGGACAGTTTTATCTTACTCCCCAAGTAACATGTGACCCAAGGTCGCGTCGACAAAGTGGGGTTTGAAAAGTCAGCGCCCGAGAAAGTGAACACTCTGGCCATTAAACATTGCCTGGGCAGCCCCGTCGGCATTACCCGGTAGGGGCGCCTCAGGCAGTAAGAAATAAACTAACCAAAGAGGGGAGACAAAGCATGGGAGCGTGGACCTCCTAGAACTGCACAGGACCAACCCATAGACCGGCGTAAATCAAGCCCCGAAGGCCAATACAATACCAGTTTATGGGGTGTAGTATCCATCGGAACAGATACTACACTTTGATAGAATTCGAGTACACGAGGACGAAACGGAAAAGCATATAATCAGTGAGTGAAGCTAGATAGTCTAAGGTCAATAGGTCAGTCATAGTAAGTTGAGGTAGTAATCTATTTGTCGGTGTGTAAAAGAAGAACATTTTAACATTCTGAAGAATGAAGAATAGAAAGCAGAGCAAGTAGTGGGTAGTAAAAGACATACACTCAACTTGGGTATAAAACACACACATAAAGAAACTTATGCAGGCTTTAAGTCGAGATCTTATAGAAATAAACACGAACGAAAAACGCTGTAAAATAGTAAGTTTCGTTGTCTCGGAACATTGAAATAATTAATCTGAAGACAGAAGATATTCCGTAATTATTTGAACTTGACTGAGAGCTGATGAGATAATGGATTATGAAAATCATTGAAAAGTCAATAAGTGTCCTAACACTAGGAACATTTAAAGATGTTCTCAGACCCATGTGCTAATAAAGTGTGTCACTACCCCCCCCAACACACACACCCCATATATATATATATATATATATATATATATATATATATATATATATATATATATATATATGTAAGTCATAGTCAAATTTTAAAGGTGTTAGCTCAATTTTAAACTTCAACACATATATTAAGAACAAGAGGAAACAAAGTTAAGAGTGTCATGTCTTTATTCAGTTGTTCAAAATAACGAGGGTTGAGAGAATATAGGCTACCATAATACAGAGTTTTATATCTCGGATGCGCATGAGGGTTTATACGTGTTACTCGTCAGAAAGAAAGGTAAAACTTTTATTAGAAAAAACCCCAAGAAAAACAAAAACCACAAAGGTATGTTCATTGGAACATACACATCTGTTTTATACTAACAGAGCTTGCGGAAAGGCGTATAGTTTAACAATTGCAATTTCAAATAAATGGCATACCATTTTAAAAAGACACACGAAAAGATGATCTTCAATATTGGCATTATAAGTTGCTTCAAGCTATTAAATCTTTATAAAATGTTATGAAATACACGTGTAACCATCATGATAATTATGTTATAATTTATTTAATTATATATGATTAATTTAATAAAATAATTTTATATTTTAATATGCACTTAGATCGATATTTATTTTTAATTATTAATTTCAACTCTATTTAAAATGTGTTCTAAACTGTTAAACTCTCTCGGTGTAATTCTCACTATATATATATATATATATATATATATATGTATATATATATATATTTATATATATATATCATATATATATATGTATATATATATATATATATATATATATAAATATATGTATATATATATATATCATATATATATGTGTATATATATATATAAATATATGTATATATATATATATATAAATATATGTATATATATATCATATATATATGTGTATATATATATAAATATATGTATATATATATATATAAATATATATATATATATATATATATACATACACATATATATAAATATATGTATATATATATATATAAATATATATATATATATATATATATATACATACACATATATATATATATATGTATGTATATGTGCTTATTTCAATTCTATATTTTAATATGTTAATACCCACTAAATAAATTCCCTCACCATCATAAGCACGAGCACAAATTATAGAAGTCAACAGTTAATTCAACTAAACATGTATTTCTTTTATGAATTTTTTATTTATTATGTGAAGTATCTGTATAATTTTATATGTTAATATTTAATCTCCTCAGAAAATTAGTTATTTTTGTTAAAATGTCACGACTATAGCTAATTATGACTATATTGCGAAAATGTGAATTGTTGATTATGCAGACAATTTGTGAACATTTCATGATTTATATTTATTCTGTTATACTTTTTTGTTATATACAATTACATATGATGTTAATTTAAATTATTAAGTACTCCTTAGAAGATATATATATATATATATATATATAACATTTTATTTTGGTCGTTTCAAAAATATCTTCATTCGTGATTTACAGTAGATAGTTTGTCGCTTGTTCTGAGCTCGCTCTGCCTCTCTAATATATCTCTTTATTATACTTCATTATATATAGAATAATGTATTACTCAGTAATTAATGTAGGTAATTAATCGTGTACTTTCATAATACAAAGTAAAGTTTTACTTCAAATATAATTGTCTTGTCAACAGTTACCATGCAGTTAATTTATTTTCTAACGACCTGTAGAATAACCGTTATCCGTTGAATTGATGTCACTAATCGATGTTTTAACTTCAGTATCACATTTGACTTACGGGAAAAAATAAAAATATACTACACTAAAACGGCCCGAATTGTTTAACGATATAGTTCAGCAAACCAACTACCACTACAATGGCTACTAGGAATACTAATTGAAATAATACTTCTACTACTACTACTACAGCAAATAATAATACAGCAAATTTTACAAACATTAACACTGTTTTTTTTAAATGAATAGGTGTATCTTCTACATTTCCGCTTACTCTACTTCCCCCTCCCCCCTCATCCTCATCTTTCACAAAATCAGCGTTGATATAGATTTGCATTCACCACAATTTCCAAATAGTTGCTGACAAAAGAATAGGATAGTATTCCCTGAGATCTGAGGGGCTGTAAATTCCCCCACCTTCCAGGCATCATAGTATAACTTACTTTGTGTGTTTTGTACCAGTCGTTTACTAGTGATTTCCCGCTAAGAACGACTGCTGTATTCCCCTTGAATCACAGAAATTATAAGTGGCCTCAATATTCAAGTGCTCTTCGATTTTTTACAGTTCGGCTATTGATAGATCGTAACCATTCCTCGGCAATACCATAGTCTCACAGGATCCGACGAAATTATCTGTGTATGTGTGTAAGCGCCAATATTGTATTGGTATAATCCTTATTGTATTAATGTTATCAAGTTTTACAGGGAAATACAGATACACACACACACACCCACACATACACACATGTATATATATATATATATATATATTTATATAGAGAGAGCGACCAAGATAGATAGATAGATAGATAGATAGATAGATAGATAGATAGATAGATAGATAGATAGATAGATAGATAGATAGATAGATAGATCGAAATATAGGAGAATATATATATATATATATATATATATATATATATATATATAGAGAGAGAGAGATAGGAAAGCAGATTGGGAATAGGTAGATTGAATAATATATGTATATATATATATATATATATATATATATATACTACTTATATGTTCTGTATTAGTGGTGTGATTTGACTGCCAGATATCTCAATCCTCTACAGCTTTTCTTTTTTCTCGTCTTATCCATATTTTAAGCATGTTTATTTTTATTTTGTATTTCGAATAATAAAGAAAAAATAAGTGTCATTATATCGCCCAGATTTTAGTAAATCATCGATATCTACATTGTCATAGATCCTAGGGACGCCCTTTTATCATCGTCATCAATATACATCGCGTTTTACACAACGTGTGCTTTTCTTGGACTATCGAACTATCAACAACATTGTTATAATAATACTAAATAAACCATTAACTTAAACATGAAGCTATCATCTAAATAACAGCTTCACACACATTTGCTAAACGGGTTTATTTTCTTTTAAAAACTTTAGCGATTACAAAATTGTTTGCGTTCAAATAAAACTTAACGAAAACAGAGTAAAACTTAACATTACAACAATATTGGGCTCGATAACCTATGACAATATAGGAATGCGATTTTCATTTTTAAATGGTATCAGTTTCGAGAGACAATAGATACACCCTGTAAGAGTCCTTGCCCGGAGAGTATATAGTGAGGGGTGCTATTCGTAGTAATATGAAACTTTAATTGGCATTGCTTCTGTGGAGTGGTTAAGAAATCTCCAGAAAAACTGGAAACACTGCCGGATAAGCAGAAAAGCACGGATTTTCCAACTTTGAAAATACATATTGAGAGAGGAATAAGAATCCCTACCTTTCTTATTTCTATTATGCGGTGGTCCTAATTGAACCCGAAGAAGCTTCAATAAGCCCTTTACCAATTATGATCGTGACGTAATATTATACATTATATATATATATATATATATATATATATATATATATATATATACTGTGCGTGTGTGTGCGTATATATACGTCTGTGTGTGTATATACAGAGAAAGAAAAAATAAGGAAGAAAGAGAGAGAGAGAGCTAGAGAGAGAAAGAGAGAGATAGAGAGATATCCCATGCGAGTCTATATAGACTTCACAAACAATGTCACACCTATATTTCAAGTGACCGTTAGTAAGTAAATACTAATACCCACTCTAAATCCGACACTTGACAAAAAGTAAACTATCCAACAAAATGTTCTTGGAGTGTTGGTAAGCCATGGATGGTAGGATTTCCGCAGGACGCCAGTTCGTCTTCAAGCAAGACCTTGCTCCTCCACACACAGCCAACCCTTCCATTTATAAGAGAGCGCCAGAATCGGGCAACCCTCCTAACC
>OY744526.1:139526507-139549007 GCA_963556195.1 Sepiola atlantica
TATATGTGGAAAGAGTATGTGTGAGAGCTTTAACTGTATAACTAATTTTAAAATAACTGATTTAAAAACAGGACGTTATGAATGTACTGTATAGTTCCTAATAAATCCTAAGTAAAAACGGTTTAGTAAACTCACAAATAATATTTTTTTAAAACCATTCCTAATAACAGATTGATTATCGTTTAGTTATCGAAAACATAGTTGTCTGATAATAGTTTTTAAAAAAACAAATATATTAAATGCGCCCTATCTCAAAAGTGTGTATAAAACGAACGCCATGCTAAGAGCTAATAAATATAATATATTTAGATAGACTACACCTCAGATAAAAATTGGAAATGGATGTGTATCTATTTAAATTGTTTCTAAATATACCACTGCATTTCTTTTAAAAGTAAAACGCTGGATGGCTGTCATAGGCTCACAACGTCACACACAGACGACAGGATTCGTATAGTAATGTGATTACTAGATGAATGAATTGCATATACAGACGAAATGCCGGATCGGGGTGAGAATCTATTTATGGTGAATTTTCAGAAGTGTAAGTGAGTGAATGAACGTTGGTTGGCGTGAATGGGCGCGTGGCTGTGCGTCTGAATGAGCCAGGAGTTGTGATTAGCCCCCTCCCCCTTTAATGTGTATGTAAGTGCATTAATAAAACAATAACCACCAAAGGTTCTTTCTCTTTCAAATATAATGCAACAAACATACAACAAAAAGTCTATCTATAAATAGATACACCAAGTGAGACAAGTATACTCTCTGGCGCGCGTACATTTACTCATCTATACAGGCATACATAACTTACATTTTAGACCTATATTGACGCTTTGTAGATACTTTAAGCGGCTTATGTCTGAGGTGAGTTGGTCTGTGGAGGGGCATTGGCAAAACCGATTAGCCTAAGCTAAAATAGGTTACATCTTGCATAAGGACAACAAGAAACATATATGCTGCTATTGTTTTAAATTGGGCGTTTCACTTATGTTTCTAGTATCGAAATAAAAACAGGTACCTTATTTAGAAAGTAAAACAACAATTACCATAGTTTAACTGATACAATTCATAGCATTTTTCTGGTTAATATAGTATTAACACGATTTTTATTTAATGATATCATCTATCATTTAATTTTTTGTTTCATATAACAACACATTATATCCAGCTAAGTAATAGCGGTAACTGCCAATTACATATATCTTTTAATAATCATAAATATCCCTTAAGGCTTATTCCAGAATCACACGTACTTTACTCGTGTTTATCAAATACACACACTCACACACACACACCCAAACACACACACATATATATATATATATATATATATATATATATATATATATATATATGCACTGAATAAATCCGTATCTTAAATACTGTTTTTAAAACGTATACATTACAAGTCTTTATAATGCATATGACAACATTTAAGTGAACCAATAATGCAATAATGTTCTGATTTAAAATAGCAATATTTATTTATTAATACATTTAATTTTGTAATTTACTAAAAGTAAGTTTTGTGAATTTATTTGAAATGCTTATTTCGATTTATTTGCATTTGGCTAACTAGTTTTGCCTGTTACCGGACACACCCTGTATACCACCTTGTATGTTTCAGCGGCCTCTTAGGTGCATATTAATGCAATTGCATTTTCATACATTTTCTCCATTCTCTGAAAACAAACACACACTTCGATATAGTGCAACTAAGATATGAAACCTATACGGCAATTACACACCTCAGATATATAAAATGATAGAATACTCAATTTTATGTTAGATGCTCTCATGTGTTTTCTTTTAATTAGTGGATTATGTTAACAATTCTCGAGTAGCCGACATTCGAATTATCTTCTTGTTTTTTCTGCATTGTATACATCACCCAGGTTTATCTACACTCATTTGATACAATTTATATACGCATTATAATAAGAAAAACGAACTGTAATAACATTTTCGTTTTTAACCAAACATGAGGACCATTTATTTCTAAGTACATTATTATAACTTGTTTGACGAACTATTTATATACATACATATATACATACTTATATATATATATATATATATATATATATATATATATATATATATATATATATATATATACATATGCATATATACACGTGTAATAACTTATACATCAGTCGTTAACACTATTTATACAGACGAAAAAAGAGGAATCAGTGTTATACATTAGACACATCCGCGACCATTTCATAACTCAGTCGTGATTTAAAAGAACCACGGCAACTATTTTCTTAACACACACCAAAACAGTATACACGACGACGGAATAGACATATAAAAGAAGAGAAAAAAACACGAAATAAAAAAATATCAGAAGAAAATACACACATTTCAAAGCTGCTAGTTGTAATGGTTTTACCCTACGGTGTGTAACTTAACAACTAGTATAGCTATTATAACAACTATCGTTCGTAGACACCCATTAACGCTACCGTCACCACCATTACACATACAACCACCAGCACCAAGTTTAACTACTGCCACCACCACAACTATTTCAACAACAACATAACCACTAACAATACAGCCACTATTACTTCTAAAATCTTACTTTCACACACGCAACTTAATTTTCGATGCTTGTAAATATTATTATTAACGCCGAAGTAACACGGCCGTAACAACCACAAAAAGAAACGAACCTACAACAAAAATAGTAACAACATCAACTACAAGAATAACGCCAAGCAACTCCGCCGCTACAACAACAACGATTACAACAATATCCTCTGCTGCCTCCTCTTCTCTGTAGCCACTACCATAACTAAAACCGACGCCACCGGCGTCGACGCCGCCGCCGCCGCCGCAACAAGGTTACGTTTACGTTACGACCAGACAACGTCAGCGACGTCGTTTCTTTACGTGGACGCCGACGACAAACAAAAAAAAACACGAAACACGAAACAAACTAAAAAGAAACATACCATCAGTGTTTTTCTTGTTTCTTTTTTCTCATTTCTTTAAACATTACAACTTGGCCACCGCCAATAGAATTTACAACTGCGAAAAATCAACCATCACTGATCTTGCACCCTAAAAACGACACACATAAAAAAATCCACCTTCTTCTGTTCTTTGTGTGGGGGTGATGTAATTATTCAAAAAAGCTATATACATATATCCATACATATATATGCATATGAATATACATACACGTAACATATATGTGTTATACATCTATGTATATATGCATATATAACTATTGAAAAAGCGCGTCTGGTTTGTGTGTGTAAGCTGAGTGATATCATTTGAGGTCTTAGATTGTAGTTGTTAGTAGAATACTCACATCCCAAAATAAAGTTTACCAAAAAAGTTAAACCACAAGTTAAAGACGTTAACAACCGTATAATGCAGAAACAAATTAATACAGATTGTGTACTACAAAATGAGAAACAAAAAATCGAGAAGTTGTTAGAGCTTTTATTCAAACATTAAATTCTATAATTCTCAACAAACCTACATACCATCTCTTCTCATTCCTGCATAATATTCATCATCTATTTCATATAGGTATAGTCTGTTTATACAAAGATTTACCAACAACCCCAACCCTTCTAAATCATAATAATTGTCAGAAATATAATATATACACTCGCTAAAACCATCGTTATAAATTATACTCCATAACATAAACTCCTATAATTATATATATATATATATATATATATATATATATATATATATATATATATATATATAAACATATACAAGTTTATACATACATAGAGGGAAATCATATTTTTGTTCATTGGTGTCATGCTCTCACCGGGCAGAAGAAGAAGGAATTATAAGTCGTTTCACCAGAAGGGACTATGGGCGGAACGTTAGCGGCCTCTTTGGCATACGCAGGTGCATCCATACTCGTAATATTTCTAATTTTCAACATTGGTGACTGTGTGGTATTTATGCGCACTTTAAGCGACAAGGTGGTGACGACGCGCTACGGAACGGTCAGGGGTGTGAGAGTCGAGTTTCCAAACCGACACCTTAATCCCGTGGAAGCGTACCTAGGGTTGCCATATGCTTCACTGCTAAGAGGAAACTTGCGATTCATGCCCCCTACAAGTCCGATGGAGAAATGGGTGGGTACGAGCGTTAAGATAAATATGAGTAGAGTGTGTCCACAGGAAGTACCCAACATCACAGAATTCAAAGGAAAAGTACCGGATGCACATTTCCGTCATTTTAAAAAGGTAGCTCCTCTACTTACAAAACAGAAAGAAGATTGTTTAGCTTTAAATCTCTACGTCCCAATTCAAGGTAAGTAATATTTTTAACAAATTACATATGTAACGCACACATTATATATATATATATATATATATATATATATATATATATATATATATACATATATATATATATATATATACATATACATATATATATATATATACATATATATATATACATATATATATATATACATATATATATATACATATATGTATATATATATATATACATATATGTATATATATATATATATATACATATATATATATACAAATATGTATATATATACATATATGTATATATATATATATATATACATATATATATATATATATATATATATATATATATATATATATACATAAATTTGATCTATTATATGCAACTTTCGTTGCTACAATTGTTTCCTATTTGGATGTATTAAAGAACATGAGTAAACACTTGTGAAATATATATATATATATATATATATATATACCATGTACTTCCATTTTCAGAAAGTCTACATTCCAGCACATATGTACGTAGCATCACAGTAATATAACATTAACACACCCTATATACATAAAGTTATATATATATATATATATATATATATATATAATTTTCTAATGTAAGATGTATGTTGGGATATGTGTGTCTATCTTTTTACATATAGGAATATCATGAATATACATTTTCCTGCAGAAACTAACAGAAACACACACCCCCACACACACACACACACACCCAAACACACACACACACACACATATATATATATATATATATATATATATATATATATATATATAAATATATATGTATGGAATTATAGTATATATGTAGCAGCAGCTTATGTACGTATACTTGTATATTATATAAACAAATGATGCTGCCTAGTAACTGTTGTATATATATATATATATATATATATATATATATATATATATATATAGTGGATCCAAACAATTGAGTATATCAAAGTGCATGAATATATTTATACATTTTGTTATTTCAGTAAGGTATATATCGCAGTGTATGAGGTGGTAAATTCCATTAAACAATCTGAACACAGAACGATGTAGCATGAAGGAGCATATTCGTTTTTTTTTCAGAAACCTTGCACGGAGGAGCAGCAATAGTGTCCGACCGCAACCGTACAATTTCTAAGTGTGCAATGCTCCTCTGGCATTATCAATACAATTTAGTTCAAACACAATCAATCAACTTTCAAACATGTGATTTCTTACACACGTATATCTCAGGATATTCTCTCACGCTACTAAGCGAAGACACCCACTCTCCACCAGCGAACCAACGCCAGCTACAGGCCGTAGATGGATTTGTTAGCACAGCAATAGATCGACGCGTTTTCTGTGGAGTGTCAAAGTCTTCGCGTTTTAGAGGTCTCCAACTAAGAAGCGCTTCCACTGAACTCTTTTCAATATTTATTCCTTGCAGAAGCAGTAGCTGTTTATAAAAGCGGTAGGTTGGGCTAGCGACCGACGTCTACCATCGCTCTTATAAATGGTACCGTCCTCATCACCATCGCTTACTCCCCCTCCTCACCCATCCTCACCCTCATACTTCTACTCTGCTGTCTATTGTCTCATTCATGTTCAGCCTCATTTATTTTCAGCTCCCGTCTTGCCGCCTTCTCTCCTGCTACTTTTTTGTTAAAACCCCCAGAAGGCCTCGGCCCCACCTCCGACCTATCTGCAGATAGAAAAGAGATAGCCAATCAGAATATTCTTACTTTCACTATCGCCATGCACCGTACATATTGCCTCTTAGAACATACACTGCATACATCAGATATGCCCACACGCACAACTATACAGATGCACGCATTCACGGACATTGATGTTCAACATTTTCATGTTAGAACTTTTTTCTTATTGATTCATGATATATATATGTATATATATATATATATATATATATATATATATATATATATATACATGTATTTAAACACATACATAAATGTGTATATCTATTACAAACACACATATATATATATATATATATATATATATATATTTATATACATTTACATACCCACATATGTGTTTATATATATATATGCATACACACATATATATATACATATATATATATATGTGTGTATATATATATATATGTATATATATATGTATATATATATATATATATATATATATATACAATCATCATATGTGTATGATTATCTTCATCGAAATTGATCAATGTATATAAACAGCCATATCATACTGGGTGCCCTCATATATATATATATATATATATATATATATATGTGGGTGTGTGTTTATATATATATATATTTATATATATATTTTTATATAGATATATATATATATATGTATATATATATATGTATATCGATATATATATATATATTTATATATACATATGTATATAGATATATATATATATATATTTATATATATATATATAATATATATTTATATATATATATATAAAGATATATATATATATATATATACATGTATCAAAAGATAAAACCATCCGATGGTATTAGATTAAAAAATGAAAAAGTTAAATATGTTTGAGCTCGATATATATTAATGAAACTTTACCAATGGTTGTGGGTCTTGGGCGTTATTTCCAATCTTTTAATAACACGAAACGAATTACATTTGAAATAGTCTGCAGTTTATGGATTGAGTCATGTTAGACGAATGCCTATATAAACTGTTTGTAAAAGTCGCAATGTGCAATATACTCACCAAGTGACTAACGCTTAACTTTATTTCCATCTATAACTCTTAACTTTGCTTATTTCTTTCGACTTCGCCCTAGTTCAAGATATCTTTGTTTCTCTATATATTTTAACACTCGATCCTCTTGAATAACTGAAATAAGGACACAATTGTAACTGTCCATTGTAAACAAAAGTGAATACCACCATGGTAATACTATTATTGGCATCGTAGCTCAACAGAGAAATAAATAGTATCAAGATACAGTAAGGTAAAATGTGTCTATTTAATCTGATATATATATATATATATATATATACATCAATACAGCAATACACACCAGCTATACGGTGTAATGTGCTATTTACTTTTGTGTGACATCAGACAAATGTTGTGCTATTATGAGAATGCGAATACTGCAATGTAATTTTAATAAACCCTATATTTCATGAGGAAACATATCTTGTGTTTACTTAGGATCTTAGTTGAATAGCTGCTCACTAAGCGATACTGTGTTTGCCATCAATGTTTTTTGGAGGTTTGGATGCATTCTACCAAAAGTCAGTGGCAAGACTTGGCCATTGTGATGCAAATTAATTCATACAACAAATACACAATAAAATAAGGTCAATAATACTGATAATAAATAATAATACAAATAATGAGAATTATTATTTTTAGAGGGGGGAGGGAGTGTGAGAGAGAGGGAGGGGGAGACTCTTATGGCTACAAGTATCTACAGAGGTTTACGATATCGCATCACATTCGTATGAAATTTCCCAAGATATAATATTGCTTTTTTCAGAGGTAGCCACTTTTTTACCGACTACACAATGTCATTGTGTAATCCAGGTATATGAATTAGAAAGTGACGTTTATAAACAGTCATTAGTTCTACTAATGACCAAGGAAAACATACTTTAATGTTCTTGTGTCGACAGCATATGCACTATTATTTCAGAATAATTATTATACAATAGTTAACTTAAATATACTTATATACCTTTTAATACTTTTTAAATACAAATCTTAAATCCGTAATAAAACATGAAGAGGGGAGACCCTTCTCAGATTACGACGAAAGCATTTTTTGCAATACTATCAATTAAACAGCAAAGTTTCTGAATATATGGTTTCTTTCTAAAAGCTGTGTAATATTAAGCACGTTAATTTAACATTAATTCATCCCCGATCATCTTTTTTGACATAGATTTTGTGTAATATTTTCTCTATCGAAATATGTTATTACTGATTGTTTTACTTATTTAGAAGGTTATTGATTAAGCCGCAATTTTTCCATTATATATTTTCTTTAATGTGACCTTTTAATATCTAGATAACAGATTTCGTTGATTTTTTTTTTATTTGGGTAAATCGTCGTTAATTTGATCATTTACTTTTGCAATTCGTCGTTTCCTATTATACTTTTGCAGGTAACTTCGTGGAAAGGCAAAGGTTGCCATGGCTTTAAAACGACCCCCCTTTTTAACACATACTATTAGCAACACAATTGTGTATCGGGGTCGTGACGTTTGACTCAATCTATATAAACTGATTTGAAATGTATCCAGAATGCGGGATCGTCTGTTAATTCCGTCGGTGAAACTCAGTGCAACGAAAGTAGAATAAAATGTCAGCGTATAAACTGACCGTTACATTTTTAAGCGTATTTCAGTCGACACGTCAGGGTTCTTGGTTCTTATTCTTTCCGAATAACCCGAGTCATTAGACGGATGATAGCTACTTGTAGCAAGCAGATTCGAGATACAAATGTGATGTTCCAGAGAACATAGCTCTTGCTATTTCCCGAAACAACGCTAGATCAAATATTACTTTTATACGAAAGTTTTTATTCAGCCTATATTTAAACATTCATGAATACACGTACGATCATTTAAAATAAAATAAATGCTTATACGATACTTAAACCGCTTCTTCTTCTTTTCGGAAGTAACTGTACTGAATGGGTTCTTCCTTACTCTTATGAACTCGTGTTTTAACATTAAATATATTTCAATTACAACAATTGTAAATAAAGTTTTTTTTTTACTTACACCAAACCGTAAGTATGAAAACAATACTTTTCCCATGAAAAATACATCTTGAACAAAATTCGAAGAATGTCCTCACGCGCGTAAAAATACTCTTCGCAATATAACGTACTCTTCCTCGATCATAATGTATCTGAGGATAGAGCAGTAAATCTTCAATTATAAAAACAAACATTTTTTTAGCAATCCATGTAAATATGTTTAATTAACACTTCCTCTAAATGTCAATTGATATTTTTGTATTGTGTGTAGAGCTATTGATTACGTACGTCATTTCCAGAACATATTTCTTGAGGGGGTTTCTTAAAAGGTTGGCCCTGTAGCCTGTTAATTCAACTGTAATAGGACACCCGTTTAGCAACTTATATTTATATTGTGTGTTTTATGCATCGAATGTATAATAGAGAGGAAAGCTGGTGGTAATGTCATGTTATGTTCATATCTATGTAATAGAGGAACATGAACATACCCCTGTACCTTCTTCTACATAAATATTAACAATAAAAAACAAATTGTCATACTGATGTTAACATTGTGTAATACATCTCTTTTTCTCTGTCTCTCTCTTTCTCTCTCTATCTATCTATTTCTCTCAATCTCTCTCTATCTATCTCTCTGTCTCTTTATATATATATATATATATATATATATATATATATATATATATATATATGTGTGTGTGTGTGTGTACATATACATCACAATATATATATATATATACACAACTATATATTTATACACATGAACGCACATATAAATATATATATATATACATATATTAATATATATATACATATATATTAATATATATATATTAATATATGTATACATGTATATATATATATATATATATATATATATATATATGTATAAATATGTATATATATATTTATGTAGTAAATGCTCTAATAAATATATCAACCTAATGCATCTAAATTATGCGCCGTCGCTAGAGGACCGGACGCCAACCAGTTTGGTACGGATTCAGAGTCTTGCGATGTCTTGCTGAATCGATTAGTTATGGAGACAGCACACACACATTCATATATATATATATATATATATATATATATATATATATATATATATATATATATCACTGAAATTGAATTAGTTAACAATTCTCCCCAAGGTTTTGTTTACATACATATTTCTATTTTAGTGTATTTCATTTCCACTAACTTACGATGTTTCTATACTTCACTTTCCCCTTCTTTTAAACATTTGTCTCTCCGGTTCCATTCTTATTGGAGACGCTCTCCATCACGTCTCCGTGTATTAACAGATACATGTTATTAAAATGAAAGAATAACACCATAGAAGTAGAGTCCATTACAAACAAAAGGTGAAGTGATGTCATTTAACCCATAGCTTGAGACAGATATATATAGGTAGATAGAGAAAGAGAGACACAGAAATAGATAGAGATAGATAGAGAGAGAAAGAGATGATGTCGAATTCTAAAGTGCGTCTGTTTATTTTTCTAATCAATCGGCTTTGTTAACTTCATTTATTTCAGAATTTGAACAATATAACATGAGCTGAAAAGGGCACCTAATTATTTACCTAAGTAAACTATATATATATATATATATATATATATATATATATATATATATATATATACATACATTTATACATATATACATATATATTTATATATATATATATATATATATATATTTATATATATATATATTTATATATATTGATTTCACTCCCTCCCACCGACTTCTCTGAGCCCGGAACTTTGTCCTGCACTCCCAGTAGTGGCTACTACATCTCAGTAACCCATCACGTCAACCCAATATTTCTATGTACTTGAATGACATTTTTCTTAAAATTATTATTCTGAGGAAGTCTACAAATAAAGGCGAAACGTTGATGAATACATAAGAACAACATCTTTTGGTTTTCCTTTTTCATTTCCCATATATATATATATATATATATATATATATATATATATATATATATATATATATATATATATATATATATATATATATGTGTGTGTAGGGGCGAGGTGTGTGTATTTTGATCTGTTTTCATGCTGTAAGGAGGTGCCCAAATTCGGATAACGATCAATGTGTAGCCTCTATTCTGTTATCGGTCTGAAGTGTAATCCTGTTTACAAATTCACTGTGTTACTTTTGACGAGCACTTTTCCCGCTTTAATTAAATATCACGTTGTGTATGAATATTTCCTATGAGGAAATCAATTTATAAAAACAAAAAAACATGTTCAGCTGAATGTTATCATGAATAGCCTATGAACTATACATATTGTAAGTGCTCTTGTCTTGGTTCCTATTGCTTCTCACATTCCCAAGAGAGCCAGAAAAAAACTGACATGATTGAGTATTATAAATTCCTCATAATTGTAATACTCTGTTTTCTAATCCCATAAATTCACCAATGTATATTCATTATTCACACACTATTCACTGCATTTTTTTTTAGTATTAATTGTTAATTTGTTGTATTTCGATATCTTCCACTCGTCCTTATATTATGCACCTGTTTCATCATGACAATACAAACAATGTATACACATGCTCTTATCTTTTGTTTCTGTAGTATATTTGAATGAAATACCAGCCATTTTAATCGGAGTGGTTTATTAGCTGACTACCGTTCTTAAGCTGCAAAAGCGCGGCTGCTGCGTCTTACTGCATTCTCTTGGGAAACGCAAATATCAATTTTCTTCACTAGTATTGAAAGAAAACGTCGTCGTAGACCAGGCTCTAAATTCTCTTTGGGGAACGAATACTACGGATTAAAAATCTACCTATCAAGTGAATCCTTATACACTAAGTTAGCAAATCATCTTGAGTAAAGGGGCTGCTACAAATAGACATTATTTAAATAAATATATTTTTATTAATATAAGACTGAATCCGAAATATCAAGGACATAAAATACAAGGGCACACCCAGGGGGATGGCTGTCATAAGTACACTATCTATATTTCTATAATGTATGTATTTCAATCATCAATGTAAGTCACATCTTACTATATAGCCATATATATATATATATATATATATATATATATATATATATATATATATATATATGTATATATATATATATATATTTATATATATATAAATAAATGTATATATATATATGTATATGTATATGTATATATGATCTGCTTCCATATCTCATACATTTGATAGAAAGGATGATGAAATCCTAGATCGAATAATCGTTCCATTTTAATAATATAATACAGCTTAACGCACACAATAACTGGGTATTGTAGTATATAGATTAAAACTCATATATATATATATATATATATATATATGTATATATATATATATGTATGTGTATATATATATATATATATATATATATATATATAGTGTACATTCTCACTTATAAAAACTTACTGGTTTCGTAGGTGCATACATGTTTCGGTTGAAATCTTCACAGAGAGTTAACGGCTTTTGATCAAACGACGAAGAAGTAAAAGGAGATTAGCTCTATGTGAATAGTACGACCGAATAATGTACGCACATATGTACCCAATAATGTTGGTCTAAATAAAAATGTATACGAAAGAACAGCTCTACTTTTTATTGAGGACTTTTTATAAACACTGGCGTTTGAACGGATTAACATCTACAGAAACTAATATAACACATGTACTATATATATACATATATATATATATATATATATATATATATATATATATTTATATATATATATGTATATATATATATATATATATTCATTTATTTATATATAAATATATAGGTGTGTCAGTGTGCGACCGCGTTTTCTTACAAATTTATTTTGTTTTTTCGTAATCATAGGTTCCATTTTTACAGGTGTTCTTCATTTCCGTACGCTATTAATGTGTAAAAGATCACGGTGGAAGAGATAGGATTTGAAATCGACACACGTCTTTACTCACCGGCTGTCGTGCACAATATTCTCATCAGCTATATCTTATATAAGTTGTCGAAATTCATCTAAATAGACAAATATGAGCAAATACTACTGAGGGATTAGTGACATAAACCAAGGGCTGTGAATAATTTGCCTGGGCCTAAGAGCTCTTCAGATATTTGTAAGGCATAACTCAGTAAGCATCGTATTTCCTGTGGCAGGCGTTCGTTCTGCTTTGCTGGTTCTAAAAGAAGGTGTGACCAATTTAGACGTCTTCATCTTTGTTGAGTTTATTGTAACATTATAAGTATACTCCTCATCTAGTCGCGTGCATAAGACTCGTTATTTACTAGTCACCCCTGTTGCTAAATTTCAAGTGTAAATACTGAGAAATTGTAATACAAATTTATAATTTTTCAATAAGATTGGATGCCCCCTTCTCCTAGTCTGGATTCTCGGTGCCAACGTCCCGTCGACTGCCCTTGACACTCCTTGTAGACATTACATGGCTTCATTATTAAACATTTTAAGTTTTGAATTTAAAAAATCAACACACGTTCAAAGGTAAATGCAGAAACCAATATCTGTATGTCTGTCTGTCAGTCTAGTTGTCCTTCTGACTGTCTCTCTTTCTCTCAGTTATGCTCTCTTTCTCTATCTTGCCTTCTCTCTCCCTCCTTCCCTTCCTCTCTCTTTCTCTCTCTCTCTCTCTCTCTCTCTCTCTCTCTATATATATATATATATATATGTATATATATATATATATATATATGTTGACTCCATTAGCTGATGTGTCATACTGTGTTTTACACTCATATTATTGCCTGCATTTCAGAAGACAAAGACGATAATTTTGTATAACGTTATATAGATCGTATTTCTTAAGAGAACTAATGTTTTAACATAAAGAGTCCAATGCAAACTCCATTGTTCCAAATGAACAACGAAATATAAAAGCCATTCTGATGTATATCTACTCAAGCGAAACAGCAACAACCACAGGTATGATACTCGTATGTATTTGCCGCTTAGGTATTATACAACACCACACATCAACCAATGTTAGGTAAATTTGTTCTACTAAACAATAATTTTTTAAATAGTGTTATTAAACAACACATTACAAAGGGGCTGCTATTTGTTATTTGCTACGAGGATTACAAGGTACTCTTCTTATGATCACATATGTGGAAGAGTAAGAAGACGGCGAGTCTATTCCACATCCTTATTCAGTAAACATTGAACCATTTAATTATATTAATAAACAAGTATACAACCACTTAATATTAATCATAAAATTAACATGACCACTTTACGTAATACATTATTTTAATGTCTAAGAACTAACATTAAATATTAAATAGGGAGCCCACCCTCTAAATTTGGAAGTGTGCTTTTCAATTTTGATGGTTGATGATACAATTATGTATATGTGCTTCGGTCATTTATATATGTATATTATAGAACATGTGCATGTATCTGTCTGTATCTGATACAATACTTTTACTTCTAAAAATGTGCAAATGTTCTTTAATAAATGTAAAATAATAGTATGGGCGTACCATACCGCTGTAATGACCTAGTGAACCTATAATTGTTATAGGGAGAGTGTGTCTATATGCATGTTGTCGAGATAATATACTTACTTTTACTAATGTAGCATTAAGTATACTATATAATTCCATTCTAATGTACTGATTTTCTATGCTCAATATTCTTGACAGTTTAGAGTTGTTGTTTTTTTCTCGTATGAAGATACTCCAATACATTATCGTCTTAAAGAGAGAGTAGAAGAGTTGGTTAAAGTTTGTTATAATACGATAATTGGGGGGGGGGGGGTTAGTGTAGTATCTCGTATTTAGATGGAAGCCGGGTATGTTTTCTGTTTTCCAGGGATTATTTTCTCCTTTTCGAGACGTAATACATCATGGGTGTGTTCATGACTATGCTATTTTCCCCGACACTATCTATTCGGTTAGGTTATTTACGGTGTGTGTCTAATGATATCGTTTTGAAGCGTAGTATAGTACATGTTCTCTTGTCATTATATCTTTTGAGAGATTTGTATATTACATATTCTCTTGTCATTATATCTTTTGAGAGAGTAGTATATTACATATTCTCTTGTCATTATATCTTTTGAGAGAGTAGTATATTACATATTCTCTTGTCATTATATCTTTTGAGAGAGTAGTATATTACATATTCTCTTGTCATTATATCTTTTGAGAGATTTGTATATTACATATTCTCTTGTCATTATATCTTTTGAGAGAGTAGTATATTACATATTCTCTTGTCATTATATCTTTTGAGAGAGTTGTATATTACATATTCTCTTGTCATTATATCTTTTGAGAGAGTAGTATATTACATATTCTCTTGTCATTATATCTTTTGAGAGAGTAGTATATTACATATTCTCTTGTCATTATATCTTTTGAGATAGTTGTATATTACACATTCTCTTGTCATTATATCTTTTGAGAGAGAAGTATATTACATATTCTCTTGTCATGATCTCTTTTGAGAAAGTAGTATATTACATATTCTCTTGTCATGATATCTTTTAAGAAAGTAGTATATTACATATTCTCTTGTCATGATATCAACCTTCCAGGAATGTCTTTCTACTTTTTAGGTGGTTAATGAGAACAATATGATGATTAAAACATCATTATCTTAACAACACTTAGTTATAATTGTTATAAAAAAATCATCTACACAAATTGCAATCCATGTCTGTGTGCAAGAAATTTCGTCGGCATCGTTTCGTTTTCGAGAAGTTGAATGTTCTTGTTACTGATATTATATCATCTATACACACAATATATATATATATATATATATATAAATATATACACTATGATTTTATATGTAGGTAGACGTGTTTACGTAGACGATTACGTGTGTATAGAACACACGTATACGATGCAGTTCGTCCTGCAGCACCCAAGGGGGCGTCAGACGGGAAGTAATTTATTTTTATTCTTTTATTATTGTTATAAAGTTATCAGTTCAACGATATCGAGCTCCTCTTGTTAACAAGATAGAGTCAGACAGATGTAATATGAAAAGTATGTATACAACCATTTGGCGCGCTGGATGTACAGTCAAATAAGATCATTAATTGTTTAAATTCAGGTGGAAAATGAATACTGTAGAAATGCCTACGCTCTTCATAGCAACCAATTTATTCATAACAGATTCCAACTTCCAATTTTTACAACTTCAAACACAAAGACATTTAGTAAGGCGTAGCACAAAATCTTTATTCAGTAATTTACAACTTATCGAAAATATGAACATATATTTCGACCCATATGTATATAATGTTGTTACTAATGGTCAGAGGTTTGAACGCATGATATAAACGCAAGACTGGTTCGCTCATATATTCTGGGCAAAACAATTTTCTTATTCGGAGATAATTAATTAATGTATTACAACCTGTGTAAAGCAGCACTTTAAAGCCCGTTATGGACCACAGTCTTGCTGCTATGCTCCTATTAAATCTAAAGAACGTAGATCAATGGTGGTCAATTTGCTTGTCACATTCATCAGATCTAAGACCAACCTTCTTTACTTCAACAACGCTTAAAACCGTTCTTATGTCATAGTAAACATAAATGTGTCTCTTTATTTAGAAAGCGCCATCTTGCTCATCTAACCTACATTCAAACAGATCAAACATAAAAGGTATATACCCAATCTGTTGCCTCGGTTGGTGGGAAAAACACATTTAAATCCTTTTATGGCTCCAGAAAGTGCATGTCGCATGACACACTCTGATTTTAAAATATAGATACGACCGAACAAACGATACCGCTTCCACATCTGGAGAGGTTTTAATCAGAGCAATCTGTTCCGCCTTTGAAGAATACACATCCACGCTGAAACGTCGTTGGATATGATCTCGTTTGGTCGTTCCTCACAAAGTATGCGTGTTAAACAAATATTTCCATAGAAAAGAGAAAAACAGCCCCAATTTCTGCTTTTTCTTTGTAAAATATTTACAGCAATTTCACTTAGGCTAAACACTATACAAAATCACATTTGTGCATTTCCCGTATGCTTTAGAATAAAGAGGCTGGTTATGAATACAATTTAGTCACAAGCTAATTACAACGGAACTGTTTAACTGCAGTACACCACATGGTCTTAATATAAAATATCAACACAAAATCTTTAATAAACTGTCAATATTAGTACTCAAATTTGATCCAATAAATTCATCATTTGCAACAGTCATTCAATTGGAAAATAATTCATGTTATGCACCAATTTTTAAGAAGATTGTGACCCTCGTAAACATTGACACATTAGTGATATATAGATCAGCCATGGAAATATTACATAATTTAAACGCTACAATCTACAGTAAATTATAACCCATATATCTATCAATCTAGCTATACACGCAGATACACACATACACACACAAACAAAACCCACACACCCACACACACATATATATATATATGTGTGTGTGTGTGTGTGCGTGTCTATGTCTGCGCGTCTGTGTGTTAGTTGTTATTCTTCCAAATGTTGATTTACTCCGTATTATATTAAGCACTTTTTGATACAGTCTAAGTAATATAAAAAAAATTGGTAACACCCGATGTTTATTTCAATTCGGTTGTTTCGATGTTATAGTTAGGATATTGCCACATATATATATGATGTTAGTTTAGTCCAAATAAATTGTAACATTGTTCCAAGAATCAGCAAACCAACATGCATTGGGCGTACGATCCTTTCTTAGACTTGCTGGATAGAAATGTATTGTTTCGTATATGATACAAAACAATATCATTGTAAGCTCCTTTTATACCATCACGTATGGAAGCTTCATGAAATCAGGCATGAGACTTTCGTATAACATTCAGGTCCATCTATCAATCTATCTATCTATCTATCTATCTATCTATCTATCTCTGTCTCTCTCTCTCTCTCTCTCTCTCTATATATATATATATATATATATATATATATATATATATATAGTCTGGGAAGTTTCTCAACCATTAAAACTAAAGAAAAATAACAAAAAAAACCTTAAGTCCCAAGTTGTTCAGTGGAAAATAACTCATGTAAGTCAACTTAATTTGTACAGTTATTATATTAGTTTGCTTCTAACATTATTTAAGGGATAATCAGTTGTTTACCATGAAAAACTGTTTCGGGAATTTAAAAACAAGACAGTATTTCATTTCATTGCTTCCCAGCAGAGGTGATCAGACCCCACTTCCCTTAAAATACAAAAACATAAACGTCCCGTATACTAAACCTAAGTTTTGGACCGTATAAATGTTTTGCTAACTTATATTAAAAAGAAAAAAAAGAAAAGTCCTCTTTACATGTATATACAGGGTGTTTCAAAAGTCTTGGGAACATAACGATTTTTAATAACTCAAAAACTATTAGGAGTTGAAAAATGAAATTGGTACCGTTGGAAAGGTTAAAGTTTCAAGTTTTGTGGGGACTCTTCAAAGTTGCTCAATATGAGCACCATTCGTCACACGGCAGACATCTAGTCGATAGTCCATTTCCTGCCAAACGCGTTCCAGCATCTTGACGTCAATGGTTCCCACAACTGCCGTTACTCGAGCCTTTAGTTCGTCAATATCTCTTGGAAGGGGCGGCACATAGACTTGTTGCTTGACAAAGCCCCAAAGGAAAAAGTTACACGGGGTAAGATCTGGAGACCTAGGAGGCCAGGGCATGAGAACGTCATCAACTCGCCCAGATCTCCCAATCCATCTACCAGGCAGCCTTGTGTTAAGAAACTGCCTTACTCTAAGACTCCAGTGTGGTGGTGCACCATCTTGTTGAAAAATGAAGTCATCAGATTCTGCTTGTTCCAACTGAGCCATTAACCAGTCTTCCAGCATGTTGAGATAGGATTTACCAGTGATAGTTGCCTCTTCAAAGAAGAACGGTCCATAGACACCTTTCTTGGAAATTACACAAAACACGTTCACTTTTGGTGAGTCTCGCTCGTGCTCAAGAAGTTCATGAGGATTCTCAGTACCCCATATGCGAGTGTTATGCTTGTTAACTTTGCCATTCAGATGGATGGTCGCCTCATCGCTAAAAACAAGCCGGTCATCAAAGCCGTTATCTTCCAACTTCTCTTGCATTGCAATGCAAAAGTCACGGCGAAGTGGCTTATCAGAGTCCTTCAACTTTTGGACCAACTTGAGCTTGTAAGGTACCATTTGCAGTCGTTTCCTTAAGACACGCCAGACAGTTGCTGGAGCAATCTGAAGTTCCCTGCTGGCTCTTCTCACTGATTTATGGGGGCTCCGCTGAAAGGCTGTCCGAACTTGCTCAACTGCATCTTCTGAAGTTGAAGGGTGACCTGTTCGCTTACTTGGGCACAAACACCCATCTTTCACAAATTTAGCATGCCATCTGACAATGGATTTCCTTTCAGGGGCTTGTTTTTTAAATTTCCTGCGAAATGCACGCTAAACACATGTCCACGATTCAGTCTTTGCAAATTGGAGGACGCAAAATGCCTTGTCTTGTTTAGAGAACGCCATTACTGCACCTGGAAAGATAACACGAAAATCATTAGTATGACCAAAAACTTGATTAAGCAAGCTTTAAAATGGCACCAGTTTCATTTTTCTACCTGGAATAGTTCATGAGATATACGCATTTGTAATGTTCCCAAGACTTTTGAAACACCCTGTATATATATATATATATATATATATATATATATATATATATATATATATATATATACATTCCGCTGGGTGCCGTTTTAGTCTCTATATTTATTGGAACACCAGATACGTTACATCTATGCAATCCTATGATATTTTCCATTAACAGAACAGTTTTTGTTCTCGGCAGCGTTTTAATTAAAAGGCTTGCATAATGCTTTCACCAGTCATCTGTTGCTATTGTTTTAAACCTATCACAATGTCTTATTCACTAGATCTTTTGTATCCTTTATCTCCAAACCGTTTCGTTCATATTGTTGGTCTTTTATTCGACTGTGTTAGCGCCACAGAGAACAGGTTGTGGCTTTGTCCTAGACAATGAAACTACTCTTACATTGAATCAAAACCTCCCCCTCTTCGCGCATATCCATCTTAATACACACGTCCCGCTAAGAGGATGCTCAACTACATAGTTTTCCTTTTTTCACCATTCTGTATCTTTCTTGTTTTTTTTCTTTCTTTTCGATTGTTTGGCATGTCTGCGTTGTCTATAGACTATATTTCCACTTCCTTCTTTCAGTCACCCAGCATAACAAGCGGTGGCGGAGTATCCTTCTATATGTGTCTGTAGCCTCTCTCTCTCACACTCTTGTGACGCTTTGTCTTCACAAAAAAACACTATTTTGCAGGCAATTTTTTGCGGATATGTGTCTCATTCTCCGTTAGCACAACTGACTTTTCCTGGTTTACTAGTTTGTATTACTCGTCTCTTACCATTTTTTAGGGTTCATAGAATCTAACTCGCTTTCCCCTTTATCTTATTTTGTTACGGAATTCTGTTGTCTCATTTCCTTATCTCCCCTCTCTTTCTACACTCTCCTACTCACCCTCCTTTTCCTTCTACATATATACATATACGCTTCACACACCCACATCCATACATACACACACACAATATATATGTATATACATATATATATTTATATATATATATGTATATATATATATATATATATACATACATAATTGTGTATGTGTATCTTTTGGTTTCTATATCTTAATGTAGTTATATATATTCATATATATATATATATATATATATATATACATACTTTGTAGACTTTACTATGTACTCAGTGTACTGGGTTCTATTGTAGTTGACTTATACTGGACGCTACTAGTAATAGATTTGGGGAAAATATTCATCCATATAAATGTTCTTTACCTATAGACAAAATAAGGAACGACACTTTGATTAAACAACTAATCTAAAATAAAGAACTGGGACAACACCAGTATATTTTTGCTGATGTAAAATATTTAATCCTTCTTTGTCTCAATATTTACCCTGCATATATCTCTCCCTCGCTTTCCACATCTTTTTTTCTTACAATTATTGTATATATATATATATATATATATATACATATATATATATATATATATATATATATACATATACATATACATATATATATATACATATACATATATATATATTTATACATATAAATATATTTATTTATACATATATATATATATATATATATATATATATATATATATATATATACATACATATATAAATAAAAAAAACAACCGCCATGAATACATATTTAAAGATATAAAGGACTTGAAGCATAAAACCTCTTCAAAAAAGTATGATTTGGCATTAAAAAAGCCGAACATGATTGATGTTCCGTAAAACAGAACGGGTAAACCAAACGGCATGAATAAATATTTGAAGATATATTGAACTTGACGCATACCAAAACTTGACGGGATTAAAGAATGACATCACTGGAAAAGGGTGGATATGACGTAAACCAAACAATTATACGAAATTTACTTAAATATTCAACGTATTTAAAGCTGGTATGTTGTAGCTTTTTTATATGTGTTGGTTAAAGAAAGTGTAAAGTGTTCTAATATAATTTAATTTCGTGCATCCTGAAAGGAATACACTTATTTTACATTGTTTTGTGACGTTATATTATTAGATTAAATTGTTAGTAAAAATATTATCAATTAACATATATATATATATATATATATATATATATATATATATATATATATATATATATATATATATATATATGTTTATATGTACATATATATATATACATATATATGTATATATATATATAAATACATATATATATGTATATATATGTATATATGTACATATATATATATGTATATATATAAATACATATATATATATATATATATATATATATATATATATATATATATAAATACACACATATATATGTATATAAAAACACATATATATATACGTATACATATATACCAATATATATACATATATATATATATATACATGATAGACATATATATATATATATATATATATATATATATATATATATGCATGATAGCTATACATATATATATATATATATATATATACATACATGGTAGACACATATATATATATATATGTATATATATATATACATGATAGCTATACATATATATATATACATGGTAGACACACATATATATATATATATATATATATATATATATATATATATATATATATATATATATATATATATATATATAACTATTGACGTTATTTCTTTCCTGTCATTTTCTAATATTATATTCCAATATGATTTTGATTTTGGCTTTATTTGAGGTGAATGAATGCTTGTATATTTTTGTTAAACGTTTCATATAGTTGGCCGATATTAGTGGGTTATTCAATTAGCGAAAGGTGTATTCTTATGAAATATGTCTGAGACCTATGTATTATATATTGCACTAAGCAAATAAGTCGATTGAACTCAGAATGTAAAATGATACTGCGGATTACATTCAAGATACATATTTACTGCGGCAGGCAACAGAACT
>OY744526.1:139554007-139606507 GCA_963556195.1 Sepiola atlantica
TCATCACACCTGTATTCTTTTAGGGAAATAAACTCCCCTGTGCATTTGAAAACTACATGGAGAAAATGCGTCTGTTCAGCTTGCTTCCAAAAAACTAGACTCACAAAACCCCGTTTCCCCACACTAAAAGCTTGTGACGTCACAGAACCCTTATGTCCAGGAGCATTTTCGTCCTTGACTTAGGTCTCGTCAACGTTGTGGCCTTGTCAACGCTTGTTAGCTCCGACTGTGAGAACAGCCCTATTTTGCACTCGGTTGTACGGGTCCACCCGCACTAAATTGCGCAAGCCAAACGAAACGATCCCCCACACAAACGTCAACTTAACATGCGTCCGGCCTCATAGGGGCATTATCCAACGGCTGGAGAGTATTCTACTTTAATAGCTTGTTTCCTTGAGCTGCCGACCTATAAACACCCTCCCTACTCTCTGTACCCCACTGTACCGACATACTGAAATTCTAAACTGATGTTAATAAACATCTAGCTACATAGCTTTTAATTCATATGATCCTTTTAAATATCACCCTAATTCTTAGTAGCCCTTTACGTATTAAGTAGCAACTGGCCTTGTTTGAGGTGAACTCAGTTACAACAAAGTACCAGGGAGAATTAATCAGGGTGAATACGTTGATTTTTTGTCGGTTATTGCTTTTATAGCAAAGTCGTGGTTTGTTATGATCACGAACCAAACAGATTCGTTATTATTATCATCTCACGCGGTAATATTTTCTACGAATTCAAGAATCTAAAAAACGCCCCTATAATAAACATGATGAGTTTCATTGTAAGTCACCTTTTACATATAATTAGAGATTCATAATTCCACGAACAACACAATGATTTGAAAGATTATTAAACAATATCGTCAGAAATATAAACGTATATGTATCCCGAATAGCTGTTCGCACTGGTGCGGACGCTTATGAATACAGACGAGTCTGTTTTACGGTGAAGCGTTCTATGATACAAAGTCGTTCCATAGGCGTCGTCTTATCCTCGTATGCGAACTGAACAAATAATTTACGTGCGCTGTTATGCGGCCACAATACCGGTTACTGGTCGGAGATTTTACGGGAAATGTAGTGTTAGCCGAAACATGAGAACCGGTTATGCCGTAAGTATAGTAGATAGTGGGCACAAGCTATTAAAGCATACGCGTAGATTTCTAACTATGCTTTACTCACGTGTCATTTTGAGGGTACGGTTTTCTCGTTATTGGTCGAAGCAGCACACAACGTTTACCCTATAAACCGAAAGTGCGTAGTTCTGTTGCGAAAGCGGCACCGTTATGATTGCGCGACATCCCAATACCACTGTAACGATCGATATGCTATACATTCTAGAGCACCCCATCCATTTGGTACTAATGTGTTGGAGTAAATTATCAGCTGGACATTGTTCTCATTATATAATCGAGTAGATAGAGGAGACACTATTTTATGCAGTGTTACGTATTAGCAAATACTATTTGAGGACATCATTTGAGAAATGAAAGAAACTTTAGTTTGAAGCCTGAGTGTGGTTGGCGGCTCGGGCCTCAGAGAAGCTATCGTTTTGTATTTTTAACGAGTCGGTGTGCATCAAGTTGAAGGAGGAATATAAGCGCGGCGTGCAGAACTGGATGGGAAACGGTTCGTTGTTAGAGAATAATAAAGAGTTTGGTCAACTCAACATCACTAATGCGTATACTACAAATTACATAAAATGCGGTCGTGCTATACTGTTATGTCTCAAATACATAGGGATTGCTCAGGGTTCGGCTTCAATGCGCCGATATTCGTGATACGAAATTAGATTGAGGCAATGTTTTCACATGCCGCAACCGTGACGAAAATAAGCAAACAAAACAGTGATCATTAAATTTCACTTCAAGATATTTGTTTTAAAATAATCAATTTTAAAAAGCAAATGGCTTAATCAAACAAAGCGGGAGAATAATGAAATTACAATGGCTCCTGGGAAACGTTGTTGAAGTAAAACCGATAAATAATAAGTATAATTGATCAGAAACACCAAACGTCGTATTTCAAAATATATATTTGGATATACAGGGTGATTCATAAGTGACTTCATTTAGCTATTAAAAATGTCATTTACAATTGAAGAGCGAATTTTTATTGTTATTCATATGGCCAAATTTGATGAATCTCCCACAGTTGATGAAATGCAATGGAAACGTTATGTGAACAGAAAGCCTGCTTCGCACAACACCATAATCAATCAAATATGCTACAAAGAGTCGTAAATTCCTTGAAAAAAAGAATGGAGCTATGCATGCAGAACAAAGTGGACATTTTGAAAATCTGCTGTAATATTAAACTCCAATAAATGAATTTGTTGAATAAACTTTCTGTTTTGTATTACCGTATTTTTTAACTTCAGAATGTCAAAAATAAATAGCTAAGTGACTTATGAATCACCCTGTAGAATGCACATAAATGACCATATTATATACATCGAACCTAAATAATCCGTCTACTATATTTTCGACTAGATCGCAATTTCTGTGCAAACGCGTAACCACGTGAACACAAACTGACAAGCAACCATGCTGATAACCTTTTAGAATATCCATTGTTTCAAGAGTGTTGGTTGTTCACAAAAAAAGCCTCAACCCTTTTCTTCCATTCAGCTGAGTATTGTGCCAATGTTATTTCCAATTTCACCTTGTCTCCTCCACTTAAATCTTCCTAATTTCCACTTTATCCTTTAATGGTTTGAGAGAAATGAAAACAACTTGCAAGCGTAACATAATTGAAACAAATGTGCTTGTGACATTATTCGTTTCCTGCACTTGCTGTTTTTTTGTCTCTTATAAATCCATTTTTTCTTTGTTTTTTTGAATATTTTTGCGAAATTCAATCAATGCATTCTGCTCTTATATTTCCATTTAAATGGACATCTCCGTTTTTATTTCTACAAATACCACACAAAATATTCGTCATCTTCAGAGAGCTTTTGTTTTTATTTTACTGCAATATATATTTATTTTAACCTCTTATTTTTATTTCTTTTTAAGTCGTTTTTTTCAGGAATGATGGTAAAAATTAGTCGAAAGGGAAAACAACACACAGACAAAAATAATGCACGAGTTGAAAAGCTGCTAATGAATTATATTTCTTAAAGGAAAAAATATAATAAAAAATATAACAAAAAATATAATAAAAAATAGAACGACAACTGGAGAAGAGCCGACTTATTATTTAGTCGTAATTGGAAAATGAAATATAAATTGAAAAAATGGAAATCAAGCGAGAATTAATTGAAGCAAAAAAGTTGATGAAATATTATCATTATCAAGAGAGAAAGAGAACGAGAAAGAGAGAGAAGGAGAGAGATGGAATTAAACAAACAAATACAGTGTTTGAAGTATTACGAAAAACTATTTTTGAAAGAGTTTTAGATTTTAGATTTCACTCAGTACACGCATTAATCTAATTTCATAATGTTTAATACATTTTAATTGAAATGATTCTATATTGAAGCGGTAAAAATACTACTTACTAGTTATTACAAATAAAACAACATTCAACCACATGTATGATATACAGGTGATACATTAAAGAAGAGTAAGATAAAACACAAATAAAATATAAATGTGCAATGGATTCAGTTCAGTCTCTTTCATGTGCATTGTATAATCGGCGAGATTAATCAGAGAAAGATGTAATTCATATGCAAACTATATGTCATGCTTTCAATGTATTAAACCTAAAAACAGACATACAAAATAAGAACACTATACTAACAATACAATAATCTAAAAGTAAATGTAATGAATTCAGATGATTCACCGTTAATAACATTGCCATACATCGATGTATTTATAACAGTATATTTCTCGTGACACAATATCTTCTTTCGTGTGAATCAGATGATGCTGGTGTATGCATTAGTTCCCCTCGATGTTTTTCTAGTCAGAAATCTTTCTGGATAGACATCGGGGACTTACAGGAAGAGGAACGAGAAGGTTGCCAACATCCCTAAGTGAAAATGGTACTGTGGAACCGACTGGATTAGAACTTGGAACACCCAGGTCTTCAGTCCGTGTCGATATCTACTTAACCACTGTCACCTCCCGTGACACAAAATAACGTGGCGGCATGCTCGGTCTTATATTACACGAAACTGCTTATTCGTTTGTGCTTTTACTTTTTGTTATGATAACAAAGTGTTGGGACCACGATGTTTATTACATGCATACTGTTATGAAGGTATGGTTAAACAAATTTGGTTCTGGAAAACAAACTTTCTTATATGAGCGTATATAGAAGATTGGTACATGAAATTAGGTGTAGAATAATTGCTGTGAGATCACTTTCAGTTCGAATAATGGTGAGTGTAATTTAGAGTGATACCCCGCTGAAAACTATTGTTTACTCTTCAAGATAGACATACTAGTCCCACAGTAAAGAAAATGAAGCGTAGCAAAATGTAATACAATACATGTGAAATTAAATAGCTGAGTTCGTCGTCGTTCGTGCATGGGGTCACAGTGAACAATATCTGAGTAATATTATGAACACTGACTCTAGGTAGTATGGAGAAAAATGGGGGGGGCACCTTCGTGGAAATATTATCCATCACACACAATTAGATATTTTATGTTTCTTTACATAACGAAATAAAAATAAAGATAAAAACAGACACATTTGGCCAAAGTTCGGGCTGAGGACTAAAGGGACACAGACAGAATGACAAATTATGGTCGGGCATACCGAAATAGTGCCGTTAATACAAGGATGAATAAACAGCGCGTGTTCGTGATAGATTAAGCAGATCAGCTTTGCGTCATGTGCAGATGGCGGACCTCTTTACTCGTTAACTACTCTCAAAGAGTAAGGCAGTAATTATATTGCATTTATTCTATTTATATATCAATCTACATGCTTATATATATACATATATACATACATATATATAATTATGAAAGTTAGTGTGCCAACAATACAGTTTATCAGTGTATGGTAAACAATAATATGAAATTGTAAACTAAGCTGATGTTGTTTTGTAAAGAAATAAGTAAATTTGTTGCCCTTAGTAAATCGCTGGTATACATATAGTCAGTATATTATAAATCTAGTGATCTAGTTTTATAATATATGAATGCGGCGTTATAATCATACTCGTACTGCGAGTAATGGGTTAGATCTATATATACACATGTATATATATATATATATATATATATATAGATATATATATAGATATATAGATATATAGATATATATATATATTGATATATGTATATAATCATAAATATACTTATATATATATAAATATATATAAATATGTAAATTATATATATATACATATATATATATATATACATATATATGTATATAAAGAAAGAGAGAGAGTGGGAGAGAGAGTAAGAGAGAGATATAATGCTAGAGAGAGATTTACCAATGGGTATTCTTTGAAAAACCTGATGTTAATAACTCAAAAGATCCGGAACACACATGGGAAGAAAGATTAATGCACGAGTTCAAAAGCTTCTAATGAATTAGAAATATTAAATACAAAAAAAACAAAACTAAGCAGTCCGACTACTCTGGAACAACTCACTTATGAGTTAGTCGTAATTGAAAAAATAATGGCATTAATTGAATAAAAAATATTACTAGCCAAATATGTCAGTGTCAAGAGAGCGGAATGAAGAATGAAATGAATTAATACAAGCGGAACGGAAAAATTCCATTTGGAAGGATTATCCTGATAGAAAAATTAGAGACGCACCGTCTAATTTTAAATAACTAACATGATTAGATTACAGAAATACATATTTAAAATATTTGTGTTTTATTGTTAATCGATTGAGAAACTAATTTAAATATTTAAACGAGATTTGCGTTATAATCATGATATACTATAAAAGTTGAAAAATATAGAATATGATCAAATTGAAAATAACAAATAGATGTTGTATACCGTCAGCTGCCATTGTCCTAGTGGTGTTGTGTTTATCCCACGCGTGGACGGTGGACGTAATTACTATTGTTTTTTTTTTATTAGTGGAAGTATTTATTCCCTATGAGTTCTCACACAGGATATCATCATTGATGATGAGGTTTACTGAGAATTTGTAACCCCAGATTTATGCTACTCAATAGTATTATTATGTTTACTCACTAGATGTTCTCACACACGTGCTTTTCCCTGGAGTCTGAGTGCAATAGGTCTACCCAGATTTCCAGTGCACTTTACCTCTTTCGAAAACTATTGCAAATGAATATGCGTTATCACATCAGATGTTTACCATCAATTTCTCGTTGGCAACGACAATTAACCTTCTTTAGGAGTGGGATGGCAATAATCCTCTTCAATGCCCCAGTGCTTTCTGCACTCTTCCACCGGAGGTCTGGTTAGTGCTACCCCGTCCTTAATCTTTCCATCCTCCATGGCCTTTCAGGACTGTTTTCTGTAGTATCAGCCTGGGCTCGTGCCATCACAATTTTTTGTAGGGCTAGTTTAGTTAGTTTCTTGCAGTTTCTGTTCCTTGTTTTTTTTGGTGTTTTTCATGTGATTTTTTTTATTGCCTCTTTGCATTTGATGGTTTAGTATTCGTAGCTTATGTGGAAAAGTTTCCGCAACCAATGATTCCCCTTTCAGATGTAAGATGTTTTAAACATTGTCGTCCGTTTTACAGTCTCAGCCTTCCCTTTGATTACAATTCTTCCCAGTCTTTTTTCCAGGTTCTTCGGAACTGTTCCTAGTGCTCCTACGATTATTGATATTATATTTACTGTATTCATATTCCATATCCCTTTCAATTACCTCACGAGTTCAGTGTATCTTCTTCGTTTTTCTGTGTCCTTGGTCTTCGCCCTGTGGTCGGCTAGGACGTCAAAATATACTATTTGGCAGGATTGGTTTTCTCGTTGACTATTACGACATCCGCTCTCTTTGCTTGTATGAATTTATTTGTTTGTACCTCCATATTCCAAAAGCCGTTTTTGTTTTTCGTTTTCGAGTACTGGATCTGGTTTATATGTGTACCAAATGCAAGAGTGTTTGAAATGCATTTGTTGGCATAGCTCCCAGTGGTGTTTTCCACACGCAGTCATGCCTATTTTTGTATTCTTTTTAGGCCAGTTTTGGGGATTAACTTATCATGAAATTTACTGTTTAGTCACTTTATCAGCACAACCTGCATTTACAGTTTTCCTGGGGGTTATCTATTTGACCTTTAATGTAGTTGGCCGTAATCGCATAGTTTTGTGCAGTAGAGATTCCGTTTCGCAGTTTATGTGTCCTTTTCTCAGCCAAGCCCCGCTATTTTCATGCGTCTCTTTTATTGTCATTCTTATGAAACATCCATGTAGTTTTTTTTCACTTTTCTTTTCTTCTCCTTTTCTTACTGGTGTCGGTACTGAGTTCGTTGTATATCTTGCTGCTGTGATCAGCCTCTTTATGTTCTGGGTGTGTTATTCCAGAAGCTCTTTGTTAGTGTTGTCCAGACAGTCTTCTATACTTACCAGTCCTATTCCCTCTTCGTTTCTCTTCACGTAGATTATGTATGTATCGTCTTTCGGATGTCGTGCGTTGTACATGATTATTAATTTCCTAGTCCTCTGGTCAAGGTGATTGACTTCTTCTTTTGTCGAGCTTATGCATGGCCCAGAATATGTTATTAGTGATTCATTTTTATTAGGGTTCTGCTATATAATTCTTTTTCTAATAGCTTCCATGTTCTTCTCAGATATTCTTTTCCAATCTTCTTTTGTCATTTCTGTTTATTATTATTATTATTAGTAGTAGTAGTAGTATTGTTATTAGTAGTAGTAGTAGCAGTATCATTATCATAATAATTATTATTATTATAATTATTTAACTGAATGTCGACCCTTTTATCGATAACAT
Organism: Sepiola atlantica; assembly: GCA_963556195.1. Taxonomy (NCBI): domain Eukaryota; kingdom Metazoa; phylum Mollusca; class Cephalopoda; order Sepiida; family Sepiolidae; genus Sepiola; species Sepiola atlantica. The sequence goes on from OY744526.1 coordinate 139,561,872, forward strand.
TTACCCAAGCGCTTCATTTTCTACACGATTTATATGTCGATTAATTTGTGTTGCGTGCGTATATGTTGTAAATATATTATATGCACATGAGTTTATATTTCACAAACCATTTAATCCTTGCCTATACAACTACATCATATCAGAGTGAACCTTTGTATAATTATAACTATGAGGTATTGCAACTATTCCGCAACTCTCATATTGGCGCCTCACCATCAGTTGAAGTTTTGTATAGTTCACATGACAGACTTCATGTAAGCCATACATGTAGTCTTACTTAATATTACTATACAATACCTATGAATTGGAGGATGACTTACATTACCATAGCTTGGAAGAATAAAGATGTAGTTAATCAAAGGGCAGGAGTTGCAACACACTCCCAACGTCTTCCAAATTAAGTCAAAGTAACATATGTACTGACCGGATGCACACATGAATATGGCGGCGTCTTTTGAGCAATCATAGCTTCGTATCCCAAAGTAGAATCCTATTCTCACACCGGAATAAACTCACATTTCAGCAATCACAGCAAGCAATCTATTAAATATAGAGAAACTTATTTGTAGAAAATAAGTATAATTAGGAAACGAGCATGAGTCTAATACGATGAATAGTGCTTGACTATTGAAGATAAGAAAAGAATAATGTTAAACGTAATGTTTACAATGTGTATCGTTGTTAGCAAATTGCTTGTGATTAGCATACCTTCCATTTGCTTTAAGAGGAATATTGATGAATATTATTTAATATTATTTAAGTTTTGAAAACAGAATCTGTATCTATGTTTACTATACATATAACTACATACACACACACATACATACTGACAAAATACATTTGCCCGCTGAGGCAGTTCAACAAGATATTCACATCTAAACTAGAAATCTGTGAAAGAAAAATGACTCTGTTTTTTATTCACACTTTCCCACGTTAAGATCGATCAGTTGATTTTCAATCAGTTATGTTGGCACCATGAAAAACAAAATCGGCCCGATTCGATTTTGATTGCATATCACACAACTGAAAATCATGAAGAAAAAAAAATTGGGAAAAGGCTTGGTTTTATTGATTTCTTACAAAAGATCGAATAAAAAATAAGTCAGACAATTCGATCAAGTAATTGGAGAAAAATATAGGAAAACATCGTCTTATCTGACGTGTCTAAAAAAGGAAATCCTGAACAACTTAATTCCACAGTAAAAAAAAATTAAAAATAAGAAATGAAATTTAAAAAAAAATCTTTAAATAATTACAAGCTACAGATAAGCTAATTATTCAATGGAATAATTAGATTTATTCAAGAGGAACTGAATATTGATCGATTTTTCTTTCGATTCTATGTTTTTTATTAAAGTAAGAATTAATTCGATTGAAGCCTATTTAAAGGCTCAACGCCCCATGAAATTATTTTGCAAAGATCTTGGTATAAAAAAATGTGCACTTGTGCCGCACAATTCGACCAATAGATTACACACGGCATTTGTATAAAAACAAAAGATAATGATATTTCAGGAGCCACACTCTACACCAAATGCCCCTAGAAATGTAAGACATACATAAATACACTAACTGCCAACTTCATATTTGGGAATAAATATATTTATCGTTAAGTTTAACGTTTGAAACAACTAATCCTGCAAATATTCATATTTTCAAATGAAAACATTAATCTTCCTCGATATTTAAGTAATAATACAACATTGAGAGGAAATTAAAGCATTCGATGATCTTTAATGAGTGGAATTGAATAGATGTTAGAAAGGTATCCCTTGAACATTAAAGAACAATGTTTCTGGCTGCTTTCAATTTAAGGAATATCAATATAATTTCAGTGGTGTAGATTTAACTTCCGTTAGATGAGGATGAGGGTGAATAAAATATAATTACATCATCCAATTGAACCCCGTGTTGGCATGGTCACTGGCTTTACAGACTACTGTTTATCGATTGACCGCTTATTAAGACTATTTTTTTTTAATTATTCAATCATAGGCTAACCCAAAATGAGGCAGCCCACCACTGTAGACAAAAGGGGCCGGTGAAAAATAGGGCGTCATTTCTTGAAGTAATCCTAAGTTGGCAGCTGTGCAGCAAGATATGAGTTTACATTAGTTTTAAATGTCTGCATGTCTGTACAGTCGGTGAAAAGGGGAGCAGGTAAAGAGGTCTAGATGCGGCATCACTAAGATAGAAGCTATCAGAGTAGAACGCTCTCTTGCATTTGGGGACCTCCACAGTAAATAAATGGGATTTAAAGGATTACCAGGTTGACCCAGTTGATTGATGTCAAGGGGGCACAAGAGGAGCAAGTTCATCGGAACATAATCCGTTGGACTACTTGTAAAACTGGCAAAAGCATGCAATAGCAAAGGCATGCAATATTGAGGCGATAGGACAATGACGGTTGATAGTGCGAGACCTATCATGTGTGCCACACTTTTGGGGGCCTTGTCTAAGAGGGAGAAACTAGTTAATGATGAACCAGCTTAAATATGGAAACACAAGTCCATGCATGGGCGGATGGTGGCTTTGTACATATATGTAATGATGTTAGGTGTGAGAAGTTTACTAGCACGGTAGTTTAAGCCCACGTTCTTTACAGCAGCTTTGACAATGTCTTCAACGTATTTGTTTTAATGCATGTTACCTGTTAATGTTAAGCCGAGGATTTTGAATGTTGCATTCTCAAGTAGGGTGTTATCACCATAGAAATCGGTTGTGAAAAAGGTTTATTGTAGTTATTGATAGAGAAGGGGCTTTGTCTTTGTGGCATTTTGAGTTGCCTTCTATCTATGACCTCATTCAACTACAGACTGGGTGTCACTTTCTAAGGATTAAGCCGTTGCCTCGGATATGTGCGCGCCCGTTCTACTCACATGGCGAGAGTAGCGCGTATGTCGTGAGCAAATATAGCCATATGAGAATCAATGTCATCAGAGAGGTCGTTTATGAACATCATGAACAGTATAGGCCCAAGGATGGATCCCTGGGGTACATCAGCATTTATGTCATGTTGCCTGAATGGCCAGCGATCAAGGGCAACGTGGATTATTATTTTGCTTAGTAAGGCTCTAATTATATTTAATATATGTCCAGTAATACTATATAGGTGACTTTTTATGAGAAGCTTTTCATGCCACGTCTTGTCAAAGGCTTTGGGTATGTTAACCGCTAGCAGACTAGATAAACCTGTCTTGCCCAGTGTATGGTATATGCGTTCAGAGAGGGCAGTTAATATATGCTTGCCTGAATTACATACTAACGGGCAGAAATAGGTTTTGCATAAACGAGATGCCGGACTATAGCTAAATAGATTAGGGATTCAAAGATCTTAGCAAAGATCTGAAGTAGACTGGTGAGGCGATCATTCTGCGGATCAGTTCTATCCTAAGAATTCCTGAAAACTGGTATCATAGAGGCAATTTTCCAGCTGTCAATGAAGTAAGATCTCGCGAAACATTTGTTGTAAATGTTGGGGAGGACAATGGGCAACTTAGTTACATTCTACTTTCACTAATACTTACTATTTTGGCAATTAATTTTTTAATTAAAGGGGAAACTAGTAAATATTAAAAATTGTTAGAATTCTAGAATTGGTTAGAGTTTCATGTAAACTCAGTTGAAACTAGTTTGCGAGTATCTTTCCCTAGATATATTCGTTATGTACTCAAGACTATGTTACGCTGAAAATACTAACATGAACAAGCAACAGCTAAACATGCCGAGGATATTGTGTGAGCATATATCAAACGTAAATAACGACCAAGGAATAAATTGGCGCCAGCTTATCAAGTAGATATCTTCAAATGTTGGTCCTTGGGTAACTTCTCTTGATTAAAACATCGGATATTGCTTGCGGCTTATGAACATAGAATCATTTCAGTGAGTGCCTGTGTGCATGCACATCTTTATATCGTATTACTATCGGCGTTTATGATACAAGTAAGGAATTACATGCAAATGAAGACATTCTACACATATATTTGTGTTTATATATTTCCATTTTCATTTTATCATGTGCTAGAAATCTGTGGAACATTTTGTTGTATAATATTATTAGTTCAGTTCCCGTTTTTTTTTTAATTTATTTCCTCTCTCTCTCTCTTTCTATTCCCCTATCTGTTTATTTATGTAACTTCTTTCTCTTTCCCCTTTTTATTCTTCCGAATATATATTATCAAGAAAAACTGTATATAATTAGTTCGTAATGGATGACGGCAAATAATTACAAATTTAGTTTGATGTTTTCGTATACATTTTATAACGTCATGTATTGTCTACGGTGACAAGATACATTTACATAAGTAATACAACACGAAGCAACCAATATAACAAACGTTCCCATATAACATTTAGTAAAAATACTCAGATATGAAAAAGTATAAATGATTACTTACCAATGTCCCTTTGGTGTTAGGATGGAATAGACGCAATTACACGATTATACCACATATCATTTTAATTTATTACGACAGTGAACGGTATTGTAACCCAGTGACCATAGGAAAAAGTAACAAATCAGTGTTTTATGTGTATATATTGATAATATATTTATATATATATATATATATATATATATATATATATATATATATATATATATATATATATATATATAAGTAGATTTCGCGTACAACAGAATCGTAGAATATATTTCAGAGGAAACTTTCTTTTAATCAATGAAATGGGCGGGTCGGAAAAAAAGAAAATTGCTAAACTTTTCCTTGAGGCCTTATCGTCTGACCCTCCAAGAGGAAACGTCAGAATGATAAATTAAAGACTAAACAAATCGAATGAGATATGAGCAGACAATTGTTATATTGGTAGAAAATGATTGAGAGAAAAAAAACAAATAACGTAAATCGCTTAACGTTATAGTGGGTTTGATTCATTAATGTTATGGTGGGATTTAATTATCATTATATATATATATATATATATATATATATATATATATATATATATATACATTTCTCTACTTTATAATACTACTCATATCAGATGTTTACTGCTCATTGAGATCGACATTTTTATTGAAAAATGTGGCTGTCTATTAATTCCCCCTCTATCAATCATACAGAAATATAATGAAAGATATCTTCTCATGTGAGCTTCCTTTTTATTACTAAGATTCACATAGATTTGTGCAAACGAATTTACATATCCTTTAGCTGTTATCCTGTACAAACCTGTATACCCATTTAAAAACATAACAATAATAGAATAAAAAGCCCACACTTGATGAAATGGCAATAATAAGGAGAATAGTTTGAAAAACCGTGACAACGCATTTCTCTGTTTCTTTAAATATTTTTTTCATTTATTCTAACAACTTGAGAACTTTCGGTGATATACAGCCTTGTCAAAAGTATTAGCATATTGATGTACTTGTGTTCGTTTGATCCTTCTTGATTGAGGAATATTTACCGCAGTCAACCAGCTACAGTAAGAGGGGTGGACATGACTCAAACGCCATTGAATTAATCCAGATAACCTCACAAAATACTGCACTACATTGTTAAAAATGCATTATGGCGTTAGTAATGTTATTGAATTCAAACACACAAGCATACCCAGACACAAACACACATTTTCGTATATCTCCTATGTGAATGTTAGTGTGTTGAAGATGTCAAAAAAGTAATATTTTACAATAATTTCTTAAGTAAAATATAAAATTAATTACAAAATACTAAATGTGATTATATTGATTACGTATATTAAACACACTTATTAATGTGTGGTATTTTCGATGTATCTGTACTTGCCTGCCTTTCTCTCTGTTCGTATGTATGTATCTATGTATTTATGCATCTGTGTGTGTGTCTCAGTCTCTCTCTCTCTCTCTCTCTCTCTCTCTCTCTCTCTCTCTCTCTCTCTCTCTCTCTCTGTATATATATATATATATATATATATATATATATATTTGTAAATATATGTAAATATATATACATATGTAAATATTTATTACATAACCTTTAGTTATATTGGCGTGACTGCAGTCGCGTTTCATAAATGCTAACAAAGTAAGCTGTTGTCTTTAAGTCTGATGAAGCACAATTGCTGAAACGTAACTGCAATTTTGTAAGCCAATCTAAATGTTAATATAAGATATACCAACACGGACAGCAGCCTAGTAATAACTCTTACCGATGGGTGTCATATGTATTATATATATATATATATATATATATATATATATATATATATATATATATATATATATATATATATATATGTATTATAATGTTCAAACACTTTTTAATACATCCGGTATTACACATACAACAAATTAAGAAGACATACGAAACAATTACATTTTTTTTTATTGTATTGGTTTTGTAAAATTTCATGTTTAGGTTGATATATTTGAGAATATATTGTTATATCTCTGTCTCTCTAACTCCCTCGTTATCTCCCTCTCTCTCTCTCTCACGCGTTCTCTCTCTCTCTCTCTCTCTCTCTCTCTCTCTCTCTGCATATCTTAATATATAGAAGTGATTTACGGAAAAAAAGGCAAGAACATCTATCTAACACACTTGTACTAATCTAGTAAAATGCATAAACGGATATATGTTTCTATTTTTTAACATAACATAGTAACACGACAAAGCGCAAAAATCACATAAGAAAAAACCCTTAAATAAAACTCAATCCCTTGTCGCATTGTTTTCGAAACAATAACCCATAAGCCATTAACGGCATCCAATTCACAATTTACTGCGTACAGCGTCACTAAATTTGTTATATTGAAACTTATAAAACCTTGCTCTCTGCGGATCCTCGTTTCCCTAGTGTATCTTTATTTATACACCGTTTTTTTTTTCTTGTGGGATTTTTTTAAACGGCTTAGACACATTTAGCCTAGATGAGGTGTATGCGTTTAAGATCAACCATCGCTATGAGTTGCATGTAATACTTTACTATATATGATTTACGAAATATAATTCAATCACTTTTCTTATCTTTCATGTGTTATTTCATAGCAATCTTGCATTACACGTGTTGCAAAATTAAGGTTGTCTGTGTTTACATTGTGTTTCGTGACTGTTTTTTTAAATTTCTAGTCCCGAATCTGACTGCATCATGTATTTGTACATAGAACTATATTAACTCTTACATTTCCATGAAATAACTTCTTTTACTGAATATATATATATATATATATATATATATATATATATACATATACATATATATATATGTATATATGTTTGAATTTATATATATATATATATATATATATATATATATATATATATATATATATATATTATTTAACATCATTAAACCCAAACAATGCATGACGCCACTGTAGACGTAAACGGCTACTGATAAAGAGGGTGAGAGTTTGGAGGGATCAACCTAAATGTGGAGCTGTGCAGCGAGATGATTGTCCACATTAGTTTTAAATGTCTGCATGTCAGTGCCGTCAGGAAAAAAGGCAGCAGAGTGTATACGCCCTGTTACGCAGAAAAAAACACGTTCATAGGTATGATTAATCCTTCAAACTATCGGTTATGTGAAGCTCCAATAACATACCACAAAACCAAAAGAAGTTATGTAGAGTAAATATAGTTTCTAACTAAATGATAAACCAACTACGTGTTCAGTATCATATGAGACTTTATTATTATATCTCGTGTAAATAGAGCGTTATCACTGAGGAAGAATCATCTAGAAATGTCAGGATATTTAAAGCACCGCTCAAAAAACCACTGGCAACACGTAACTCGTGCGGGGGGATCTGTTTTTAGTAATGTCTGCACACATTGTTGTAGATATGATACAATTGTTTATTCCCGTTACAGTTTCTAAACAATCGAACGAAAGAATAGCCACTTGCGATGCAATATGTCGTGTATTGATTTGATGGGTATCCACTACACTATCAAGTATAACTTCCGTTTTTGCTGAGGTTATTGAATTTTGTTGTCTGCGATTGCTAAAAGGAGGTTTGAATATTCGATATACTCACACGAGGTGATACCGTATTTCGATTATTTTCTAGCCTCTGCGGTTTAGAACGTTTTCTTCGTACAGTTTCTGAACCCATAAGCGAAGTGCATAGCAACACTTTTATTTATGTTAGATTGATCGATTTGTTTAAACTCAATTAACAAAAACACGGAAAAAGTGATTAATAGTTTAATTGGACTCGACCTCTGAAAAAATGAATAATTATCAGGTTTTTTTCAGTTGCGGAAACCAATTTTTTTTGTCCGACGTTTATGCAAACTGTTTTGCTTTATTATGAATATAGAAGATAATCTCGAATCTTATATAATACCCCACCAAATAATTCCCAGGCTTTACTAATAAAACAGTAATCAGGGAGAATTCAATTTTATTCATGATAAAAGTATGGTACTACAGCCTAAGTTTTCGCGGACTCTTTTGTAGAACAAATTGTATTTGGTCTCAAGATACAGCCCACTTTCTAATATACCTTTTTTAATTGTAGTCAAATTTCTTTCCCTCTAGAATACATCATGGGTCGGCTAACAGCGATAAGTTGCAAGAGTCAGATATTGAAGATAGTGTAAATGCGGAAGCATTACTTAATGTAAATGATGAAGTTTAGCCATTTAATGAATCGACTTGTGACACAGTGAAAATCACTTTCCTCTTCTTTACTTGTGGCCGTTTTCAGGGCATTGACCCTCTCAAACGCATCAACAAGGACATGTAATATTCATTAATAATGGGGTTTCCCTTACCTAAATAATGAATGAACAAAATAACTCATCCGTCTGAAAATACAGAAGATAAAATATCGTGCGATGAAGTTTTTACTTTTTCCAGCTTTTGCCCATTCAGCTAACTCCCAATTAGAATACGAAGTATTTGGTGGATTATTTTATTGTCATATGTTGGCACCAACACTCTGAATCGGTAACGCTTTGTTTTCTTTTAACAAATATGAGAAAGCGACACATCAGCAGTCAACACAACGTTCCTAATTACAAATGCTCCTGCAAAGGTTGATAAACTTTGTTATGATATCTCAAACCAGTTTGCCTATCACGAAACTTATATTTACTATAGACCAAAAGAGTGTGTGGATGTATGTCTAGGTTTTATGTGCCAACTGTCGCGTTTGGGAACCTGGAGATTAAGCAGCATATATGTCTGCACGAGCCTGTTAAAACTCAAGATATCACTTAATGAATGCAATCAAATAGAACATGAGCCTAATAAACGAATCTAGACGTCGCCTTTTTTGAACAGCATCAGTTAGCAATGATTTATCAACACAGAACATTTGAATTTTATTTTTGTTTCGAAAATTCCAAACAATAAATAAATGTAATTATTAAAGTAATGCCCTGGTGTGGCTAACCTTTGATTATATATATATATATATATATATATATATATATATATAGTAATCTATGAAAATATATTCATGGCAATCAAGCTACACAGAGGCTCCCGCATTTCATACCTCGTGGACTCTTCAGGCTAAAATGCATGGATTTATTTTTGCTGGGTGGTTTTTCATGTACACCGCTAGCTAGTTAACCAATCAAATTCCTTGTTGTTCCTTCAGCCAATCGTTGGGCTTCCCGCGAACTAAGGTCTTGTTATTGTTACTTCTTATACCCTGTTCTATTTTTCTGTATTCTATAGATTGGTATCTATCCTGTTTCCTTTGTTGTGTCAATATAATGAATGAATTTATTTTAACACGTGTTTCCTTGTATTTCTATTAATATTTGTACCTCTCCAAAAGACATAACCGTTCTGTGAGATGTATTTCTGACGGTCCGTTTCATATTCCGTGGGCTAAACAACATTAACACTACAAAATCATCAGAAAATCAAAGAAAACTAAAAAGTAATTGGATTAATATTTCTAAAAAGACCTACACTATACAGTGAGTCATTTTCTGGCGAAGACAAATAAGAGGCAGAGAAAAGAGCGGACATAGATGTGGGGGAACTCCCTAGTTCGGCATTTTTAGAAGGTCACAGTTATGAGCTATGACATTAGTAAGATTCCTAAAAATAGTAAATAAATTATATATCTTATTCATAAAAATTCGAATTCATTTGACGTTAATTTTTTACTGGCCTTAAATTACATCAATTTGCCTGCAAATACCTATTTAGGTAATTTAAATACGAAACTAAGTGCGGAGCTGATTTATTTTAGCTTCATCAGTTTGGAGCAAGCTATATATATATATATTAAATTACAAAATCAAGCATCACTAATGTTGTAATACTTAGGTGTTTTGGTGGAAGATGTTTAGTATTTGTTTATACACCGTTTGAATTTACTCTAATTAGTACGTTTCTATTTTATGCGAAACTAAGGGGGAGTTTGCCCCTTGCAACTGAACTAGTTTATAATTACCTCAACATAGATCAACCCTCCGAAAGAAGTTTTTATATATATATATATCCCTATTAAATGATGATAATTACATAATTATAAAAAATTATGAAAATTCCAAAGTAGTTTTAAGGACATTTATACCTAAACTTAATTGTGATTACGTTTTAAACGTAAGTCGTGGTGTGAGGGAAATAACGTTATTCATCAATACCCATATTACCTCCCTAAATAAATTGTATGGCTATATTCATATTGGAGTGTGTGCATTTTTTAATTAATATTAATATGTTTAACTTTTTTCTTTTCTTTGGACATCAGCCTATTTCTTTTTCTTTAGTGTATTTAGCATCTATTCGGTTTTATATTTTAAATGAGAATTGTTTAGTGGTTCTTACTGTTTCCTTAAATAATCTTAATTTGAGTTACCATTACTTCATTAATTAGTACAGTTGGTATCTAAAAAAATGTCTGCTAGTGTTTCCCTTGTCTGGCTCTCTTATCATTTCCTTATCTATAGGCAAGTTTTAAGCTATGTCCGTTGGTTTCTTTTTTGTGTGTCATGTGTTCTATATTTAAATGTTTTATAGTGGGATATTACTATTCGTTATCTACTATTAGGTGTACAGTGTCTATTTGCTACATAGTACTATAATATTCTTATAATTTAGCTATTGTCATATATATTTTGATGTAAGGGTTACTGCTACATGTGTCTGTACGGGGCTCTGACGGGATAGGACATATGTTGTTTTAGGTAGACATTTCTAAACATCTTTCTGTCTTTTATTTAAGAAAAAAAAAAAAAACGTTGCTTATCTAACGGCAAATGAAACGGACCACAAAATATACATCTCACAGAAATGTTATATTTTTTTGAAATGTGAAAAATAAAAGTAAAAACTAACAAACAATATATGAAATAAAAACATGGTTATTGGAATATAAAATGAACCGACTAACATATGATATATATATATATATATAAATATTGGTCGTTCTTTTTTTTAAGCATAAAATGAATGATAAGTATTAAAATGACTATAAAGCCCTTTACAATGCAAGACATATTTATTTCCTTTTTTACTTTTATCTTATATATTTCGGAGACATTCTCCATCTTTAGAGATATATTTTAGTGTTGTTTATCGGGAAGACATCTGTGTGTTGATATGACGTATTGTCTGCTGTGATGGAATTCGCGGTTATTAGTAGAACGGATATGCCAGTGTATGCTGGGAGTTTGTATTAAAATATTGGTCGTTCTTTTTTATTAAGCATTGACTGAATGATAAGTAAACAAATATCTCTAAAGTTGGAGAATGTCTCCGAAATATATGAGATAAAAGTAAAAAAAAAAGAAAGAAATATGTCTTGCATTCTAAAGGGCTTTTATTGTTATTTTAATACTTATCATTCATTCAATGCTTAATAAAAAAAAAACGACCTATATTTTCATACAAAATCCCACCATGCCCTGGCACTTCCGTTAGACTAATAACCGCGAACAATACGTCATATCAACAACAGACGTCTTCCCGATAAACAAAACTAAATATGTGTTTATTTTTATAAAAGAAAAGAGAAAAAATATCTCTAAAGATGGAGAATGTCTCCGAAATATATAAGATAAAAGAAAAAAAAGAAGAAATAATTGTGTCTTGCATTGTAAAGGGCTTTTATTTTCATTTTAATATATATATATATATATATGTGTGTTATATATATATATATATATATATATATATATATATATATATATATATATGTGCTATAAATATATATATATATATATGTGTGTGTGTGTTATACATATATATATATACATATATATATATATATATATATATATATATATATATATATATATATATATATATATATATATATATAGTGCACGTGTCCACCATTGCGTGTATGTAAGAAGTTATTTTTTAAACTAATGGGTCAGTTTGTTAGCAACACAGTCTACCGGTTATGAAGGTTACCAATCCACTATTTATTAAAAGATTATGAATCTGTTTTTCAATTTCGTGCATTCACTTTTCTCTTTTCTCTTGGCTGGGATGTTATTCTCACATTGATTTATCGACAAGAACGTCTAAAGATATTGTTGCACCATTAAAAATAATACAATGCGATGCCTGGTCAAGCAGACCGCTTCTGTTTTTCCTTCGTTCATTTGACAGGCAATCGATAGTTGGATGAGAAATGATACATTGGATGACGTTCAATCCGAAGATCGTGCTTGCTTGTGTCAATAATATATATATACATATACATATACATATATATATATATATATATATATATATATATATATATATATATATATATATGCATAAAAGCCTGTATATATGTAACAAACATACAAATGTAATAACATATATACACATCCATATGTCATTACACACGCGTACATATATATATATATATATATATATATATATATATATATATATATATATATATATATGAATTAATTCAGATCAAATATTCAAGAAATGAACAAAACAATATTTTTCAGAAGTGCTCAATATATATTAGAGGTATATATATTAAGATAAACATAGTTGGCGTGCCCCACAATTTTCTGAAAGCCCTGCCGGGTGCTTATCAAGGGCAATACTCAGTATTGCCCTTGATAAGAAGTCGGCAAGGCTTTGAAACAATTGTCGGGCACTCTAACTATGTTTTTGGGTGTGTATGTGGGTGCGGGTATGCGTGTGTGTGGGTGTGTGTTGGTGCTCTGAGCCTGTAGGGGTCTGGGAAGTAGATACAAACGGGTGATTAATTGAAACAATGCATATTTAAGAAACTATAAATACAGCATATAAAGATAGGGGTTTGACATTAGTCTGAATGGCAGTATTAGACTGGGTTACTTCAAACACCGAGAGGCATATGCTCTCAGTATTACTAATAAAGCGGTAGAGTTCATGTCGTACTAACTATAATCATTACCTTTGCAATAGTAACAGTATCGTTTTCCTTTTAGATTGATATCGATAAGCTACGGATACTCCCGTTTTCTTTTTGATTGTCGATGTTCTGGTGCTGCTTGGGTATTTGTATGTTCAAAGTTTCGTACATGCTATCCATGACTATTTCTTCTCTTATGTCTAGTCATACCGGTGTCATCAGACAATATTTCATAATTTGATTAGGGATCTCGTGTATTACATAACTAATTGCCGTAGATTATTTTAAACATATTTTCAATTCTTTTTTCTATCATACCAAGTGTTATTTTAAGAATAAATACGTGTTAACATACGATGTACTCTTTCATTAGTTTAATATAGTTTTTTTTTCTTTGTTTGGTTTGTTTTGGTTGCAATTTGTCGATAACGGATCTTATCTTACGATCCAGGAGATAAAGACGATGGTACGTTAACATTATTTCGCGTGATCCCGTAATAACTGATGTAGACTTTTTTCCCGTTTGAGTGCCGCTAGTTTTTATAAGAGATCTTATTAATGTGACCTCAAAATGCTCTGGCCGGCCGTTTGACCTCAATAGTACGGTGATCGTGACTTGTCTTATTTGGACAATCTCAAATCAATGGACGTAAATTGAGTTCCGTTGTCACGGACAAAACAATTGACCACCACAACACGGACTGACAATTTGTGAAGGAATGTTACTATTACCTCTGTATTGGTCTTCGGATAATTACAAACATTTGATAGTAAAAACGGTCTGCAAAGTAAAACTGTATACTTGACAAGATCGACACGTTTTGGGTCACACATTATTTTTAATAAGACATGCCTTTTCCACCAATACACAGCATTTCAACGTATTTACGATGCCCACAATGTGCTGGCCCATTTTCTTACGATTATACGTAGCTGGGCATTAAGTATTTCATCTTATTTGTACCCGGGTGGCCAACATGAAACTATTTAAGAATTCTCCTCTATAGCTTTATTGGGAGGGCCGCGCTCTCGTTTACCAAGATTACATCGTCAGATATAGAAAAAAAGTGGCTGACACGCATTGACTCTTTATTCTGTAATTGTTGTTGTGTGTTGTGATGTGAATGAACTTATCATCGCGGCATTCATGTTTTATTTCATAAATAGTCACAGAGAGTTCCTTTATTGTGTTGCACAAGAAACTTTTTTATTTCTCCATCACTTCGTAGTGACGCAATCTCGGAATTTCCAGTAGCTCTCTATTTCTCGGAACGAATGTTTATAATCGATGAGTGTGATAGTTATTTTTCGCCGGGAAGTATTACATCTGAAAAATTTAGTTTAGTAGGAGTGCCTACCATTTCTGCAGTTTATTTACCAAAAATGTTTAGTGTTCAGTTTACAACGTGAAAAAATGTTCCGTGTATGAAACGGTGCAATTTGATGAGAACAAAGAGTATTCGCAAAACCTCCTTTTAAATTTGACATTAATGTTTCTCTGCTGGAAGCCGCGTCATCGATGCATGAGCGATGCGCTTGATGGTTCATATTGCATTTTATAGATGATGCATGTTCCTATTCCGTACCAGCTTGCGTAGCCAGCAACTACGACTTCTAGGTTCGGGTTATGCTGTGTTAGGAATACATTCAACCTAAGAGCTTTATTAGATCTATCGAAAGCATCCTGGCATTCTGGTGTCCATTCTTAAACGTATTCATTGCTTAAAAGTGTGTTTAGCGGGGCATGGAGGTCATGAGTGTTTGGTATATAAGCATGGTAATAATTTGCCAGTGCCAGGAAACTGTCAAAGTTTGTGATGTTTCCAGAGGTCGCAAGGTCCGTATGTGCAGTAGCCGTCTCTTGATCCGGTCTACTGTTTTCTTTATTTATAATATGCCACATATATTTATTTATTCTCTGAAGAAATCGCATTTGTTACTTTTATTCTAAAACCACACTGTTATGCCATACTTTTATTAAAATATCGTCAGGGTATACGATCCTAACACCTAAGTTCGCGCAGTTTATTATGTATAACTTGCTGGAAAACTGCCTCCGAAAGCAAGCCCTTCTACCATCTATAATCCCCGATGCGTGTTTATACTAAGACATGTTGCTATGGTTTATTTTTGAGAAAAAAATGTCTCGATTTAGTTTTGTAAATCTTATGTGCTTGGAAGTTCTTAATGGTAGTGTCTGAGTTTTACATTCTGTCGGAAAACAAACACGCACGTGGATCTTTTTAACCTTTTCTCTTCCAGAGACAATAGGTGATACCATATGCTGTGGTACACGTTAAGTAAAATGCCGGTATATATATATATATATATATATATATATATATATATATATATATATATATATATATATTTGCGGGCGTGTGAGCGTAAACGTAAATCCCGTCATGCTAACCTACATCTACGGACTTGCGTCATTCGAGCCGTTGCGACCGCCTGAAACCGCCACGCCTACACTAATGACGGTAAAAGAGCCCGAAACGACGTCGTCTTTACTTGAAAAAAAAAACACTTCAATATTTTGCCTCCTAAAGTTGTCACGGGTTTAAATTCTACTTTTGTTTTTTTAAGTTTTTAGTCGTAATTGCTTGAATTATTTCCACGTAGATACTCTGATAAGTGTGGACGAAAGCCGGCTTAGTATATTCATGATTTTTAAAACATTATTTCCTTTCGTTTTTATACTTTTTCAATTTCATTCCGCCACCAAAAATGTCTCGAACGTTTGTATTCCTTGCCTTAATCAAATGTTGTAACTCTAAAATTGTATTAAACTATTTTAGAACTCGGTACCCATCTTGTTTCATTAAGAATGTGAACCAGTTGGTGAGATTGACAGCAAACATTCGTTTAACTCGATCTAAAACTACATTTCTAAATTCATGTTTAACGAATCGAGTTTGTCCTTCATATATAAGTGTTCGCATTACTTAGGCGAAATTAGTTCGCAGCCACAAGATGGAGGAGATATTTTTACGGGATGACATTTATAAGTTGCCCTCTTCCATTTACGAAATGTTAAGACATTTTTGTTCGCTATGGAAATTTTGTAAACACAACTAATCTTTCTTCGATTACATCCGTTTCTCCCGGTATATTTCTTCACTTGACGAACGTGGCCTTGCTTTGTCTAATGCCAACCATCATAAAAAAAAAAACTTCGGTTTCTTATTCTGAAGAGATTTGGTCGTTCTGCGACCAACTTAAAAATATCCTTAATCTTTCAACATACCAATTGACGGACACTGAACAATTTGTATTGTCTCATGGCTTGACATTCTATATTCCACACGTACCCATCACACGTGAGGACATCTTTTCGGTATTTGAGGTTTTATTCTCACAAATTTCGAAACTGTCCCCGTCTACAGTCGGCCAGCCCTTAGCGTTGAAAGCAAGACTTAATGATCTTGCCTACGCTTATGCAGGCACCCCCATTGACCGCTCTAATTTTAATTTGCAAAATGAACATTTTCCTGCCATTAAATCTTTGCGGTCAAATCAGTCCCTTATCATTACCACACCAGATAAGGGTTCGGGAGTAGTGATTCTAGATTATGCCGATTATGTGGCAAGAATTATGGTGATCTTGGATGACGTCGATGCATTTCAAAGACTCGGACCTGTTAATACGCATAACACCATCCTTTCCATTGAAAGTCATTTTCAAAAAAGATTTCTCAAATTGGTTAAGAAAGGTGTTCTTCCTGGGAAAATATACGACATGATCCGACCAATAGGGTCTATAAGACCACGTCTTTACGACCAACCAAAACACATAAGAAAAAGATACCAGTAAGACCGTCTCTCTCTATAGTCGGGTCGGTTCAGAAAAAGTTAGCTAAATGGTTGGCTGAATAACTTCAACCTGTGCTTCAAGTATATTCGGCCAACTGTATGAAATATTCATTCACCTTTGCTGAATATATACGCAATTGCCCTTTTTAACTGAGAATAAGTTTATATGTTATTTCGACATCAGCAGTTTATTTACATGCGTTCCCTTACAAGAACCCATCGATGTTTGTGCTGATGCACTATATCGTGTTTTCTCAGTCTGCCACACTATCTCCGAGGAGGTATTCGTAGAACTGATGGGGTTTGCTACCATGTTTGTCGAATTCAGTTTTGATAATGTGATGTATCAGCAAATCGACGGCATTTCTCTGTTACCCCTTGGTTCTGCGTTGGCCAATATCTTCGTAGGTGTTCACGAGCATGATCTTTTGGCCCGTATCAATAAACCACTTACTTACTTCCGATACGTAGATGACACATTTTGCGTGTTTAACAATGGGTCAGATTCCATAATATTCCTTAATGTACCTAATCAATTACACACAGCCTTACAGTTCACTTGTGACCCTTCCTTTTCTGGATGTACTAGTGCATACATCCGATTCATTGTTTCTTACGTCTGTTTACCGACACTCTACATTTACTGATTTATATTGACACTGGGACTCTTTTTGTTCCATACAAAAAAAAATCTGATTAAATGTTTGGTTCATCGTGCCTTAAAGATTTGCTATCAATCCATGATTGATTCGGAGATTAAATTTATCAAAGAGTGATCGTTACAAACTGTTACCCTCTCGATATTGTTAAT
Organism: Sepiola atlantica; assembly: GCA_963556195.1. Lineage (NCBI taxonomy): Eukaryota > Metazoa > Mollusca > Cephalopoda > Sepiida > Sepiolidae > Sepiola > Sepiola atlantica. Next base: position 139,579,766 of record OY744526.1, read on the forward strand.
TCTAATATCGTTACCAAAGGGACTTATGTTTACAAGCCTGTACTTTTTGGCCCTCCAAAATGTCCGGCGTACCTCAGATTAGCCTGGTTTAATAATATTAGCATACAATTTGCAAACCAAATGTCTGTAGCTATGCGTCGGTGTTACAAGGCATCTTATCCTAGATTTGTTTTTTCTGCTCGACCATTGCTCAAATCCGGTCATGAGAGTGTTCTCCCACTCCAACATATCAGTACAATTATTTATCAATGTAAATGTCGGTGCGATGCCGTATACGTGGGAAGAACAGTGCAAAGGTTTGAATCCAGAATACCCCCCCCCCCATTCAATACGCCGGGACCGACTAAATAATTTGAATAATTTAGTAAACACATCCGGGTCAACTAGTGCTGACCATCTTATAAATAGCGCCGAATGTGCGTCGACTTACACTAGTGACTGGTTGTCTGTCATGAGTAGATCACATTCTTTATTCCACTTCAAAGTCCTGGAAGCTATATATATTAATTCAGTCAACCTGGCCCTTTGTAAACAAAAGGAGTGGATTCTAGGACTCAATGTGATCAACTTGTGACCCTCCCCGATTTTTTCTCCTAAGCGTGTCACTGGTCTTCATTCTACATTTGTTTTTTTTAATTGTTAGTCGTAATCGCTTGAATTATTTCCACGAAGATACTCTGATGAGTGTGGACGAAAGCCGGCTTAGTATATTCAGTATTTTAAAAAAATTATTTGCTCTCGCTTTTATACTTTTTAAATTTCATTCCACAACCAAAAATGTCAAAACCGTCTGTATTCCTTGCCTTAATAAAATTTTAATATTTATAAAAATATATTTATAAATATATATATATATATATATATATATATATATATATATATATATATATATATATATATATGTGTGTGTGTTTGGGCATGTGTGTGTGTACATGTATATGTAAATGTGTATTTTCTAGTGTATGTTTAGATGATTTTAGCTGGGATTTGTAAAGCTATATAATTTAGCTGACATTTTAGGCTAGTTTTTAATTGGCATTCGCGCAAAGTAAACTTGGTAACAACATTAAGAGGGAAGCGCGGATAAGTTATTGCCAAACAAATCGGCGTCAGACAACATTAATCAATCTGCAACAACTGCATCCAGTCGATCGAATATTCGTAGTCATTCCGCCAAAAACGCCAGAACAGTTTTCTAAGAGTCTGGACAACATTTTCAAGTGTAAAAAATACAAATAAATATATAAATAACTTCAACGTCTAATTATAACCTGGCCATGTAGAAAAGAAATGGTTACCTAATTGTGTGAGTCATTTGATTGCAAGCATACTCTATTAGTAAAGTTGTTAATGATAGTGTTTCTGTGTGACTACGTGTATGTATATTGCTCCTGAAAATATATACGTCTTTATTTAGAATGGAATGACTTTTTTTTATATTTAATACATCGGAAGAAATTTTATTTCGAATCAAGAGTTTGGTTTCATCCAGTAAACTGGCAATCTTCTCATGTAGGAACACGATAAACTATAACAATAAAATGTACACATTGGATACCATAGTATGATCAATGTGTTTATATGCATAATATCAATCACTCCTCATTATTATTTTTTTTTAATTTTCATATATGTCGCCTTATTACATTGACCATCATAGATTAATAACGAAAACGATAACTTTGTTGTCTTTAACATATGACACAAATTTGTGTGTTTACTGAACTACATTTTTACAATTGATTTTACATTTAAATATTTTATCTATTTTTGTTAGTATTATTAATACGTTCTATCTTCCAACGATTTTTCTTATTCTCCAAATTAGCGTGATATATTATACTAGATATTTCTTTTAAAAGCCACCGTTGGACATCATAATCGAGCACAATATTTGCCACAATTTTAACACCACCAGATATAAGTACAGAATGCTTTTTTTAGAAAACTACTTAATTAAAAGCAAATTTATTGACATTTCTTATTCTTGATCCTTTAAAACATATATACACTCAAATTATTACCTATGTAATTTATAAACATATTTTGTTTATAGAAACGTACGCGTCATAATAGTTTAGTATTTATGCAAACATTGCAGTTATTTACTTACCTTCCTCAAAGATTGGACAAACCATGGCAAATAAATCCGCGGGTATTCTTTTTCAGATAAAATGAATGCACGTATGCTTCTTCTTTAGCTTATGTTTTTTACAGTTTTGAATTCTTGAAATGAGTCATATTTTACAAATAGTATATATATATATATGTGTATATATATATATATATGTATATATATATGTTAATATGTACATATATAATTATATATATATATATATATGTATATATATATATATAAATATATATATATAAATATATATATATATAAATATATATATATATATATATATATATATATATATATATATATATATATATATGAACGCAGTGCAATTGATATTTTTTCATACATGTTATTCAGAAGAAACAAACCTTTGCGTTGTTGACCGCATCTAATGACAATTGTAGTATTCTAATTTTGTAAGAAATAACATATCTACGTACTGCTACGTCTTCAAAATATTACATCGACTGGGAGGGGCTAACACTTTCGGATTCTTGATAATACATCAAGAGTATAATGATTTTTTTTCTCAAGAAAACGGATTTTCTTCCTGAAATTATTTACCTGACTTTAACAAATCTAAACATTTACAAAAGTTAGTCGATATTATGAATGCACCCCTGCCGACGTTAAGAGTAGTTATCTGGACCTCATGTATTCACACATTATAAAGTGCTGCATTAGGTTTAATATGAAAACTCTGCTATTTCAAGAACTAATTATCTGAGTATGCTATATGGGCGTTACTGTTATTAAAGAGCATAACACTAATATATTAACATACAAATATGAGACTTTTAAATACAAGTATCGAGTCTTTAGCAGAGACAGAAACGTAGTTACCGTTAAAATGAGAATTTGACCATTTGCGGGACCCTCTGTTGGACTGTAGACCAATATATCAAAACATCCACGCAAGTAAATCCATTTTGACTAAGTGTTGTTACGATTTGTTAAACAACCTCGATGCCAGGTTGGGTACTCAAGCAAACCTATTGATACACTCAAACGAGAACAATCAACACATTGGTGCATGTACGAAACGCATAGATAATCTGTACGACTATACACATCCGATTTCAAGCGTAAGGATAGTTGAAATTCTTATTTTGGACTTCTGCATATTGTATGAATCATACCAAAAAATGTGCTATGGTAACACACATGGTTCAAAAGACATTCACCAATGCAAGCTTAATTCTACAAGCTTTTAACTACTATGTCACACAATTTGGACAATGAGAGATTAAATATACTTCAAATTTCTACGATGACCGAACCGAACGAGCTTATTTTAACAGTTAAAACCAATATCAAATAGTGTGCAAAATGCCATCACTTAAAAAATATTGGCAATAATTCGTACGATAAAAAGAACGGAAGTTCACACCAAATGTTTAATGTGAATCTGTGATATATCCTTGAAATTCCTAAATCAGCTAATTCTTTGTTCGAGTTCACGGATATTTGAGTAAGTTCAGTTTTTATTTGGCGTGCAATATAGACTCTAGATTGTACACCTACATATACACATCAACCATAGTTTCAATCTTCAACAGAACCGTTACTTATTTGGGGGAGGTAATACACGGTAAGCAGTGTGATTGTGTCATAGTTAGATTTAACATCTTTTTGTTTACAGAACGTTGTATGTTATCGTAGTTATATTTGTTACAGGTATTGCAAACACCTTCAATACAATACTGTTTACAATACGCACGTTACTAAAAATACAGAGGGCTACGTTTTCAGATATTTATGTAGAAAAAAGTAATTATATATATATATATATATGTATATATATATATATATATATATATAGTGTCTTAGAAGACGACATTGGTCTCGAATGTATGAGTATCCTAAAAAAGGATATATATATATACATATATATATATATATATATATATATATATATATACATAAAATATATACGTATATATATATATGTATATGTATACATATAGATATATTTATATATAAAATAATATATATATATATATATATACAATAATATATATATATATATATGTATATATATATATATATATATATATATATATATATATATAGTAGTTATCTTTCTGCGTAATCGATTATTAACAAAAAACATTAAATTTAGATCGAAGGCGGAAATCGAAAGGAATTAGACCTAGACGTGAGACTGAAAACAGAAAAAGAAAACATAATTTGATTAGCTAAGTGATGAAAGTGATTATTAAAACGAAGAATCGGCTAAAAATGGAAATGAGGTGAGTGAATTTTCCAATGATTAGAATACAGGAAATGAACGAATAATAAGCGATGGGAGCAGGCGAGTGGGGAATGTGGGCTTGGAAAAAGAGTCTATATCATTTTTGCTATACTTTTAATACCGCGATATATACACACACACACACACACACACATATATATATATATATATATATATATATATATATATATATATATATATATATATATATATATACGTATCTATGTATGTGTGTAACTATATATCTATCTATTTCTCTCTCTCTCGATCTCGCTCTCTTAATATATATATATATATATATATATATATATATATATATATATATATATATATATATATACGTATCTATGTATGTATGTATCTATATATCTATCTATTTCTCTCTCTCTATCTCGCTCTCTTGATATATATATATATATATATACGTATATATGTCTATATGTGTGTATCTATCTATATATTTCTCTATTTTCTCTCTCTCGCTTTGCCTCTGTATACATATACGTACGCATGTATTTATCTATCTATCTCTATATATATTTAGTTATATATATATATATATTTATATATGTGCATGTTAGTATGAGAAGAGATAGTTTCAAAATATATGTTAAACAAAATGTATTATTATACATAAGAATCAGTAAAAAACAAATAAAATACCCGAGTATGTTTTAGAATAAAACAAGCCATCTCACTTACAATTAAAACTATATTAAACACACATACAACCACTTGAACTATAACAACCAAACAAAAAAAAAAAACTCCATACTAACGATTGAATAGCGCAACAAAGTATTAATTTGTGAAACTGAAAACACGGGCCCATGAAGCCGATATACTCATAAAACTTGTGAAATACATTTGTTATAAAAAACGTTACATAAAAACACATTTAATGCACAAAAATAACTTTCGAAAGATCAAAATTCACACAACACTAGTCTCCGACGGTCCATCGTCTTTTTAAAAACACTTCGTCACCGATATTTTCTTTTCAAAAATCGTCCGTAGCGAAACCTCAGTAATAAGATGGTATGATTTTAATCATAGAATGTAGATAAAACATCAGTGATCAGCGAACCTGATATAACTTTTTAATTGCGATAAAAATCCATTGCCCAAATTTCACACTACACGTTACATTGATCGAATATATACTTTCTGAAAACGCCTTCGCTATAACGATTGCTGTTGCACTCATTTCATCTATGCCTTTCCCTATTTAGGTTTTGTTTCTTCCTGACTTTCTTTCACTGCATCGTGTTTCTTGCATTCTTACTACCACCGTTAATATTATCCCAAACCTTTTTCAACTAATTGTAATACAAAATAGTATTTATATAAACACTCACTACTACATATTCCATTAATTATTCAGCATTTAACGTTAGCGCATTCAAAAATAGGTTGTAATTTAAATAATCTAAGTAAAATCTTTTTTGTATTGCCAATCTAAATCATTTGCCGGAGTAAATTTCCCACTTCAATACATACGTCATACATACGTCATAGATGCTGATAAAATGACATTGCGTGTTTGAAACATACGTGTTTCTTTGACAATATTCAATAATCTAAGTTTAAATTGATCGGTTTACCTAGTCTTACATTCTACCCCTTTTGCATATAGAGTGCAATTGATTTACAATTATAAATTTAATTTAAAAAATGCAGTACAATAAAATATATGGCATTGCATAAGTTTACATTTTAAAAAAAGAATATTATTTAATTAATATGTTGGCTAATAACATTATTTTAGTGAATATTTTATTTAATACATGAATAAATCAAATCGCACATATATCTATTTTAGTGAAATTAATGTGTATATTAATGACGTGTTTTATATTTTTTAGTATTTTGTTTAGTGTGAGATTCAAATATTAAAGAACGTACATTGCTGTAATAGAATGGGGCTTTTAATTAATGTTGTTTATTCACTTTAAGTTACAATGACACATATTGGAAAGTGGTCTATGCACACCATTATTAAATTGTTCAAACTAATGCGACATAATAAACAGTGGGATATTGTATGAATCTGTCATCAGACGTTATTATAATTTCGTTACTCGCGTACAACAATGTATTTGTTCAGCACGTTTCATAGAGCGTGTGGTCGGTTCGGCATTACTTATACAATCATATATCAAACGATATTTATTTTTGTATACATCACTTATTAATTTTTATTACTTAAAACATAGGTGGTTTAATACAAGATGTGTTCTATGAAAGGACTAGCTTTAAATAAGCGGATATAAATGTTTGGATTTTAAAGTATTCTTTGATACACATCAAAATTGTAAACGCAAATGTCTACAGTAATGAATGGAATATGAAGGATATCACTATGCGTTACAATACTCTACGAGCTGATAGAGTATACAATTCTATAGAAAATGTGTATATACGTTACATATGAGATTGGAGATGTTCACATATAACTAATGTGAAAATTCGTCTCAGGCATGTTGAGTAACATAATTATGAACAAAAATCAACAATATATAAATATCAACTATTTTTTATAGTCTTACTTTGGACTAAATAGAAGGTGAATACAACATCATATAGTGAACTCAATAGAATAGAGTGAATAAAGTAATCAAGTTCTGTATGACAGAGAACTTCTGAATAACTTCTTTATATATTTTTCTGAAAATATAATCTGAATGTATTCGGTTTCACCATTTGCGGAAATCATTAAATGGACACGCTTTCATATTTCAGCACGATGCATATATGGAGTTGGACCTATATGTTTCTGCAATGCTACATTATATGAAAAAAATAACGCTATTGAAAGTGTATTTTTGTTAGTTATTGAAAGGGTAGTGTAGGAAATGGTTAAGGTTGCTTTGATATATTCTATGTTTACTCTTGACGGATAACGGATGTTAATATCAAAATAATAAAGTTACGTGAAGTGCATATCTCTAAATGAAATTCTATCTTTTATAGTCAAATCTCGATATACGATGTGCAACAATAGTAGCAATAGATCAGTGACGAGATTATACATCATTAGTAACACTAAAATACTGATTACATTTACAAGGATTTTTCATCCATTTGTGTTTTATTAACTCTTGTAAGTTATGTAAAGTCTATTTAGATAAATTCTGAGGGGAATAAAATGTCACTATATAAAAAGTGAGTTCCTAGTGAACCCGCCGTACAATATTATATTCTGTAATATAGAAACACTTAATATAGCCGTACAGAGAGAGGTCGATTAAGTCAATTATTATTATTATAATTATTATTATTATTATTATTATTATTATTTTATCATCATCATCATCATCATCATCATCATCATCATCATCATCATCATCATCATCATCATCATCATCATCATCACTATTATTATTATTATTATTATTATTATTATTATTATTATTATTATACTTTGTGTTATTTATCAACGGTTAGAAATTGTGTATATATTTTAATCAAATAAGATATGTGGTAAAATATGTTCATGAGCTGACTTTTTCTGGAAGATCTTTGTTAAAATTGTTTAAATCATCCGTTACTTACAATCAAGTTAAATGTTATCCATCTTTGTTTTTCACACATCTTACTTAGATCTTTCATATTTAGTCATTCATTCAGTCTTTAAAAATTCAGAAGATGTGTTCCATCATGTATTGAGCATATTAGTTTTGTTTTACCCTATCAGTTCGAATTTGCATACAAAAAACTGTGACATCATAATATTAAATAGCGCTATCCAATGACGTATTATATATAAGAAAAAAATACAATAAGCCTACATAATGAATATACTAACAACTAACACTGACATCATCAATAAAAATAAGTGCAGACGCATACTTTAAATTTCTCGCAGCCTTATACAAAACCAAATGTCAAAAAGTTTTGCTAAGTTTCTTCAGTTTTTCGGTTGAGCGGGCAGTCACGCTTGAATGTTAAATACGTTATTCATTGTTCTATCAAATTTAAGAAAAACCATTGCCAAGTGAATTTAAAAATGTTGTTTAATTTGTTCGGTCACGCGTGGTTTTTAAATGCCATTATCGTTTTTTTGTTTACGTGTGAAATAACATTTTCATTGGTCGGCCACGCAAACGTTTGAAATAGCATTGTTGTTTGAATTGCCCCTCTCTAGTTAAAAATACTAGTTACGTGTTTCTGTCACGCTTAAGTTTTAAACATCATTTTCGTCGGTCTGTCACACTTGAGTTTAAAATAGCATTATTGAATGGACACATCACAAGAATATCCGCTCTTGTGTTCCATCTTGACAGGTCACGCTGTTCTCATTCAAATAAATCTTATGCGGGGAAAACTAAAGCTGGAGTCAGTTTGCAATAAAAATCAGTGCGTTTTATTTTTATTGGTTCAGCGAAAAAGTCGAAAATGCGAATCGATATTGCTGCAAAGGTTACGAACATACTGAATGCTGACTGAGCCTGTATTCATCATGGAATTTTGTAAAAAAAGTCGTGATTTATTTTCAGCTCGCCTTTACTATCAGGTATGCAATTCAAAAAAAGAGTGGGTATTTCTTAACAGTGTTATGTAATTCATTCATCGGGGAGTGAGATTAAAGCCGATGATGGTGTGATAGAATGCGAGATATGCAAACGAGAAATACACATTATGAATCTGACCTTTAAAACAGGATACGAACACATAAGTCGTTGCGTACACGAGCGAAATAATGGAACGGATTTAGACGTATAGTTATCACAATCGGCGTGTGGATAGTAGAAAGAAGAAACAGTAACGGCAGCTATTTCATCGAGTCTAAAGCGTTTTAACGCAGAAATACGGGTGTTCCAGGTTATGAACGTGTCTCGACTACGGACAAACGAGCATAGAACTACCCTAACCCTAACCCTAAGTCAGACCAACACACATAGAGTACTAACGCAAAATAAATGTGCGCAGTGTATTTTATTCAACCTAAGTTTGAGTGATATTTCTGTTGACATAAACGTCGCTTTTAAAGAAACGTTTTATATGCAATTATATGATGGGAGGTAACAACCCATTGCCCAAATATAAATGAACTATCTCTTCAGCAACATATTAAACACGATTCTGAAATACCAAGAATACGGGCAACATTTAATAAACTAAACATTATATTTTTGGTATGTATCATTTTTTAGTTGTTTAATTTATTAAAATACTAGGCATACTCATATATATATATATGTATATATATATATATACATACATATATATATATATGTATATATATATACATATATATATATATATATATAAATATATATATATGAATGTAATTTGAAAATAAAAAAAGATATCATCAATGAACTGAAATAAAAACACAAGATATATTTCTTATTATAAACACATTACACAAATAAAACACTGTAATTAAAAATGAGACTTTCCGGCCCCAAACACAGAATCATATCCAATTTCATATACCCGTTCCTTTCCTCTTTATGATAAGGTATCACTTACAATGGTAAAGAATGTATTGGTATATCACTTTTACTACGACACTGTAACGTAGCTTAACTATACATCTTCCCGACTATAGCTCGAATTGCGATCACGTAAATACACATGACTAACACTTTCTATACATAGACATCGTTTAGTTAATAAAATCACAATAAACTACGCTAACAATTAAAAAGGATTAAAAAATGTTGAAGTTAATTACATAAAAACTAGTTTAACTATAAATAATATTAATTAGGAAACTAGTCACAACATGATTAAGTGTTAAGCATAGTAATTAACATTAGCTATTTAAGCGCATCATTTTGAGTGTTGTATGCGCATAGCACGTGATCATGTTCACATGAAATGAGTTATCATTATAGCCGTTTATTTTAAATTCGTTAATAACAAGTGGATGGAAAAGATCAACAGTATAAGGGATGGATGTGACCACCACCGCTAGTACGACCTTAGAATATTTCAAAAATTGAATAAAAAACAATACATTTCTAAAAAAAAAACACTTAGTGTTATTCAATAACATTTGTCTGAATGAAAACCTGCTACCTATACACAACTACATACATACTCAATTATGACACGTCTTAGTATAACTATATATGGTCTACATCCATCCTTGTGTAACTTGAAAGTTGAAAAGTAGAAACATTAACATGTGATAATACAATAATAATATAGATTTATTATTGGGAACACAGTACCTACATATGTATTTCTTACCGGCTAACGCCAATGTTTTATTTTCATCTAAAAACTAGAAATATATTTTTAATTAAATAAAATCAAATAAGACATTTAAAAAAAGGTAATGCATGTATTTTAAATCAATTCTAAATACATGTAAAACATAAAAACAACTCATGTGCACGTTAACGGTTTGTCTTGTATAGTACGCCGTCAAGTTGACATCATGTACGTATTAATGTGATAAAAACAAGTGACAGCTCATCTATAACCATTGTATAGTGTATTTTGTAGATTTTATAATACCAGGGCGGTTATTTCAACTAGTTGCTAATTGTACTTAAATATTAGCATAGTAAACGTACCGACACAGAGAGATTCTTCCTGTGAAGTAAGCACGCGTCGGCTATTTTCATCTATGACAAAGTAATAACAGCATTCTTAGCTCGGAGAAATATTTAAACGTAACGATTGAATTTGGTATGCGAAAGCCGGTTGTGCGAGGAGGGCGTACACGGAGATCGCTTTCAGGAAATTGTGTTGCGTGCCTTGCTACGATGTTGGTCTTCAAATGCTTTCTGATACGAAACGGCGTGTCAAAGGGAAAGTGTACGCAAAACAGACAGGGGAGTTGGCCATCTTGACAGACTGTCCGTTAGCAAAAATGCATGCGAGACAATAGATGCAAACGTTACACGACAACGGTCTTTCTTCTTTCTATATATCGATCCGTGACATGCATAACAACTCCAACATACTTATCTCTGATTATAGTCTGACTACTAAGTCCGCATTGATAATAACCATTGTCTCCTTCAATATATACACTCATGCGTGTATATATATATATACACATATATATATGTATATGTGTATATGTGTATGTGTGTACATATATATATATATGTATATATATATATATATATATATATACATATATGTACATGCATACATATATATGTATATATATATATGTTTACATATATATATATATATGGTAGTGTATGTGTCCCCCATGATGTGCATTTCGGTAAGATTATAAGTAGATCAATTATATAACCCCACCTCTATTTCCTTACAAACGTTCGAAGCCATGAAGACATCAGCTAACACATGATCACGAATAGCATTCTGTTTGCATGATCGATATCGACCACCTAATTCAGTTTAATATATACTTAGGTATTGAAGGATAGGTCGCGGTAATCGATATATTTATATTTCGTACGTATTGATCCACAAAAAATGTCATTCATATATATTTACCTAAATCGCCGTTTTTCATTGTTTTACTTTTTCATTCACGGCCATACAGAAACTAGAATATTCTTATGCAAATCAAAATTAATAACTATATTATTTTTGTGCAATTTTTTTCATCCTGCAGAAGGATACAATTGACACATACCGTTAATGAATATCAAAATAAGGAAGTGATTTGCTTTCCCTTTTCATTTTCTATTACGTTGGATCATGTTTATACCCATTTTTATTCACACACAGACATATATATATATATATATATATATATATATATATATATATATATATATATATATATATATGTGTGTGTGTGTATACACATCTATACAGATATATGTATATGTAAAGTATGTACATATATATATACGTATATATATGTATATATGTGTATATATATACATTTACATATGTATATATATATATGTATGTATATACACATATATATATGTATATATATATATATATATATGTGTGTGTATATACATATACACATTTATATATATACACATATATGTATGTATGTATGTATGTATATAAATATATGTATATACATATATATAAATATGTATACATTTATATATATTTATACATGCATATATACATATATATATATATATATATACATATATATTTATTTATACATGCATACATATACATCTCTCTCTCTCTCTCTCTCTCTATATATATATATATATATATATATATATATATATATATATATATATTAATATAGGAACGTAAGCAAGCTACCCCCTTTGATTAAATAAAAGGTTTCGTTCAATATGCTGTACAGATTCACGACATACAAATCCGTGAGTTCAAAACGACACATCTTTGGAAGGTCGGTAGTTACATCAGCTTAAATATATTATGATACAAATTATACAAATTGTCATTCTTCATTCAAAAATGTTTCATTTTAAAATTTCGATATCACTTTCTGTAAGACTTATTAGTCTATGTGTTAGATAGTTCTGATGTTAGCTTTGTCATTTCTGAGCATTATAAAGATGTGTGATTTTTCCAAAATTTTAAAGAAAAAAAAGAAAGTAAACTCAGATAAATATAAGGCAAAACTAAGTATGCTTCTGCAATATAAAATAATGAACAAATGTTTAATCTTTCAAGTATTTAGGAATTGTACCCCTATCGCAGAAGCCGTAGTAAAATAACTCCATTAAATTAGCTAATAAAAACAGTAAATAGAGCACACGATGCCTTAAGAATAATTAAACACTATATTCGGAAAGAAGACCACGAACAAGCAAGTGTTATGCGACAATGGGATTTTAAAGGTTTTAAAACATCGACTATGGTGAACAGATGTATTATAACAAGTCCAGGATACATTAAAAATAATAACAGTTGTGTTTCCATACAGATTGTTAACACATTTTGTTCGCCATATCAAAATGATGTGTTGTGAAACAGTTTCTTTTGAGATAAATTGTTGGGTTGCACATTTGTTTAGTTTTTTTTGTGGAGACATAGTAGATGCTCTTGAATCAATATAGACTAAGGTAAACTATACTTATTTGGTTTCTTTTAAAATCTCAAAATGTCTGTACAACATAAATTTTCCATATTAACCATTGCTGCTGAAGTATTGGAAGATAAAACAGGTCTAGATACACATTACTCCGCAATAAAATGCTTTCGGAATTGAGTCCATATATGCTTCACCAATAGATAATTGCGACGTTTACGTTGTTAACGGATGCAAATATCTCGGTCAGCATAATAGGTACTCACTAATACTTACTTTTCAATTGTCTACTTCTGAAGAAAAAAAAGACATAAATATTTACTGAAAAGAAGAACACCATACTAATAGTAATAAACAGTATTCAAAATGGAAATAGGTTGTATTTTTTTTATTAATCAGTGTTCCAGCCCACCCGAATCGCCAGACAGCAGAGGCAAACCTGACGCACGAGGAATACTGGTAGACATGTTGCTACACGTTACCGTATGCAGTATTCATTGTATTTTGTTCATTTTTTGTTTGTTTAAAAAACCTTGAGAGTCAGCAGATATGCACTTTCAATTGTAGAGTGGAGATGATTGCAGGGATTGAACTTTACGCTTTTTACGATGTATTGTATCTGTGTTAGGTCGCCATATCTCTTTTCTCACGGCTACTTTAACAAGTTATACGAATCATCTAACAGCTGGCTAATCTCCTGGCCAAGCCGAGGGAGGCAAGTTTATATTAGATGTTTACTCATTGGCTTGCAAAATACTATGAGAGAAAGAAACAATTCTAACACCATACCCCCGCGAAGATCAGAGAACGCAGAGAACGATATAACAGACATTCTGCCTTCTTTTTCTCTCATGTTGGTTTACTTCATCCATATATATATATATATATATATATATATATATATATATATATATATATATATATATATATATATATAATATGTACGGTATATATATATATATATATATATATATATATATATATATATATATATATTTATATATATAATATGTACGGTATATATATATATATATATATTTATATATATAATATGTACGGTATATATATATATATATATATATATATATATATTTATATATATAATATGTACGGTATATATATATATATATATATATATATATATATATATATATATATATATATATATATATATTTATATATATAATATGTACGGTATACATGTATATATATATATATATATATATATACATGGTATGAGTATATCATGGATATAATCAACACAAAATTATACAAGCCACCTGCTGAGGGTATAAAAAATAAACCTCGAAATGTTTGTGTAGTCCTATATGAAAATAAAGGATTTGATGATATAAATCTGCCTAAAATATTTAATAATCCAGAAATCATTCAGTCACTGCCCAATGAACTTAAAAAAGAGGAACAGAAACCAATAGTAACATATAAACTAGGGCAAACTATCCGGAATAAGGTTTTTAACTATAAACAAACTGTAGAGAATTTAAATATTAATGATAATGATGAAATGTATATACCATCATGTGAATGTGAATCCTCCCCTTTATGTAATACTGACATAGGGCATATAATTACCGGTAATCTAGCGATAGTTAAAAATTCTAAATTAAGAAAACTCTTAAGTAAAGGCCCAAACTATAGAGAACCTAAATGTTTAAATTATGCGAAATGTGTTAAGGAAATTAATAAAGCGTTAGATAATTTCACTGCATCCATGGCTAAAAAACATAAACTATTACACTCTACATTTGACGCATGGAAAAATAATGTACTTAGATTCGTAAATAAAAAAGTAGAACGTTTAAAAGAATTTAAACACCCTAAAAGAACGAATCCCCTCCTTAGAAATCCACAAATAACTACGGAGCTTGAAATACTTCAAAATAGGTTTGTAATAGTTCCTATTGATAAGGCGACACATAACATAGCTTTTATCTGTAAAAAGTATTATATACAACGCTTATTGCTAGAAGTAGGAATAATAGGTGAAGTTTCAGATACTTATAAATTAAGTAATAATAAAAGCGATAACATTATTATAAACAATACTGTTATTTGTGAAAAATTAGGATTAAAATTAGAAGAAAAATACAAAAAACTTCCATCTATGTATTGGATACCTAAAATGCATAAAACACCAGTTGGCGCCCGTTTCATTGTTGCCTCAAAAATGTGCATCACTAAACCTTTAAGTAAGGCTGTGTCTAAAATCTTTAAATTAATTATAAACCAAATAAATAATTTCCATAAAAAAAGTAAATTCTATAGTAATATAAACCTATTTTGGGTGGTAAATAATTCCGATCTAGTAAAAGAAAAATTAGATCGTATTAATTCTCGTAAACATGCTAAATCAATCTCGACATACGATTTTAGTACATTATATACAAAAATACCCCATAAAGAACTTATTAAAGAATTAGGTAATACTGTAGATTTAGCTTTTGCAGGAGGAAAAGGTAAATACATAGACTTTGCAAAATCTAAAGCCTTTTGGTGTAAAAATAAAAATGGTAAGACGAGTGTATCCAAAACTGGTCTGATAATGCTTATAAGTCACCTTATAAAAGAGAGTTACTTTCAAATAGGGAATAAATTATTGCTCCAAACAATAGGTATTCCAATGGGTTTGGATCCGTCTCCATTTTGGGCAGATCTATATTTACATAGACTGGAATATATATATATATGTCATCACTAATAAAAAATGATATATCTAGAGCGTATAGTTATCATGGATGTAGGCGATATATTGACGACCTTGTTTGCATTAATGATAGCGAGGAGTTTGCAAATACTAAACATTTAATATATCCTAAAGAGTTAAAATTAAACTGTGAACATAAGGGAACACAAGCTACTTTTCTTGATTTGGATGTAAAAATTGAAGATAAAATATTTATCTATAAACTGTTTGATAAAAGAAATTCATTCCCTTTTCGTATCGTGCGAATGCCATATAAAAATAGTACTAGCCCTGTGTATATATTTTACGGGAGTATTATGTCTGAATTTCTGAGAATTGCTCGTGTTACCTTAAAATTAGTAGATTTCATGCCCCCAATTTCTGATCTAATAATAAGAATGATTAACCAAGGTGGCGATCAAAATAAAATATTTGGACAATTAAATAAGGCAATTACTCGCCATCCTGATGCTTTTAAATCTTATTAAATAAATCAAAATAAACTGATAGAACAAATCATAGTATATATAAATAGAAATTATATAATATGAATAAACGTATATATAACACATCTGCTAATTATAATAAGAAAAACAATAAAAATACAGTAGAAAGAAAGAAAGAAATGTTAAAAAAGAAGAAGAAGAAGAAGAAGAAGAAGAAAACCGACAGTTATGAACGCTCATTTTAAACACCGGGAGTTGGCAAAGAAGAAGAAGAAAAAGAGAACAAATTAACGGTTAACTTACAGACGCAGATTTGAAACAATGAGAAAAGAAAAAAATCGACAGTTGTGAACGCAGATTAGAAAAACTATAGTGAACAAGGAAGATTAATATTTATTAGCGGTTGACAACAACGGGGAGATGGACAACAAAGTAGGACGAAGGAGAAAAGGAGAAACTAAAGGTATATATGTGTATGTGTGTATGTATATATATATATATATATATATATATATATATATATATATGTATATACATATTTATTTATTTATCTTTTATTTTTTGATGTGTTGATGTTTTTATATTTATAATATAAAACTAAAAATAATACATTAATCACTTAAATAATAGTGTCATGGATTCGTCCAAACACTTTAAAATGCAGCAACATTTTTGTGAGTAACGGATAAATTTTATTAGACAGACGAACAGCGCAGGTAAAGAAATTTTTTTTTTTTTTTTTTTTTTTGATGTCTTAAATAACTAATATAAGTTAGCAAAACATTTATATGGAACAAAACGTAGATTTAGTATAAGGAACGTTTATGTTTTTGTCTTTTAAGGGAAGTGGGGTCTGATCAACTCTGCTGGGAAGCCATGAAATTAAATACTGTCTTGTTTTTAAATTCCCGAAACAGTTTTTCATGGTAAACAACTGATGATCCCTTAAAATAGTGTTAGAAACTAACTAATATAATAACTGTAAAAAATAAATTGACTTACATGAGTGATTTTCCACTGGAAGACTTGAGACTATAAGTTTTTTTTTTATATTTTTTTTTTTTTTTAGTTTTTTTTTTTTTTTTTAATTTTTTTATATAGTTTTAATGGTTGAGAAACTTCCGAGACTATATATATATATATATATATATATATATACATATACGTATGTATATATATATATATATATATATATATATATATATATATATACATATACGTATATATATATATATATATATATATATATATATATATATATATATATATATATATATATATATATATATATATATATATATATATATATATATATATATATATATATATACATATACGTATATGTATATATATATGTTTATATATACATATACATATATATATATATATACATATACATATATATATATATATATATATATACATATATATACATATATATAATATATACGGTATATATATATATAAATATATATATATATATATATCGGTAATGGTGTTATGAGTTAAACTAATACTATATATGAATTATATTATTTTTAAATAGCAAGTTTATATGAAATGAAATCAATACAAATAAGAGAAGTTCAGTCGTATTTGGTATTTAGTAGGGCTATAAGGCGAGGAGAGAATATTAATGCTTGCGTTTGTTCGCATGATAGAATTTTGAGGAAAATGAAAATAAACTTGTTTTTATCGAGTAAAACTGGCATTGAACAATCGAAGATGAATTATATTTATCATTGGGACATCTTTATCTCTCCTCCTTCATTTATCTTCATAATTGCTTTATTCCGTATGTTCAGCTTTAATCATTTCACTATAGCTTAAATCTTCTAAAAGTATATATTTAGTCTCATATTTATATATATATATATATATATATATATATATATATATATATATATATATATATATATATATATAGAGAGAGAGAGAGAGAGAGAGAGAGAGAGAGAGAAGGAGAGAGAGAGGTATTTATATAGATGCATGTATATTCATACGAATACACATAGGTGTATGTATATGTTTCTCAAATTAAAATCTAACTTTCAAGATGTAAGCTTACTTATTGTAAATTGGTTTCACCTCAGAGCATGACTAAATGTATTAATTATACATATATTAATGTAAAAAATAGGGATAGAGAGATAGAGAAAAGTGAAGTGTATATATATTGTGTATAGCACGTATAGAAACAACTTTATGTTATTCGGCAATTCTTTAGATTCAACTCATTGGCACGTCTTTAGACATTTCAATAAACGCATAAAATAACGCAGGCTTTTATGAATTACAACCATAATTATATATACAGAAAATAACACAGGCACGTATCATATATATATATATATATATATATATATATATATATATATATATATATGTGTGTGTGTGATATGTTGTTTATTTCTTATATGTGCATCCTTCCGAAACACTCTTCAGCATTGCTTTTCCCAACACTCTCCAAAGCATTTTCACCCCCTGCGTACTTGCTGCTTCTCCGTTGTCATGGAGAAACAATCTTCTTACATTTTTCTTACGTGAAAGACTGCCAGAACTGTTCTTGTGCTTCCGCCAAAAATCCATGTGCAGGAATGGAAAAATAACTATAAGCAGACACTAAAGCATCATGGGTAATCTTCCCACGCAAGCACTTTTCATTTCTTCTTTCTGCATACCTTTTTATTTATTTTTCTTTTTTGCTTTCTGATTAGCGTTTTGTTTATTTATTTACTTGTTCAAAAACTAATCTCTGAAAGGTTAAATAAAAGTAAGACACCGCAAGACACTTTAATAAATGCCAACAAGTTGAGCACAAAGTAATATCTATAGGACTACAAATACACTTCAAAGTGTACTACTTTGAGAAGAGAGAAATCAAGTCTGTTCACAAATTATGACCTGGAACGGATTTATTAATATAGGATGTGCAATGATTGAGTGAACGACAGATCAATCGACAATACATCATTTTTGTTTGGTAGGTGTTGCATGATTAAATAAAAAAAATGTGCGAATGAGTGGGGTAGTTTATTGGAGATACAATATAAATAATCAAGAGCAGTGTGGCGTCTCACGTTTTAAAAATTACTTTAGCGAACTCAGAAGTGAAGAACTGTTGAGAAACCATTCTGATGGTCGATGAATCCTTTATAATTAGCTGAACTAAAACTATCGTCGTCGTTTAATTGTTCATGTGTGTGTGTACAATACTCATATAGTGACGTATGTTATATCAAACGTATATAAGGTATATGCAATCGTCAGCTTCTTGAATAAAACACAATGCACAATGACGATAGTGTGTAGGATTAGCGATCCCAAGCTACCTACTGCTTATTACGCTGTGCATGTTTAATAGTTTAGTAAATACTTTTCCGATATTCTAGATACTTTCATTATTTCCTCTTAGTTGTATTTCTTTCTACTATGATTATCATGTTATAATAATTCATATTAATTTATCATAATTTATAATAATTTATGATAATTTATATTATGCATACAAACTAGAATTGAAGATAATGATATTATAACTTGCTTGAGACGGAACATGATTATAATTATGATACATAGAAGTTGTATTATGTCAGATTTGAGTTTCTTAAGTAATGACCTACATACACAATTTAAACAGCCGTGGAAACCAGTAAAATTGTATGTCAGGTGTAAAAAGTGTTTGATTCACTTATAATTACACGGATAAAAATAAGCATGTTATGCGTTTTCGTGATTGGTCTGAAGTAAGGCTTTGTGGGATCTTGAAACGTTGGTATCTGCATCTTCCTCCATCATACTTATTGTGTTTGCTTGGGCATGTGCCTATACCATTTTGTATGCAGCAGTCTGAATGGGGTCACGACAATAATAACCATGATCACAAATTATCAAAAGGAGTTCTTCTTTAGACTTGGCGTTTAGTTACTTACCTATCTATACCGTGAAAGTTATTTCTTGTCTTACCTGTTCGAATAATTCTAACCAATATGCAAGCTGCCACAAGACTATTATTGTTCTCAGAGTAAAGGAGGAAGGTTGCGTTTTTCCAATATTCTGATCCAAAATGAATATATTTCTATAAATTGCTCTCAAATATAGTTATATAAAGGAGTACGCGATCCCCTAAATTCAATATCGCATTAATAAGTATTGTATAAATCGCTTTAGAAGATCATCAAAATATAAATTCTAGAGAAAAGTGGTATGTTATCTCATACATACAATTGCAATAAAAAGCGAACTGTATTATCTAAGGTGCAGTGTTCTTATTTATAAGTGGTTGAGGAAGTGATCGATAGCACTATGCATTTACGACATTCTACCAAGTTTACTTATGTGTCTCTTAACATGATTATTTTAATAATAAAAACAAAAGTTCCTGTTGCGATGCACATACGTTAATTACTAAACAACCGAGGAAGTTGATATCGAATGTACCAGTCACGTATACGATTGTTTATTGATTAGATAAGGTGTTTGCAAAATAATTTATTGCAATAATCTTTGTAAATACTTGAACGAAACGGGGTATATTCAGTCTGAATTGATAGGATGTTTATACTATACCGAAAAGGTGACAGGTGTTGTGATAGTCTGAAGGGTAGGCATAAATGAATCCACCTCTTTTCCGTGGATGACTTTGCAAAACATGCACTCGTCGATTATTCAACAAACCTTCACGTGACATAGTAACCAAGATGCACGCTTGGAATCTTACGTGTTTCATGTTTCCTCGAAGTGATGGAGGTGTCACGCCCCGTCTCTGCTGCTACTATCTTATCCTATTCTTTGCAGAAGGTATGCTGCCTTACAAGATCGCGTTCCTCTATAATTGCAAAGCACTTCAAATAGTCTTTGATACACTCTTTGAATCGCTTGTGATAATGCATACACACACTAACACCCTCACATATATATATATATATATATATATATATATATATATATATATATAGTCAGTCCTGCGAATAGTTTTAGCAAAATAGATAAATATATTTAAGTGTGTCTGTATATATATATATATATATATATATATATATATATATATACATATTAATGTATGTGTATATATATATATATATATATATATAAATATATATATATATATATATACATATTAATGTATGTGTATATATATATATATATATAAATATATATATATATATATATATATATGTATATATGTTTTTAATTTTACTTCTATATATAAGTGTGTATTTATGTTTGTGAGTATATAAATATGTACGTATGGCGTGGGTGGGGCTATATATCAGGGCGTCTAGGCGTGTGGTTAAATAAGAAGTGGGAGTCGAGTCTACTTGATCTCGCCAAAAGTTTGAGCATGACCCAATTTCTTGTATTTGATAGATAGGTGTCAAATGTGTCATCTTGTGAAAAGGGGTTTCTCGTCTGAAGATTTCTGAAATGTAATTTGTCTGCTTGTTTTTTCTTTTTCTTAATTTCTTATGATTGTGTATTGGTGGGTATGGTTCTTAGCTCACCAGTAGATCCCTGAAGAGTAACCTAGAAGGTTCTGAAACGATTGTCGGATACTCAAACTATGTTTATTTATATATATATATATATATATATATATATATATATATATATATATATATATATATATATTGGCTTAAGGAAAGAACAATAAACATAATTGTATTACAGAATATACCTTGCTTTGAACGTTTGAAGTATTAAAAAAATTTGGGCATTCGTGCATGTTTATCACTCGTCGTCCATTTAACTTTATATATATATATATATATATATACATATATATATATACACACCTGAAAATTTAACTAAGCTCAATTAAGTGTTGCGAGCCAATATTATATATATATATATATATATACATATAATATATACATATGAAAAGTGTACACTGCTCAACTGAAATTAGTGAGCCAATATATATATATATATATATGTATATATATATATATGTATATATATATATATATATATATATATATATATATATATATATATATATATATATATATATATATATATATATATATATATATATATATATATATATATATATATATACATGCATTATGTAGGTAAGACTCGAGCATATTCAGAGATGAGTTTTTTATTTCATAGGCTACTGGTCAGTTTCTGATTTATGATAATTATTACAAAGCACAAGTTATATAGAAAATCTTTGTATATATATATATATATATATATATATATATATATATATATATATATATATATATATATATATATTATTACAGTCTTTATTTTTTGGATCTGAGAAAATGCAAAACCTTACAAAATAACATACATACTATTCTACAGATCTACAAAATTACTTTAAAATATTTTCCATTTACTTATGATGCATATCTTATTTATATAAATAAACTATTTAATACGCATTTAATGTTGTGTATTCGCATATGTTGTTCATTGTATCTTGTGTCGGTTGGTTTTTTTTATGAAAAAATAGATAGTCGAAATCATCATATAATTTGTATCTTTATGTTTTTTTAATATTTTTTATAGCTGTTGTTCTTGTTCTATAACATTAATCAAAAATGTGTTTAAACATATCATAAGTAAGCATATCTATAACAGAAAAAATGAAGTTTGATTGTAAGTGACCAACATTGTCTCTGTGGTGCAATTGCTCAATGTGTTCTTCTTATATTGTGAAATGTGTAAGATACGGTTAAGCTTTAAAGGTATCTATTCGCCCTGGTTTCAGAATAGCAAATTTTCATTTGTTTCTCTAGAATAACTTTTAAAAAGTCAGCACCCAGCACTTACAGTTGCATTTTAACCGATTTAAGTTTCGTCATGTTCACTTCAATGGTTTACTTGAAAAAAGCCGAAGTTACTCTTAATACTCAGATGAACATTTTTAAAACTCTCGAGGTCAATGCGTTCAGCTTATGTAATCCTAAAAATGCCAAAAAATAATTTCAGTTAGAAACAGGAAGCACATGTATAGCCTTGATAAACTAAGAAATACTTTAAAGAATGCTTGTCTAGTTTAGGTTGCATAGTTGATTCCTCAACACTTTTTGAGTTGTATCTTTCTTTCGTCTTATTGATTATTTCCGTCCGGTATAATAACATGTTATAAAGAATCGGCCGGTAAATTACCGTAGTTTTATATTCACAAGTTCTGATTTACAAAAATAAATTCCATTGTACTTTGACGATATTCCAAAGCCAATAAATAACCTTTGGCCTTTCCGTTCGAAACTGTTTACGAAGAGATAAAATCTGCAGACAGGATTCCGGAAACCTTCTTCATAGATGGTGCCAACTGAATATTACGATTTTTGGCAATGCCTCCATCAGTCGCTTCTTTTCATTCCGAATGTATAAACGTTCACTGTCATGAATATGTATACAAACACAAACCTGATATAAAACACACAACTGCACGCGCAAATGGACACCCTTCTGAAGCAAGCTTTTTCCGAAAAGAATATTGCGCCTCTTGTGCCAGATCTGCTCATTTTGTCCAGATCTGTTCTGATATCTAGAATCAGTGTTTACATTTTGTTGTAATGTGTATGTACACATGTGTATACATGTGGGTTTTGTACCGTTCGAAGATTAATAAAGTACATCGTTGTGATATTACAAAATATAACATTTCGTAATGTTAGCTACTATGTTAGACACTTTAACATGTTGTGATGAGTTTCGTAATTGACATAATTTATTGTGCAATGTTTTGTTTTCAGTTAAAGGACATATTATTTTTTGATGTAAATCGATGGGGTATTATTTTAATAATGATAACAAGAATGTGTCTATATTAAGAAGTGAATTTTTAGAAAAGTGTTGTGGTTTGAGCTTTTCATTTTTTATAATCTATGATTACTGTTGTTTCATTATTAAAGTGTATACTGATATATGTAATATATATTAATATATATTTATATATTAATATATATATATATATATATACAGGAAGATTCATTAGTCATTTCACTTAGCTATTTAAAATGATTACCATATGAAGCACAAACATACTATTAACTTTTGATGATTGTTATCTTACTCTCTAATTCCTGCTATTTGTTATTTTAAATGTGTTCGTTTATATATATGTTTCTATATCTATTTATTTCATATTCAATCAAATATGCCACAAAGAGTCGTAAATTCCTAGCAAAAAACAATGGAGCTATGCATGCAGAACGAAGGTGGACATTTTCGAATATTAGCTGTAATGTAAAACCCTGATAAATGAATTTGTTTAATACACTTTCTGTCTTGTATTAACGTATTTTTTTAGTTTAGCATTTCAAAAATCAATAGGTAAGTGACTTATGAATCACCCTGTATATATATATTTAGAGAGAGAGAGAGAGAGAAAGAGAGAGAGAGAGAGAAAGGGAGAGAGAGAGAGAAAAAAAACGGGCAAAGATAGCGAAAGAGATAGAAAGAGAGATATAGAGAACGAGGAAGAAAGAGAGCTAAAGAAATAAAACGAGAAAGATATAAAGAAGGAGAAAGGGAGCGAAAGAGTAGAAAGACAGATAGAAAGAGATAGAAAGAGAAATATATATAGAAAGAGATAGAAAATGTGTGTGATGATTTCAAAAATGCGCCTTAATTGAAATTATTTGCGCAGGTTCAAGCGTGAGTGTAATCTACATTTTTTGGGTTATTTTTACCACGATTTATGCGATCGATATTTAGACTTGTAAATGACTTTCACTTTTAGTTTCTGAAGAAAAGCAGGTAAAAGCATTTTATTCGTTGCGAAACTATTGAAAGAACATCGTCAATGTATCTACTGCTAAAAGAGAGGGTGAAAGAAGTAGTCGAAAGGGTGAGGTGGGCGAATGGGGAGATGGGATATTTTGGTGTGGTAAGGTCTGACATTTTTGGAGGGTGGGAGTATTGACCAGCTGGCTATGTCGGGAATGTGTTAATATAAGTGAGTAAGAAGGAAAGTGTTGAAATGATCCGTGAATATGACAATGAGGGGAAGGAAAAAGAAAATGAAAGAGAAGGAGAAAGGTGATAATAATTCTGGCGAGAAATAGGTGAAATGGTGTTTTATGCAGGCAGTGTTGATTGTTTGAAGTTAAATTGAGGGCTAAAGGGGTTTAAATATCTAAATAGTTGTGAGGATGTCAAGATTGTGTTCATTGGTAAGGCTGTTATTTTTGGTAAAGTGGTTTAGATTCGTGGTGAATGAAAATGCATGTGGGGAGGAGTTTGTGGGTGAGTGTATATGCGGGGACTTGTACATAAGTACAATTTGGAACGACTACTTCTTTCCCCTCTTACCCACCAACTCCGCCTACTTTAAAATTATCTTCATTTCTTCAAATCTTTTTTTCTAAAACTATGATACTACTATGATACTACCTACATACCAAAGACACAGAGTTTCCCTCCTCCGTTCCTCTTTTCGCAGCCCCTCAAAATCGATGCAACACCTCACTACGACAAAATCCTCATATCCGCCTCCCCTCTCGCTCCCACCCTAATATAAATTCATTAACGCTCCACCCCTCATATTTTTCACTTACATCCATCCACATTAATTTCAGTTTCTGCGACTGACTTCTCTCAGCCCGGACATTAGTCACGTGCTCTCAGCACTTTTCCTCATAAACCCCACATCTCACCCCAATATTTCGATGTACTTGCATGACATTTTTCTTAAAAGCATTATTCTCCGGAAGTCTTACAAATAAAGACGATACGTTGATGAATACATGAAACCATATCTCTTCGTTTTTCCTTTTTTATCTCTTATTACGTCAGATTACTCTCATCCTTCCCTTCTGATATATATATATATATATATATATATATTTATATATATATATATATATATATATTTATATATATATATATATATAGTCGAGTTCAAGTAAAGCTTTATGTTTAATTGTGCTTGCAATTCTAGTTCACCATCAGATTATACTAAGGTGCACTTAAATATACTACAGCATATCTGCTAAATTGGTGGATGTTTATATAATGGTATATACAAAGCACATAGCTTAACCTTTCGACTAATTATTGTAGATTTCGAAACAGTCCTTCTTGTTTAAAATTATCATATAATAGTTTAAATGTTGTATCATTTTCGTTTTAGTCAAATAATCTTGAAAGTGGGTGGAATCCCTTTGAAGAAATTCAGATATTGCCGATTACTTTCAACTTCTTAATATATGTATCCGGAATTAAATTATATATATTCCTAACATTTCAGAATAATTAAGATATTTGCAAAATATTCTACGGGTAATAAAATATGCCCACATCATTTCATTCATGAAATCCGAATGT
>OY744526.1:139609007-139631507 GCA_963556195.1 Sepiola atlantica
CAGGCGACATACCATACAAGAATACAAATAATTTCAAAATAGTCCATGATTATATACTTTCACATAATATATCGGTATTAATACCGAGTGTAATCTCTTGCAAACCTTACGTTTATTGTCATATGTAACCGGTAATGTACACTATATATATATATATATATATATATAAATATATATATATATATATATATATTTATATATATATATATATTTATATATATATTTATATATATATATATATTTATATATATATATATATATAAATTATTTAAATCCTGTATCTTACATATTTCAGATGAATTAATAAATAAATAAAACTTTCAAACACGAACTAACATCGAACCCACTTAAGTCTTAGTTAATCACTGTCCCACACGGTTTTGTTCGCGGACCCCCTCAGAGATATACCGTTTTCTGTCCTTGTTGACGACATCCCCAATCGGGCCGTGACGACAATCGTGTCAGCATGCCGACGATTCTACTGTGCACAGCTATTTACTAAAGATGTCTAAATCTGCACTTTTGGATGAAACTGCGGTACATTTCTAAAATATGTAATATACAGTATTTAAATAAATTATATTAACTCTGTTATGTAATCGAAAAATTTATTTAATTTATGTTCATATACAACCTGACACACACTATATATATATATATATATATATATATATATATATATATATATATATATATATATATATATATATATATAAAGTAAGGAAGTTGACATCTTTGAAGCACGGATTAGAATGTATTAAATATTTTTTTAAATAAAACATCGTGCAATATTTTAATGAATGACAAATTCAATTATTTAAAAAAATTATCGCGAATTTTCGTTGTAAAATACAACCTTATCAAGCGAGACTGTCTTATAGTTTTTTTTCCCATTCCTTCTTTCTCATTTTGATGGTGGTATTAATCCCGTGGAGTCGAAAAGACGTCGAGTTTTTTAAGACGTTAGAAGTTCAGTTCGGCCAATGTCATGCGCAGATTGGCGCTATTTATGAAGTAAGGAAGTTGACATCTTTTAAGCACGGATTAGAATGTATATAATATTTTTGAAAATCAAACATCGTGCAATATTTTTATAAATGAAAAATTCATTTATTTAAATTCTTTTTTATCGCGAATTTTCGTTGTAAAATACAACCTTATCAAGCGAGACTGTCCTATAGTTTTTTTCCTTTTTCTTCCTCCTCATTTTGATGGTGGTATTAATCCCAAGGGGTCGAAAAGACCTCGAGTTTTTTAAGACGTTAGAAGTTCAGTTCGGTCGATGTCATACGCAGATTCGCGCTATTTATGAAGTAAGGAAGTTGACATCATTGAAGCACGGATTAGAATGTATTTAATATTTTTGAAAATCAAACATCGTGCAATATTTTTATAAAGAAAAATTCATTTATTGAAATTCTTTTTTTATCGCGAATTTTCGTTGTAAAATACTTATATATATTTCCTTAATACCCCCATTTATAAAATATATATATACTGGTATTGTCAAAGATAAATAAGAACCTAAACTTTATTCTTTTCAGGGCTACTATTAGAAAAGTATCATCTTAATTACCATTATCCCTATAGTTGTTGTTGTTGTTGTTATCATCATCATCATCATCATCATCATCATCATCATCATCATCATCATCATCATCATCATCAGTATTATATATATGTATATATATATATATATGTATATATATAGATATATATGTGTGGGTGTATGTGTGTATATGTTAATGTGTGTATATATATTTCTTATATTTTTGTATTATTAGTATTATTACGATTACATATTTGCTGTATTCATGATTTTATATTTATTTTGACCCGTATATAGACATTCTTAATCCTCAATTCTTTAACTTTTTAATTTTATTATTATTAGAACCGTAAATATTTTATCCCTCCCCCCCTACTCCTCCACCCGCCCTCCGTATAGGTTACTCTCTCCCTCCAACCTTCATAGACATATTACAAAATTGGATAATCGGTTACTTGTCCATTTCTGCAAAAGCAAGACACAGACAGAGTTTTCTTTTTTTACACGCGTTGACGCTTTCATATTTCGACCAACCTTCACCAAATCACGTCTGCGTTCTCTTCATCTCTTTCTATTTATTGTCTATGTCCCGTGTAGCTCTTAATATATCCTTCTTCCTTTTCTTCTTCTTTTTCTTTTTTTTTCGTATTGTACTTCTATTTTTTCTGTTGCTTTTGTTTTTGTTTTTGTTTCTATTCATATTCAATTTTTATTTTTGTTTTAAATTTCTGTCACCTTCATAAAACTGTGTGTGATTCTGAACTTATCTTTACAAGCATGATGTTATTTCAAGACCTGACGATCGTGAGCGCCTCAAATCGCTCTCGTGAAACAAAATCAATTTTGTAGTCAAAATGAAAAAAAATTATCATTTATATTTATATATATATATATATATATATATATATATATATGTAAATATATATATATATTTATATATATATATATATACATATATATATATGTGTATATATATATATACATGTATATATATATATATATATATATATATACATGTGTGTGTGTGTAGGGGTGTCTATGGATTATATTAATATACGTATAAAATTATTAAACATATATATACATATATATATATATTTATTTATTAGCGAATAATACGTCATATAAATGTAAGGGCGACTACTAATGCAATTATCTGCATCTTAATCAGTTATGAAGTGAGACAATCTAAGTAGTAGTGAGCAATAGAACAAGCAATAAAAATAAGTACATACAAATACATTTAATATTTAGGTGATCGATTTCGTACATATTTCTAGATAGGGCGTATTGGTCCGATAGTAAAATGCTTGACTACAGACATCAATATTGAAGGTTCGATTATTGTCTAAGTTAACTATGCGTATGGCGGCTGTGAGCCAGAAAAACGTGTCAATGTATAACTTTGATGTACGTATAAAATAACACATATATATATATATATATATATATATATATATATATATATATATATATATATATATATATATATATTAGAGGTGAAAGATGAGAATAAAACATTGTAAAGATACAATATTTATTAAAAACATCAAAAGTTCCATGGATTAAGGATATTAGGCTCCTTGCTTTGAACTTTTGATGTTGTTAATAAATATTGTATCTTTACAATATGTTATTCTCATCTTTCACCTGTAAAATAAATTACTCTATTTAATATATTGAGCTTTACACTGTCACGATAGATTATTATTATTAAACGATAATTTAATTATCGTTATAATTCTACACCTATACATTATTATATATATATATATATATATATATATATATATATATATATATATATATATATGTATGTATGTATGTGGGTAGTGGTTGGATGTGTTGTATTTGGCTTTACGTGTTTGTATATACATATATATTGTTTGAATTTCGAAATACGATAAACAGCATGGCGACATCGTTGGATTACCACTGTCAACTATCTTACATAATATTTAATGGTTTCACGCTGAATTTTAAATATTCTCTTCAGCTAATTTGATTAAAATTGCATTCATTCTAAACTACGTGTTACTGTCAAGTTGTGCATTTTACTGACTGTTTATCCATAGAAGTATAGGCACATATCTGTTTCTGTATTCGTGTAAACAACATACTGAGACAATCAGCTTTTCTTAATCCAGAAGCTTAATCTACGCCCTCTTTACGACTTGTCTCAATACTGTACACCATATAAACAATAAGCAAAACAGTGTCGAAATAATTAGAGCAAACACCGTATAAACGAGAATGAAAACATAAGGAAAAATCGCTGAGTAGCAAAATCATTTAATAATAGTCGTAGGGAATGACGTTCGACAGCAGACAGTTTCACTTTACATATATACAGTTAATAAGTATTACATCAGGTGGAGGGTTACAATATGATTAAAACATCGACAGTACGTCGAATATGATATCAGCGTTACACCTTTATATAAATATAGTCCATCGTTTAAGTCTAAATTGTTATTCATAGTCTATTACTATGAATATTAAAATACGATCATTCATAAAATGTTATAATGTTTTCTAATGATAATGTATGATACTACAATTTAAAATCAATAATCAATATTTTACCGTTGAATATTTTTTTCTAATTATATTGACGGTGACATAAATGTATTATTTCACAAACAAATGTTATAATTCATTTATAATATTAAAGCTAAACAACCCATGGGTTGCTCAGGCGTCTATTTACTTTCATTTCTGTTCGCATTTGTTCAACTATGATATTTCATATCTTACCATATTATAATAAAAATATAATTTTGAAATATTCATTAAATGATCAAACTATATATTTATCGTATGAATTGTTAATAAATGATGCTCTTAATAGTCTCAATCATAGCCCATCTCATTCTTCTCTCCCAAAAGTAATCCATTGAATGAAGTTTTTATATAAGATGTTAACTGCTGATTAAATATAATGTTCTTCAATCTTAATTTATAAAATAAATAGATGTACATTTCTTCCAAAGGTTTAAATCTGTATGAACATGACAATTAACGAATACCTATTAAGTCGAAAATGGCTTTTTATTCGGCACATTACACTATTCAAAATTATTTTAAACTTCGACAGGTCACGACGTAATTCCATGATTTGTAATGTTTTATTATACGAATAAAATTATTTATTATATTAAATATACACATTTCGACACCCCGCCCACAAAAATGTACGCCCCCCCCAAAAAAAATGTTACCCTCCCAAAGAAATATTTATAGTTAAAAAGAAGAAAAAATCGACACCCCACCCCGAAAAAAGATATTGGGGGCGCCTACGTCATATCAAAGAACAAGTGTTGTTATTCTTCTTAAAGTGTCACTCATTTAGTGATGGGTGGGATATGCCTCGCTTACCTCTGACGTACAACAAAACGCCTTGTCTAAACGTTATGAAAATTAAGAATAATAAGGGAAAACATCCTTGCACAATTAAGTTATTGCCGGGATATACGTACATTAGTCTGAAATAGTACATACTATACTATTTCATAACTACAATAGTCTTTAACAGTATAATTTTGGATTAAGACAGACACTCAGACAGATACATGAACTCCATTATTAATAGATAACTGGTGTATTCATTCTTTATTATATGCTCTTCAATAATATCGTGGGGTCTGGATTCAGTCCGGTCTTCAAAATATGAAATATGACGGTGTACGTTATTTAAGTTGATTATAATTAAACAATGAATACTACACGAAAGAGGGTTAACATAAAAGTTAGATAATATAACAACCACCTTCCTTCAGTCCAAGGACATGGTGTATTTCCTTCAGATACAGGGAAAAACACATCTTTTTTAGGAAAAGTAAAGAAAGTAAGTAGTAGTTCCTATTTCTCAAATGCATTCAAAAACAATGCATGAGATTGCAAGAAGTATTTTATATGTTCGCACGGCTTGTATGGGCTCGCGTAAAATTGCAAAATCACCGTTAGTGTTAATTAAACAATCACCGTTAGTGTTAATAAAACAATCACCGTTTGTGTTAATAAAACAATCACCGTTAGTGTTAATAAAACGAACCATAGGTCAGACAAGTAGGATGCATTAGTTCACAACTGTAACCCACGTTGATATTAATCGGCCGATTCAGTAATTAGCACAACATTCACGTTTATAGCTTAACTTTTTTTAAGTACAGTTAAAGAGGATCTAGAAATAAAGAGACATTTAGATATAAAATTACATTGTCGTGATTATCTGCGTGATTACTTAACCGGTTGTCTTGAAATTTTGAGGAATGGTTTTCATATGGATTTATGGTTTTATCTTTGAAATTCGAAACATGTATTTTGGTAATTAAAAAAGTAAATGAGCTGGATGGAATCTCCTGCACAGTAACAGTAAATCCAATTAATCATACTTCTCAAACTAGCATGGTCATTACCAAAAAGGTGGGTTATCCTTCAGTCTGAATGACAACAAACCTCCAAATGTCTTTTTGTAATATTCGTTTCTTACGATGACCGTTTTACAACAGTGGCTTATAATGAAGTTGCTGCTTATAACGATCACTTGCTACCCTGATTTAGTATACTCCGTGCTCTTCAAGTGCAGGTGTGCATTTTGCAATTCAGTATGGCTCGTTTCTCCATATTAAACCTTCATTACTATTTGATCCCAAATATACTTATGCAGAAACCATTTTCAATGGCGTGTCATGATCACAATATCTATAATAAACTTGGAACTCTCACACAAAACATACCCTGGCAGTTCTCACTAATAACAGTAACATGTTTCCGTAGCGTTTTAGTACTAGGAGTTATATTTATAATTATAGTAACTGACTTGGGGTTTTCGCACACACAATGTGATAATGATTCGTCGAGACTGACGACCGATGGTTTTCTCTGGAACCTCATAGTACATAATCGTACTTAAATTCCAGCATTCTCATTATCTTTCCGATTATTATATTTATTTAATATATCGATGGAATTATAATTAACATTTACTAACTAGGAGTTCCCACGTGTGTTACTACCAGCGATAGCTTACTTGAAAAAACAGATAGTGATTCTTGTGGTATGTCTGAAGATAAGACTGTCCAGATTTCCATCACTTTTCATTTTTGTCACCAGTCATTCTAATCTATTTTTCGATTTGGCAACAACTGTTCCTATGCATGTTTCTTTGATGATGAATTTAGTTAAAAATGAATTGTTTCAATACTTACCCAGCTCTTCCGGTCCCCCGCATGTGTCGTACAAGTTGTATGTGGTACCAAATCACTTGTATTATCTCGATACTTTTAAGAAAGGGGTTTAACTTCTTCTGTTTGTGTTTCTTATTATTATTTTGTGGCTTTCTCTTTCTTCTTCTTCTTCTTCTTCTTCTTCTTCTTCTTCTTCTTCTTCTCCTCCTCCTTACTATTATAATGGTAGTTGTTGTTGTTATTATTATCATCATTATTATCTATGTACATGTATAACCATCAATACATACCACCTAATAACACTTAAAATTGAATAGATATAATCCAAAGTAAAATGCTGAAGTAAAATTATCTATTCAGTCAGCATACTTTCTCAGGAATAGGATTACTTCTTATGCTCAATGTTTGAATGTACTTACGAAGAAGAATATATCGTAGACTACTGGAATACTATATTTGCTTGCTGTTTAGTATTCATTGTTTAGTATATATGAGCTCAAAATGTTCTTTGTCGAATCATAGTATAATTCCCCCGGTAGAGTTTATCAAGGAGATGCGCTGTTTTCTTTTTAGGATGTGACATGCCTTCAAAAGTTTGAAAATCAATGGCGATACTATTCGGTATTTTGATTCAGGGTGAATTCTGACTATCTGTTCAGAATAACATATTTTATGTAATCGACTTCCATGATATCCAACGTATCTCTCTACCTTATATATATATATATATATATATATATATATATATATATATATATATTTATATATATATATATATATATATATATATATTATTGGTTATCAAAGTAAAGTAAATATGTGTACACTAGTTGTTAAATAACTACACATAGGTACGCGTGTAGCCTCTTGAGATAGTTTCATATCCGAACAAATCTTAAACAAAACTATGAATATAATTATGCATATACACATATATATATATATATATATATATATATATATATATATATATATATATATATATATATATATATATATGTGTGCGTGTGTATACATATATACCCATATATATATACACATATGTATACATATATATACACACATATACATATATATATTTACACATATATATATATACATATATAGCTATATATATATATATATATACACACACACACACATATATATACATGTATATATATATATATATATATATATATATATATATATATATATATATATATATATATATATATATATATATATATATATATATATATATAATATTAGGTTGGTAGCAACTTTAAATCGAATATATTTGTCCGGTTCATGATATTTAACAAATGTTGTTTTTATGATTGTTATTATTACTTTTATTATTATATTGCATCCGCTATATCTGCCCGACCAAATAAAATTAGTCCTGAAAAACTAGTCGGAAAGACAAGTAAACAATAATGTTAGACTTTTGAGTAGGGTCATTTTCGCATAAATATTCTATGTACAATGATAAGTTAAGTGTTATACTTGAATTTTAAGGTTTTACTAAATTTTGTTTTGGCGATATGAGAGGAATTCTGTGTGTTTTTTGTTCGGTTACTCTTTCCTTAAAAACATGAATATTACAGAAATGGGGTATAATTTTACGTTAAATTAATATGCGAAATTTGTTCCCCACTCAAATGTCTAAAGCCACTTTTTCTTTTTCTTTTGTGCGTTTTAGTGTGTTCACACGTAATAGCCTAAAAATGTAGAATCTTATTTTAAGGAGGAGGGTGATTTAGATAGAGCTTCTAATCTACACATTTACCAAAACTTATATATATATATAGGGTGGGCAGAGAGGGTGGACGTTTTTCAAATAACAAAATCGTTAATTCGTTATTGAAAATAAATTTATTCACAGATTTGAGTTTGTATTGAAATAGCATTTTACAAAACCAAGTGTGGAAAACAAAATCACTCATATGGCGTCCATAATCAGAAATACATTATTTAAGGCGTTCTTGGAAGTTTTCATTAACTTTTTCAATCATCGTATACGTGTCTTGAGGTGACCCCATGAGAAATAATCGCACATGGATAAGTTAGGGGACCGAGAAGTTCAATGAATGTCGCCAAACCTGGAAATGAGGCGACCAGAGAAGAGAGGGCGAATAACGCCCATTTATGCTATAGCTGTGTGATCTGTCGCCGCATGCTGTTGAAACCACACACGTGGAATGAAAATACCTTTTCGATGTAACTCAGGTAAAAAGAAGTTGTTTAGCATCTTGATATAGCGCACAGAGTTCACGATAACAGCATTCCCATTATCCTCAGCGAAAAAGTAAGGACCAATGACGCAAGTTTTGACTATAGTGCACCAAACCGCCTATGTAGGGGTGTGCAGCGGTCTGTCGTGCTTTTCTTTAGATTTTCAGAAGCCCAGTAACGGCAGTTCTGTTGATTCACCATGCCATTGATATGAAAATGAGCTTCATCACTCATGCAAACTATGAGGTTGTCATTTTGCTAAAAAAATTGCCTGCATCTCATGTGCGAACGCCACTCGCTGTGCGTAATCCCCGGGCTTCAGCTCTTGCACAACGGACAATTTGTAGGGATGGAATGGCAGTTCTAAATACAAAACACGTTTTAGTGAACGATTACTTAGACCTAGTTCAGAAGAATATTTCCGAGCAGAACGAATCGGACTGCGCAGCACGGCTTGTCCGACACGTACCACATTTTCAGGGGTGCATACTGATCGTCTATCCCGTGGTGGTCTTTTGTTCATCAGTGTACCTCGTGTACGAAGTGCGTTAACCCAACGTAGGATAGTGTTGCGAGAGAGAACAGCTTGATTTCGGTGAATATTGAAATGACGACGAAACTCACGCTGAACTGCCATGATAGACTCGTTATTCTTGACGAAACTGTCGTACGCAAAAACGCAGTGTTTTTATTGTCAATGGATCGATTGCTTCAACTGAAACTAGAATTAAAAATTCCTAAGACTTCATGAACACAAATCTGTGAATACATTATTTTAATAAAAAATTAACGATTTTGTGATATTTTTAAAAACGCCCGCCCTCTCTGCCCCACACTGTGTATGTATATATAAATTTATATATATATAAATTTATATATATATATATATATATATATATATATATATATAGAGAGAGAGAGAGAGAGAGAGAGAGAGATATAGATAGATATATAGATAGATAGATAGATAGATATGCACAATAAGTCACTAAAATGTTGTATTTTGTCTGGCCATAATATATCATTTCAAAATAAACTACCATGAAAAAGACGATGTTGTGTATTTTAATGTTAATTTTACAATTTAATATTTACTATTTTTACTTATTTTTCACAAAACAGCAAAGCACATTCGAGCAGCTGACCCTTGACAAAACTGGTCAAGCTAGGGGTGTAGGTGTTGACAAAGTCTGCGATAAAGTTATCTAATGAAAATAAATCAAAAAGTATAGCTGGACGAATATTAAATATAATCAACCCATTCTGAGTCCAAAGAAAGAACGAGGTTTCCCTTCGATAGTCGTGCATCATGAGATTAATGCTAATAATGCTATTTCCCATGGGTCTCTTCTTTGTCTATCATAATTTCTGATGTGTTTAAACAAGGTTTCTATATTTGCTAACTATCAACGATTTTTGACATGTGAGAAAAATCAACATACACATATGCTAAGCAATGGTTAATCCTTAGAAAATGTGGTCATAGTTGTAGTAGAATAAGGAAATATATGGATTGTAACATTTAATGCTACTAAGACAAGGCTCCGACAGTAGCATATTCTGCCTAATTTAAATATAATTTAGTAAATAAAAAATAAACGCAACATATATAAAACTTCAATACTGGGGATATATGTTCTAAAAGAAATATTAGAAAATACTAATTCGGATGGGTTTACAATATATTTTAAATGCGTATTAAGAAAGTTAATATATGCATACCGTTCAGATTAATTTTATCATTACAAATTCGATATTGCTTGGTCGCGCATTCATGAAAACATAAGAATTACATTGAAGGGATGTAGTTATTTTATTTTATTTTACTGACCGAAATAATTCTTTTAACTGACAGTGAATATATTCGTTGAATAAACTTATAATCTACATTTCAAATGTCAATTATAACGAAATGTTATTTTGTGAATATATTCGTTGAATAAACTTATAATCTACATTTCAAATGTCAATTATAACGAAATGTTATTTTGTGAATATATTCGTTGAAGAAACTTATAATCTACATTTCAAATGTCAATTATAACGAAATGTTATTTTGTGAATATATTCGTTGAAGAAACTTATAATCTACATTTCAAATGTCAATTATAACGAAATGTTATTTTGTGAATATATTCGTTGAAGAAACTTATAATCTACATTTCAAATGTCAATTATAACGAAATGTTATTTTGTGAATATATTCGTTGAAGAAACTTATAATCTACATTTCAAATGTCAATTATAACGAAATGTTATTTTGTGAATATATTCGTTGAAGAAACTTATAATCTACATTTCAAATGTCAATTATAACGAAATGTTATTTTGTGAATATATTCGTTGAAGAAACTTATAATCTACATTTCAAATGTCAATTATAACGAAATGTTATTTTGTGAATATATTCGTTGAAGAAACTTATAATCTACATTTCAAATGTCAATTATAACGAAATGTTATTTTGTGAATATATTCGTTGAAGAAACTTATAATCTACATTTCAAATGTCAATTATAACGAAATGTTATTTTGTGAATATATTCGTTGAAGAAACTTATAATCTACATTTCAAATGTCAATTATAACGAAATGTTATTTTGTGAATATATTCGTTGAAGAAACTTATAATCTACATTTCAAATGTCAATTATAACGAAATGTTATTTTGTGAATATATTCGTTGAAGAAACTTATAATCTACATTTCAAATGTCAATTATAACGAAATGTTATTTTGTGAATATATTCGTTGAAGAAACTTATAATCTACATTTCAAATGTCAATTATAACGAAATGTTATTTTGTCAATATATTCGTTGAAGAAACTTATAATCTACATTTCAAATGTCAATTATAACGAAATGTTATTTTGTTAATATATTCGTTGAAGAAACTTATAATCTACATTTCAAATGTCAATTATAACGAAATGTTATTTTGTCAATATATTCGTTGAAGAAACTTATAATCTACATTTCAAATGTCAATTATAACGAAATGTTATTTTGTGAATATATTCGTTGAAGAAACTTATAATCTACATTTCAAATGTCAATTATAACGAAATGTTATTTTGTCAATATATTCGTTGAAGAAACTTATAATCTACATTTCAAATGTCAATTATAACGAAATGTTATTTTGTGAATATATTCGTTGAAGAAACTTATAATCTACATTTCAAATGTCAATTATAACGAAATGTTATTTTGTGAATATATTCGTTGAAGAAACTTATAATCTACATTTCAAATGTCAATTATAACGAAATGTTATTTTGTGAGAACAAAAAAGTAGACAGAGAAAGCGAAAGCTTTAATGAAGTCAGAATGCTACTCCTTAACGAGAACTTTCTTAAAATAACCTTAGACATAAACAAATACACTAATTTAAAGTAAATAATCCAATGCAAGAGATTAAATAATTTAAAATATATTCTGATTTTAAAAGAAAAGAAAACAAAGGACACAATATGTTAAAAGAAGGAAAGTCATCAGAACATACAGGTTTTTATATGCATGCCCCTTTTAAAGTAGTGGAATGCTGTTTAAAATAATTCATGCAAATACATAGGTCAAATCGTAGAAATATATTATGAAAATATGTTTCATTACATCAAACACATTATGGCCGTTACATGCATTAATGTGTATGTGCGAGTAGTGTATGATATTTATATACTAATATTTTAGCTAAAATGGTAAAACAAAATAATGAACACATACCAATTAGAAATGTAAAACATGACATATACATTTGTATAAACTACGCGTATTAGAATACAGACCAATTGTACAAGAAACAAATGAACAAAAATAATTAAATGCATAACCGATGTCATGGTTTTGCATAGAAAAGCACAAATGTATATTACTATTACTAGTGAAAATTAGAAATGTTTACCAGCCTTTTATTATTACTTAATCAATTAATATTATTAAAATATATTTTCGTATATTCCCAAGAATTAATATTGTATATAATAATCATAATAATAACCCGTAAACGCCAACTCTGTGAATGTCTTGTTTCATAGTACTTTTTCAAGAATTACATAAAATCCAAGTAAAAAATATATTTTTGTTATTAATTCATGCCCGACGATTAAGTAGCGCATTTTTAATAGCATCCATCGTGTTATCAGTTTCCTCTCTTTCAAACAAAATATACGACGTTTCATGATCTTATGTTGTTTCCCCTCTTTAAAAAAAGACATTCAAACTATCTTTATATTACTCCTCATACCAAGGCTGAAATAAAACTAGCTGGATATCCTAAATTATTGGGTGCTACATCTAATATAAGAAATTATAAGTACATAAAACCCAAACAATTGTCCATTCGTTTTCTATTAGATGAATCTTGGGAGATATATTTTCTGTGAGAACCTACAAGGAAAGCCTATTTTAAAATATACATGAATGTAAAACAAAAGCTTTATGATTTGTGAAAGAACTTGTTAGAAATAAACTCACACATAATATTAGCATAACAATATTCTACTTATCTATCTCTCTCCCCCCCTCTCTCTCTCTCTCTCTCTCTATATATATATATATATATATATATATATATATATATGTATATATACTAATGATAATAGAATTAACGATAAGTGAAGTATCGTAAAGTAATCTATCGCGATAAAGTAAGGCTCAATACGTTGAGTAGAGCAATCAATTTTAAAGACGGAAAGATGAAGATAAAAAGTTGCCTAACATTACATAAAATTGATACACATGTTATTACAAGATAACACTCTTCTCGTCAGAGGATAAAATTCGGTAATGTGGTATGTATAATAAATAAATATAACCTAGTTAATTGAAAAAAATTGAAGAATACAAAATAGAAAAGGTTGGGGATAAAGAAATAAATGGCCAGGAGTGAAATTGAACTAGGAAATATTTATTTATTATAAATAACAGATTATCGAATTTAATCCTCTGACAAGAAGAGTGTTATCTTTGAAAAACCATGGTCTAAGGATTAATGTAACTTCTTGCATCTGAACTTTCGATGTAATAAAATGTGTATCAATTTAATGTAATTTTATGCAATTTGTTATCTTCATCTTACCATCTTTCAAATATATATATATATATATATATATATATATATATTGTATTGATAATTTGACACAATAAATAGCTTGCATGTCATTTGCAGAAGGTCATTTAGAAGAATATTTGCTGTTCGTGTAACAAATGCTGGCATAATTAATGAGTATATTCCACGCAGCACACACTATATTTACTTTCGCTACTAACATCATGTTGCTTTTGAATACATTCCTCGCCGTGTGCAGGAAAAGATCGGGTTTCCCGTGCTAGAAAGCCACAGGTTAATCTTTAGAGGCCATATCCTTTGTTAGTATAGTAGTTCTCCTTTTTCACCAGCATCTTTTTATTCAATTTTTATGTGTTTTTTTGTAATTCTTTCCTAGTTGAAAACCTTGCTTTTCTTGTTCCTTTATTAATACATCGCACTTTTTCTGCATCGTCTCTTTAAATTGCTTTCAATTCGGCCAATCCTCTCCAGATAAAGTCGATACCATTATTTCCTGACCTCTATCGAGTATTTGAGCTCTTGATTAACTCCTAATACTCGAGGACACCAATTGTTGATTTCCTTTTTTCTTTTTCTTTCTTATTTGCAATCTATTCTAAAGTGGATGTTCGAGAGTAGGAGTGAGTGGGGGATTGAGGAGGAGGGGGAGGAGGAGGAGGAGAGATAATAGGCAGGGGCGAAACAAAGATATAAATACAAAATGGCCGGAGATAAAGATGCATATAAAACAGACGAAAAACACAAAGCCGACATTATTGATTTATTCCCTGTTCACCTTTTTAGAGTTGCCTAACGTTATAACGTATTTATATTTTTTACAAATTTACATATGGAATAATGCTCAACATCCGGATAGATCATTTCTTTCGCTATGATATTATTATACATTGTTTAACAATAATTAATGTTGAAAAATAAATTATTTAGAAGTGTTATTAGCCGTTCAAAGTTATTTATACAACAATATGATGGAATATAATACGATAAATAGTATATCTTTAACATCACAAAAAGTCCAAATGAGTATCATTTATCAATGTATGGTTTATTTTTATTAACTAATTTATCTACTTTTTTAATTGAAAAATGGTTTCATATATTTATATACGTGTTGAAAAGAAGAAAATTAGAATGCTTATTGTATATGCCATAGTACCTCAATTTGTTATTGTAATATTATATTTATTTTTATGCGAGTCACATGTAAACGGTTGTTGGTTCAATTGTATTGCTTGTAATTGTATCACTTATTGATTAACGA
The DNA here is from genome assembly GCA_963556195.1 of Sepiola atlantica. Taxonomy (NCBI): domain Eukaryota; kingdom Metazoa; phylum Mollusca; class Cephalopoda; order Sepiida; family Sepiolidae; genus Sepiola; species Sepiola atlantica. The sequence goes on from OY744526.1 coordinate 139,624,297, forward strand.
TTAGGGCATATAAGATCAACTAATAATTCTGCTACATTACGAAAGATACAGAAACACTCTTAAATGACACTTGTTGTGGTTTATGGGTTAGTTTTTCTTTAGGCTTTTGGCTTATATCCTCATCCTACTTGAAAAACAGTATGAAAAGAAACAACGTATACCTGGCTTGAAATGGTTGTCAAACTTCAATTAAATAAAAACACCAGAAAGAAAACTAATTAATACAATGTGCGTATTAATTGTTCATAAAATAGAGTACAGATACTTATCGGGTCATATTACTTGTCTTTTCGATTTTGAAAGGAAACTAACGTATAGAGTGCAAATAAATTATTTAATCGGCGACAGTTTCTTTCTTTGCTTAATCTCTCGGCACTTCTACGTGTTGTGGTTCTACTTTATTTCATTTCATTTCCTTTCAAATCAGTTGAAAGTTACCGACCAAATCCCAATCTGAGCTCATACTCCAATATATTTGCTGATACGGGCAAATAAGAAACTATCGATTTTGTTTAAGATTACTTGATAGATTGAATCCCGCGAACGCTCGAGGGCATTTTTCTTTCCCTTTACTTAAAATTCAGAAACTGAATATTTTATTTTCTGAAAATCTGTGATTTTGTTAGCTTTCACTTATTCTAGCGGTTGGGAATGAAAATGGGAGAACGATCGGTGGAGAGGATGCTTGAGTAAATAAGATTACATTTCTATTATATTTGCTCTTCTTCGTTTCCTTCGGGGGTCGTATTTATCATCCGAAGACGTCATCGTGAAGCGAGATTTATTCGTCTAATATCTTCACTACATTGCGCATATAGACACCCAACTCACTTCCTATTCATCGTTGGGCGTATATGTGTAAACTTATATGTGACTATATACACGTGTGCCTAAATATAGCGCATACTTTCAATCTATTATATACACACATACCCAGTAACACATATGTATATATATATATATATATATATATATATATATATATATATATATATATATATATATATATATATATATATATATATATATATACATATATATATATATATATATAACTGTGTTTGTTATTCCATGTATGCTTCTAGAGAAGTGGTTTAAGGATGATTAGTGATGTATAAAATATGACCACGATGTTGTTGATTCTGTAAATATTATATTTCATTCTGATATTTCGGGCAGCCCTCCGTTCTTTGTCAAATAATGGTACAACATCAAGAATCTATCATATATATACACACGCCCATATATATATATGTATATATATATATATATATATATATATATATATATTTGCTATTTCTTTCGACAGTATTATTAATTAAAACTATCGAATTTCTTCTGACGAGATGATAGTCGAAAGGACCTCAGAGAGATTTCTGCGTATCATTTTGCAATGTATTTATAAGTTTTGTACCTAAAAACATTTATTTATATATATATATATATATATATATATATATATATATATATGTATACATGTGTGTACATTGTAAATGATAATGTTTTTTTATCTATCATTGCTATAGTAACATAAAAACGAGTTCTTGTTCTTTAATTTCATAGTGTACGATGATATTTTGAAATATCGTACAAACATCTATCGATATATCTTAATTTGCTTATTTATTTCAGAAAACACTTTCAAATATATTTAAATTCAGTAATATATATTTCTTATTTATCGATATAACATGTGCGAAAAAAGGGATAACAAAATGAAAAAAAGAAAATGATAACCAAGAAAAACTACAGAAACTAGAACATAACTGAACAAAATTTATAAAGACGGACAGTAACAATATAAACATTAATGTTATTAATAGTTAGATTAATAATTATAGCCTATCATGAATAATAAGAAATATAAAAATGCAGGATACGTACAGGTTATTTAAAAATATGAAAAGGGGCCATAATTCCATTGTTAAAATAAGGAAAAATAGATATGTATTTATATATATATATATATATATATATATATATATATATATATATATATAGTGTGTAGATTTCAATTTTGTGTAGAGAATCTGAATAACAGAGCTCAATGTAATTTAAACAGAGCAAAACAGAATTATAAAAAGAAAAACTATACACACATTAAGGTTGTACACATAATAACTTATTTCGACCCCTTTAATTAGGTCTCCTCAGATGTATAGACAACCACGTCAAAAACCCCAAATAATGAGAGAAATTGATCGTCTTAAAAAGATAAAGATAAATTCACTTTTGTGATTGGTCTATGTAAAAAGGAGGTAAATGTTAAAATAATCGAGGAGGGGTGACAGAAGTAAGATTAATTTTTTAATATATGCAGAAATATAAAAATATAAAAATATATATAAAAGAATTCTTTTTTGCTATTTAAACAAATAAATCATCTCATTTGAAATTTCGAATGTGAGTTTTATGGGTAAAAATATATGATGAAATATTCGAGCGTTCACGATTAAAAACTACGTTTAATTATTTACGATTAAAAATTAGAAGACGAAAATGTAGGACGAAGATTTCGGTTTAGATTAGAACATATTAAAAATTTAAGTTGTATAGCGTCAAGATTCGAGATGATTTACACTATGGAATTAGAATACTAAAATATGAAGACAAGAACATTTTAAATAGACGAGACGAACTGATGGCTAAATGTAGACACAGGCGCAGGTTTAAAATCAACAGCACGTTTTAAAGTTCTTTGAAAATAACAACTCTTTTAAAGTATAGTTACAATAAGAGTTATAACTGTAAAGGTAAATGTTAACAAATTAGTAATTTTTTTTTTTTTTTTTTTCTAATTTAGTAAAACTCTAGTTTGTAAATTAATCGTGCTTAAATGTCGCCAAACTTTAATTCCGTATTGACGTTATAACCAATTAAATTTTCTTATAATTTCCTATATAAATCGAAATCTTCGTCCTGAATTTTCGTCTTTTCTATTTCTAATAATAAATAATTAATCGTGAACGCCCGAATCTTTACTAATTTTGTAAATAAACCGTTTTTAAATTGTCGCTAAACTTTAATTCCATAGTGTAAATCATCTCGAATCTTGACGCTATACAACTTAAATTTTTAATATGTTCTAATCTAAACCGAAATCTTCGTCCTACATTTTCGTCTTCTAATTTTTAATCGTAAATAATTAAACGTAGTTTTTAATCGTGAACGCTCGAATATTTCATCATATATTTTTACCCATAAAGCTCACATTCGAAATTATAAATGAGATGATTTATTTGTTTAAATAGCAAAAAAGAATTCTTTTATATATATTTTTATGTTTTTATATTTCTGCATATATTAAAAAATTAATCTTACTTCTGTCACCCCTCCTCGATTATTTTAACATTTACCTCCTTTTTACATAGACCAATCACAAAAGTGAATTTATCTTTATCTTTTTAAGACGATCAATTTCTCTCATTATTTGGTTTTTTTTACGTGGTTGTCTATACATCTGAGGAGACCTTATTAAAGGGGTCGAAATAAGTTATTATGTGTACAACCTTAATGTGTGTATAGTTTTTTTTTTTATAATTCTATATATATATATATATATAATATGGAACTAAAAGTATACTTTTAGAGGATATAACCTATAGTGACATAGTTTAAGCTCAATATACTAGATAGAGCAATTATAAAGATAACTGGAAACAAGAGATAAAAATGTACGGATGACACATCTATTTCAACTTCGATTGTTCAATGCAAAATGTGCTCTGTAGAAACATGTTTATTTTCTTTTCTTTAAGCCAAGGTTTTTCAAATATTGATATCTTATTATCCGAGGAATTACATAGATGGATAAGTTGGCAGTGGAATATACAAAATTCAGAATTTGAAAAAATATAAAGTCATGGGGAGTAAGAGTGTGCGTGTAAAAATATGGAGTCGGCCCAGTTGGAGATTGTCCGTAGATAAGGTATCCGGTGACAGGATATTTAAAGATGTAAAAAAGGGGTTTCGTGAAGGAACTGTTGAAAATGTTAAAAACTTAAGTAAATCCAATAGAAATATGTTTAGTTCAATTGTAGATGGAACGCACGTACTCGGATTTAATTTTTAGATTTAGGCCATTTTAAAATATTTTCGTGGACCGAGAATGAAAGTAGTTTTTCAGAAGTTGAGAATGAACTGTGCATATTAAAAGCAGACAGTCGGGAGTTTATCTATTTGAATATATATATATATATATATATATATATATATATATATATATATATATATATATATATAGTCAGTTATAAAAATATATTTATGGTAATTAAACTACCCAGAGGCTTCCGCGTTTCATCCCCAGAGCTCATCGCAAGACTAAAATAACGATTCCCTAGTCATAAATATATTTTCATAACTTACTACCTAGCTCTACTCACGTATCGAGCACTGTTGAAGTAAATACTGAATATTGATACATAAAAATTATATATATTTATGACATGTTTAGAATGTAGATTAGTGCTATCATAGCGCAACCACTAATAAGGTACCAGGAAAGCATACATTTACGGCATAGCATTTTACATGATTCTATCAAAGTTGCCCCAATTGGATCTGCTACCGGACACATTAGTTTAGATATCATTAGCACATGATATACCTAGGAGTCAGTATCGTGCCATCATACCATGGGGTGATAATGGGATTGGGAAACAATAACGGCTCGGTTCAACATGCCGAGTTCTTTTATGCATTTCAAAAATTTCATTCGAACATACAATATTGTTGCTAGATAGTTTCTAGGTGATGGGACATGGCCGCAATATTCAATTTACTGACTTATTTTATTTATATATTTCGACGGTGTAATTCATTGAACGTTGGCAAACAAATATTCAATAAATTTGAATCATTTTGACAATAAATGACATCAGATACAATTGTAGACATTTGCCTAGGAGATATAGTTGTCAGGATTACTTTTAAGATTGGTAATGATAAAGAAAGCCGCGATCGAATATTAAGTAAAACAGGGAAACTACTGTGAATAATATATTTTAAGGTGTGCGTTAACATTTTCGCCGATGCGAGACAATTTGCTTAATTAAGGCTCAACTACACATTAATTTAAAATAATCTACGATACCTAGATAAACAGATTGTGATACATATTTACTATTGACTCAAACAAACAGTTACATATGCTTTGTATACTCGTGTAGAACAGCGATATTTATTTTTATAGATGTAATTTAACAATTAAAGTCTGGTAGATGAACACACGACTGCGCTTAATGATATGCTTTTGTTCCTTTCGATTCACGTCTGAAATTATTAGTCTACTTATTTATACGCTTGTCTATCTACGAATATATGACTATGGGTATGTAATAATGGCCTGGAAGAATTATTTTTAGTAGTAATACCTAACTATTTAGATTTACTCCGCTTTCATATATTTTAAAATTTCAAATTAGGCAATTACATGTTAGTATTGATTTACTCCTCTCCAGGAGTTAGGCACAAGGCCAGTTTTTATCTTACTCCCACAGATAAGATGTGACCCAAGGTCGGGTCGGAAAAGTGGGGTTTAAAAATTGCCGGGGCAGCCCCGTCGACATTCCCCGGTAGGGGCGCCTCAGGCAGTCAGCAATAAACTTACTCCTCCCCAAAGAGGGGAGGCAACGCCTGGGAAGGTGAACCTCCCAGAACTGCACAGGACAACCCCATTGACCGGCGTAAATCAAGCCCCGAAGGCCAAGACAATACCAGTCTATGGGGTGCATATCCATAGAAACAGATACTACACTTTGATCTTAGCCAAAAATGTTAGTAACTGGGATTCAAATGAGATTAAAACATTATGTAAATTAACAAAATAATAACAATTTCAACAAATTTAAAAAGTCATATTTTTTAATAGCACCTGTTTAGTATGCTATTTTTCGATGTTGAGAACTTTATAGAATTTGTACATCTGAAATAGACCAGTTTCATAGGTCCAAAACGACTGCGTTCTTCCAATGACAACATTACACATTTCAACATTCTCTTTGTATTCAATTGAGTTTTCTTTCTCAATTCATTTCAAAATCACAATGCCTTTCCTCCTCCCGAAAATATCCTAGACCGTAATACGTATTTAGATGACGGTAACGAGGATAACATTGTATACGTTTCTATTTTCGGTTAAAATAAAATATAGGAAATGTAATCTTAACTTACAATGCTGTTACAATATATTTAACTACATTTCGTTTCTATAGCCCCAGACTTAGCGTCTTACTTTTTATTCCATCTGCGTTATATTAAAATGGAAAAGTGAATATCTTCTCAAATATGTACTGACCGCTTAATACTTTCTCCCAATGTAATGTTACACTTCGTCCCCGAATCTGAAATTACTTAAATCCAATTACATTGTGACATATCGCACTGCAATACATATTAATCAAAATTAATGTAACAGTGTTGTATATGTGTATGAAATCTTTTTCTGTAGATGTAGTTGTCTACTAAATTAAAATAGTCATGAAATAGGAGCAATTACTAAATTATAAATACTGAAACTAGCCGGCTAGATCTGCAAGTGTTATTGATGGTTTGGACACGACCGACGAAGCCGTACTACTAAATTATAATAAACTTTATAACTACACTCCAACAGAATTTGTGTATATTTTCAGACACAATCTAAGATGTCAGAATATATGCATTGTCTGTCAATTTTCAAGACTAGTTAATTAATTAGTATTAGCGCATGTATTAAATAAAATTAAAATCTCAGGAAATCATTTCTTTCACTCAATGTAATATCTGTGTATTGTTCACAAGATAATCAAATCACCGTGGGCATTTATTGTGATTTTGCCTATTGAATGATTATACAAATGTCCAAATATTTAAATGTCTCGGTTGAGGATCACAAAAATAAATTAAATAAAAAATCATGCACCTAATGAAATTTATTTAATAAAAATATAAAACAAATCGAATGAAGACTAGGGTAATTTATAGTTAATTAAAATCATCAATATTCAGCAGCAAAAAATGAAAACAAAAATTCCGTCAAAAATCAAACCAAGTTTAAAATTGAAACAATAAAATATAAATGAAAATTCATGGCAATGATAAAATAAACTGTTTAATTGTAATAGAAAAAGAAATAATCAAAAAATAATGAAAACGAAATCAACAACAAAGGCTCGCTAATGGCGACGGCAGTTCAAACCGTAAACATCTGTTTTCTGCCCCGCCAAACAATC
>OY744526.1:139644007-139654007 GCA_963556195.1 Sepiola atlantica
CCTTTGTATCGACAGTGTAGTATATGTACATTCATTATAATATAATCCCGCCCCTAGCAAATTACATTATATTTTGATGTTGGCAGTGATTGTGTGGTTTCTCTCTCATAGTTAAAATAATATAAACCCTGTATTATTTTCTCCATTTAAGCTGGTTATTGTGGTATGCCATCTATTGTCAATATGCAATCTTCCTTAGAATTAATTCCCGGAAGTGTATTTTTATTCATCATTTTATCATACTCCAGGACATTACACTCTAATTCAGGGGCACTATAATATATATTCGTCCGTCATACTTTTTGATTAAACTAAATACCAATGTTACTACCAGGTCAAAGTATACATGGTAGTTAATAATTATAAATTCAGGTATGTTCCTGCATTTTATCTCACTAAACATAATCTAAATCTAAAACAACACGTGTTATCTGTAACTATCAAATGTAAACAATGTGCACCGTCGTTACACTTCCCTGTTTTTTTTACAGATCAGTGCGTGTGTGTCAGTTAACTAGTTGTTAAACCACACACCATACGTTTTTGGTTATTAAGCTTATAGTATACCCCTGGCTAGAGACAGCACTGCGTTATCCATGGTATTAATAGTCTTTATATGCTAACAAAAGGCGCCCTACGTTTTGAGTGTGTATTTTGCAGACACCTTGCAGTCACGTCTGCTTAATATAAAGTTTGACTTGGAAAAAAAGCAAGCGGCGAAACTGCTCCCGCCAAGTGACTTTACAGAAACACGATGATACACATCTCGCTCTTAGTAATTCAATATAAATGTATTATGGGTAAATATTACAGTATGTATATCAGTACTGCTCAATATTAAGAAGGAGAATATATATGTCATACTATGAAATGTAAGTACAATGACTATGCCGATGCTATCTAGTTTTACAACAGGTCTCGTCTGTAAAAATAATGATATTGATTGAAACATGACTGTATTTCTTTAGACAGTTGACATACTACATGACTAGGAGCATGCACACTTATATGTATACGTGTATGTGTGTGTGTTTCTATATGGAATTGTGCACGTGTCTTTCTTAGTGCATGTGTGTATTTATAAAACTGTTACTATGCCACTTTATGAACCTTATTAGTAGATGTATGTCTAAGGTGTATATGCATATAGTGTGTGTAGACATATTTATTTATTCTATTGCAAATACTTATGATGTTTGTAACGTAGTTTCTATTCTGTAATCTCCGTGATCGCATCACATATTTATGCGCATGACTTCCAAACCGATTCAGAGCAGCCTGATTACAAATTTTGCCTCGATCTGTGGAGCCTATTTTCAATTCTTCTGAAGAAGAATATTGATTATTTTTTCGCAACTACTATCGATACGCCCTGGCACTCGGATTGAAACAATGGTTGTCAAATACGCGATCGATTCCAATACACTAAACTGGGACTGGAAGTCTGTTAAATGGTTTGAGTTTAGTCGACATGGGAAATCTGGATTAAAACAGGACCAACTCAAATAGAAATTTCAGGTCAATAAATTTATTTGTCATATTTTATGACAATCATTTCGGAAATTAAAACAAAAATAGTGTTTTAAGAATACATTGCGAGACTGACTTCAATTATTATGATGTATATTTCGATTTACTGGAATTGCATTGTTGTGTTGCTATTCAAACGTGAAATAATGGCTGCGTACACGTATTTATTATAATACCAACACTGAGTTCACAATCGTCGATGTTTATATGAGTATAAACTGTAGTAACATAAACAAATTATCGTATTAAGATATCACAGAAAATATATGTATTTAAAAAGAAATTCCCATTAAAATTATTAAGTCGCATTACATTTAAGATTACTAGAAAAGAGAAACATATCACAAAATTATCTATATAATTCTCTCACTCCTGTTCCCACTATGTTTTTTAAACCGCTATTTACAATGTCTTAATATAAATAGCAGACTGCCCGAACACGTTACCGTCTAACTGTCTTATATTTACTGAAGTTAAAGCATACGCAGTAAATATTGCGTAAATTATCATACATAGGTGGTGTGATCATACAATGAGAAAGACACACCCCGGCCATTGACTTTTTAATTAATACCCGTGAAGTTAGCTCAACGATAATAACTACAAAAACAATCTCAAGACCATTTCTAAATTTAAGTAGTGTATTACATCCAAAATCAAAACAGTTATAAGGGAAGAGTGGCAGTTATCATTTTGTATGTCGCTTCCAGGGGCACGTAGAACATACCATTGAACGACAAGAACCGTTGGCAATATATGACTGTTCTTTGGTATACACGTAAGAGATAGACGAAAGTTGATTGTTTACAAATGTGGGTTGAATCCAGAAGGTAATATTACTGCCGTATAGATTTTAATATGACCAATAGGAGACTGTGCATCTACAAAATATACAGACATCTGCATGACAAGGACAAGTATATCTTGTCACCTAACATGTCACGTTACCTCCCCTAACAACTCCATCTACCAAATTCCAATCGCACCCAACATTTCTAAAAAAGGTTTCCTGGTTATTTCAAAGTATAACCTTTGCACCACAGAATCCTTACTCATTCGAGCACGTCAACCAAATTCGAAACGAAGAGGGAAACGGTATATTAAAATATTTAAAAACTATTTTTAATCGACTAATAAATTCACCAGATTAAATGTTGTAAGCCAATCCCGTGCCTGGATACTACTTATGAGAGTCAAACATGTTTGAAAATATGTCGAGGGTTTATCTACACTGGAAGGCAACTTTAGATCGATGGCCAGACACTCGAAACATTGGATAGAAAAGAACAAATATAAATTGTCAAGACAATTTAATAAAACAATAACCATACTGGAAACGATCGTACAGCGATAAGTGGTTGATTTTGAATTCTTGATTGTTTTGAGAATTCAAAGCAAAGTTCAAATAGTATTTATTTCGACTAATTTTATATATATATATATATATATATATATATATATATATATATATATATATATATATATATATATATATATATATATATATATATATGGGTGATCATTTGGGAATACCAGGTGTTGTATGTGCTCGGCATTCTTTCCAGTCGCCCTGTATTACTACTTGCCATTGAAATCAAGCAATGCCAACTCAGGAGAGCGGTTGTTGCTGATTGCGCAACCCTTGCAATTACAAATTCACGCGCGGGCAGTCCCTGGTGGGGCACTCATACGTCGAAATCGACGGGAGAATCCATCATATATATCCATGTTCACTATGTAATTTGTTTTATTTGAAATATTTGTAATAGCACAAATAAAAATACATATAAGTGCACAAATACACATAGTCGTGTACACATAGTCATATATTAGAAGGACATTTTATAATAACAAAATAAGTTAGCAAAATTTTAATCTGAAACAAAACATAGATCTAATATACAGAACGTGTTGTTCTTGTCTTTTAAGGGTAGTTGGGTCTGATATCCTCCGATGGGAAGCCATGAAATAAAATACCGTTTTGTGCTTAAATTCTCGTAACATTTTCTCATGGTAAACAACGTATGATCCCTTAAATAATGTTAAGACTAGCGTAAATTCTTGGAAGCAAATTAATATAGTGACTGTAAACATTAAATTGACTTTTAACGAAAGACTTGGGACAAAAGTGTTTTTTTTTTCTTCATATAGTTTTAATGGTTGAAAACCTTCCGAGACTATATATATATATATATATATATATATATATATATATATATATATATATATATATATCGAACAGTCGTTACAGGTGTATCTGAATGCCAATGATTTGTTTGGCTAATATATATATATATATATATATATATATATATATATATATATATATATATATACACATTTTTTGTGTTACAAAATGTTATAATGCTTTTAAATATAATAAACGGAGTCATAGCGAACGAGGCACTATTACTAGAAAAAAAAAGTGATGACCTATTAAATAGTATTTAATCGTCGTTTAATATCGACGATTTAATAGTATTTAATATTTCCTCTCCTTTTTTTTTCTTGTAATAGTGCCTCGTTCGCTATGACTCCGTTTATTATATTTAAAAGTAATATATATATATATATATATATATATATATATATATATATATATATATATATATAATAAATGAAAATATATGTATAAGCATATACTATCAGTGTTTTTTACTTAGCAGTCTTCTTAAAAGATTCAGCTCGATGGTTGCCAATTAGTGACAACAAAGCACATATAAGTCAGGTAAATTTATATTCCAATAACCATGTTTTTATTTTATTTTATTATTTCTATTTTTATTTTTCACATTTCCTAAAAACATAACATCCATGTACTATATATATATATATATATATATATATATATATATATATATATATATTTTTAAAAACAAACAAAAAAACTTATAGTCCCAAGTCTTTCAGTGGAAAAGCACTCTTGTAAGTTAATTTATTTTTTTACATTTATAATATTAGTTTGTTTCTAAAACTGGTTTAAGCGATCATCAGTTGTTTACCATGAAAAACTGTTTCGGGCATTTATATATATAATGTACATACAATCCCTATTTCCTCATATTCTCGGCTGGAAACTCAAAACGCATGCCTACTAATAATAGGTATAAGAATAATATATATATATTTATATATATATATATATATATATATATATATATATATATATATATATATAAATGCAACATCAATTCCTGTACGTTTTTCATTATTCGTCTGAAGACTGATTTATACTTGATATATCGATCAGATTTCTTCAGATATTATGTCAAATGAAGTAGTTCTATCTGATGTATTTTTATTCACTACTTGAACTGAAATAACTGCTTAGCTTTAAATTATCCACGGAATGTATATATATTTGACCTCAAGCTTTGAAAGAACCTCATCTGATCTCTTATAGAATAGAAGTGAAGGACATTGAAGTGCATACTTTACAGAGAATCATCTGCGATTTCATTTTCAAATATCTTAAAGTTCAGCTTTTTAGCTTATCTTCGAGATGCTTGCATTAAACCCCAACGACAAATATATCCAACGAAGTGTAAACATTTTTACAATTTTACGATCGGTAATATATCTAAACTATTGCATGGTACACATTTCTTCTCAATTTTAATTATGAGAAAAATAATGAATAGTATAATTTTAAATTAAATATTTTTTAACTATTAACATATAAATAATAGAATATTTCTAGAAAGCATATCTTGGTAAATGTTTTCTCGGACATTGAGAGAGGGGTACTACAGAGTTGTATAGAAATATATTATTTTCTGTTTGTGCGTGTCTTAGGTGTTCGATATTTAAGGAAGTTCCAGTGATTAATTAAATGTAGCAAATTATGTTCTATTTCGACAATCTCCACCTAGAGAGGTCATTATGATTTTAAATACCATTTCATAGCGCCATTTTCCGAGTGTAATATAAAAATTTATATATACAAAGTAGTGTATATTATATACAATATTAATACAGAAACACATGCATAATTTACAACAGCAGGCGCCTCAATATGGAATCGAAACTCTAAATGTTTTAGACAGTCAGAGAAACAATTATTATGCCCTAAGATACGAGAAACCGTTAAACAAAATGTCAATGGTAAAAATAGATCACCAACCGAAATGTTTCTAATGTTTTTTTATGAATATCTTTATATTATTGCTAGTGATGTTCGACACATGAGATTCACTTAGAAAAGGTAAACCAATGTACAAAGGTAAATTTAGGCCTAGACATTATATATATATATATATGAGAGAGAGAGAGAGGGGAAAGAGAGAGGAGAGAGAGAAAAAAGATAAAAGATTGAAATGTAGATAGAATTGTATATATATAATTAAAGATAGATATACATATATATATATGTATACATATATAGATATATAAATATATATATATATATATATATATATATATATATATATATATATATGTTTACAAATAAAATGACCTTTTAAGAAAATCTGACGCAGTTATTTCTGAAAGTTTTAATATCAACGGACACAGAATTCAAATTTAGCTTTACAACGTGAGTTCATAAAAAAACGCATAGTTTATTGATTTTAAGAAAATGAAATACCAAAGGGCAAATTTAACTGACACTCTACACTCCGTCCGAGTTTTTAGAAACAAGGCGAAACTTATCGAATGCAAGGCTTTCACCATTCCTTATTGAAATTTACTTGCATACATTTGTGAAATGGATTTTGTGCAAAAAAATATTGCATCATGCTAGGATAGATTGATATGCGTATATTTAGATATTTAATAATAACGTGCAATATATGGGTCAAGGAATTCGTGAAATACTTCAGAAATACGCAAAATGTAATGATTATCAATACCTGCAACATCGTAGGTTACGTCGTTCCAGCAGATACTAGACTGAATAATTAGAAATAATTAAAGCATGACAACCGGCTGAATTATTCAACATGATAAAACAGATTAATAAGCTAAGCACAAGAAACAATTCTAAATAAACTTTCAAAAAACTAAGAGAAAAAAAAGCTAACCAAAATAAAACATTAAGACCATAAAACTTACGGCAATCCTGAACACAGCTTTTCAAATTAAGAAACTCGTTTAATAGGGAAATACACCCACGTAACCAACACACGATTTCTAGCCACATGTTAATAGAAATAGAAGAAAAAGCAACCAAACGAGTCAAAAGGGTCTGCACCTTTACACACATTCTATGCAATGGAAACCCGCCCCTGGGAACAATATACAGTTATGGGGTTGCCACTACATCAGCTGATATCACACAGACGAGTTGTAAATTGTCAAGGAGTGTGAAAATACTGAGGAAAAAAAACAGCACCCAGTTCTTCATTGTTAGGGTAAAAGAGTACTGGGACTTTGGGAAAGCTTGTTCACACTGAAATTCAAGGAAAGGCGTACGTTGGTTTCGAGCGAAATTGAATTGGGAACGACATTTTTGTTTATTTGGATCGCGTATCGAAAGAGGTGAGGCAAGTAGGAGATCTGATAACAACACCACTGCTTATTGCCAGTGAGTAATCACTGATAACAACTTGGATGAAAGCTCCTAAGGAGAAAGTTATCATCAGAACACGTGAAGAAGAATATTCTTCTTCTTTTTCTTCTTCTTCTTCTCCTCCTGCGTCTCTTTTCCCGCGCTCGTGTCATCATCATCATCATCAGCATCAGCATCATCATCATCATCATCATCATCATCATCATCATCATCATCATCATCATCATCAACAACAACAACAACAACACATGTTGAGTGTTCATACATGTTATCATCACCGATTTACCACTGATAATAACTGGGGATCTAACTTGGAGTTCCAATGACAACAAGTCTATCCAGATTTCCAGTATTTTCTCGGTCGATGATCATTGCAAATGATTTTCGTTATCGCAATATAATTTTTCAATTGCTTTTTCACCGGGAGCGACCATTGATCTTCATTGGGGTGTGCGTGCCAATAAAAAGTTGCTCGGACCTCAGTCCTCTCTACATTTTTAAGTGGACATCTGATTAGTACTCTCTACATTTTTAAGTGGAGATCTTATTAGTGCTCTCTACATTAATCTGTTCATATTTCTTGATCATTCATGATTATATTGGGTGGTTTAAGTCGAAGTAAGTGCAATTCCGCTTTCGCTATGTTTTTTTAATCCTGTTTTTTTTCAGGATTCTGTAAGTGCTGATACGATTATTTATATTGTATTGATTTTCCTCGTGTTCCATATTCCTTTCGTTTTTTTTCTCACAAGATTTTATAATTCCCTGGTTCTAGTACTTTCTTCGGTGTGGTTCTGTTCCATTTTCCTGTGTATTCACAACGCATTTCTTTGCATAGTTCCAAGAGTACTGATTTCCCCACGCAACTCTGTTATAGTTATAATTAGATTTGTGAAGCCATAACAAATCCTAAATAAAACTTTTAGAAGTATCCTTATTCTTTCTCGCTCGTCATCAATATTCCTTCATCTTTGAAAATAACTGTCTTTCTATGTCGAGGTTGTAATTCAGTTCCGAAATTATACTGCAATTATATTTCTGTGCATCTCTGCGATTAACAATGTGATTATTATAACCGCCATTTTATTTTCTTATAAGATTTTCATAGTCGCCTTTTCTTAAGTATTTTTTTTTTGTCAGTTTTTTTCGTTCTTAACGACTCTTCGGTAGTACATTTTCTCCATACGTATTTCTTCACGGAATCTTTTTTTACTGTAGCTGAAAAGGAAAAGTCAGGCAGCAAACAAGGAGCTGCAAATTGGAAAATTGTACATCACTTTTTCATTCATGAGAACCCGACATTACAAGGTATGTCATTAGTCCATGGTCTTTGAAATATCAGCAACGAACTAGTTCTGACATAAAATGTGCATATGTATAATAAATATATATCTATACATATATCTATACATCTCTTTCTTCTCTCTCTCTCTCTCTCTCTCTCTCTCTCTATATATATATATATATATATATATATATATATATATATATATACATATATATATATGTGTGTGAAGGTGTGTGGAGATATATAGCTGTATGTAAAATGCTAATGTCTGACGTTAGATAGCATCTTGGTTAATTGTATCGACGTACTCATGGAATAACATTTCATTATTTTTAAAAACTAAACCAAATCAATGTTGATTTATTATTGAAATAGATCTATCAGATATAGTATCGTCATTAATTTATCAAAAATATGAATATGTAATTTTTTTTCCGGCGTTGACTGATAATAAGCTATAAGCGTCAACTAATATCTTATAATTAGTGAAACACCCGGATAAAAAAAAACTGAAGCTCAATATACTGGATAGAGCATTAATATTATAATATAAAATGAAGTAATAAAATAAGGTGTCAATCAAATTTTATTAGAATTCAAAGTTCAAGCAAAGTTTCTTAAAGTCCTTAGCTCATGAGTTTTCAAAGATAATTTTTCTCTTCAGATGACCATTACCGCAGTTATACTACTACAGGTAATAACACTAAACTTTTAAAATATATAAAAATATATACACAGATACATACAAATACATAACATAAAATATATCAACCCAAAAACATACTATATATATATATATATGTTTAAATCGTTAAACAACTCAAATAAGTCTTATATTTATTTACTTTTCATATAACCATGCAAGAGTCTTGGGGGAATTTTACTTCGTGTAAGGTTTGATATAATTGCAACTTAATCGGCTTCCTATGCTCTTGTATAAGCAGACATCATTCTTTGCGTTTATCTCAGTATATGTGAACCATATCAGAAAGTGTTCGATTAATCGACATTTCAATGCCCATAATTACCGTTTTCGTCTCAGCTCTAATTGTTTTAACATAAGCTGTTTTCGCAACTTTTGTTACTATTGCGCATGTACCTTCCTTTCTTCCGGTGTAATTTATCTTTTTATTCGTAATTTGCCTCATTCTTATTCTACTTACGAATAACGTTTCCATCGTTAGTCTCATTTCTTCTACTATTTGCAGCAAATTGATTTTTAGCCATGTATTTGCCTTCTATCAGTTTTTATGACCGCTCGTTTCTCTTCTGTTCCCCGTCTTTTAACATCCTTGTAAATGGCTCTAATAAGACGTTAGAACGTTAATTCGACCAAATAGAGATTCAGAAAATAATGGTTTCAAATAAATGGCTAAAAATGCACGAAACTATATTGACCAATTTAAACATAAACGTCTCTTACGAGCAAATCTTACCCAGGCACATCAACTTTTAAATCATTTCAAAGTGTTCACAAAATTCCGGATATTGCCTCGTCATATAATAAATGTTGCAATCGACATTTATTTTTGATCTTTTTTTTTTACTTGTACTCTTATTATCGGACTTTCACTTATTAATATTAATAAAAAAAAAAACCTAATTTACATTTATTTTCTAAATGGAACAATTGTGCAATACATAAAATAAATGTTTTATTTTTGAATCATTCA
>OY744526.1:139661507-139664007 GCA_963556195.1 Sepiola atlantica
TCATCAGTGATTGCTCACCGACAACCGGTGGTATTCCCTGGAATCTGAGAGACAACAAGTCTCCCCAGAGTTCCAGTATTCTCCACCTCTTTTCGATAGCCACCGCAAATAAATTTGCAGTATCACATCAGCCGTTTACCGTTGATTTCTCGCCGGCAAGGACCATTGGTGTTTTCTGGGGTTTGGGTGGCAGTAAGCCTCCCCGAGGTCCCAGCAGTCTCTGCACTTCCAGTGGAGGTCTGGTTTGTGCTCTCCCTCCTCGGTCTTCTCATCCTCCTTGACCCTATGCAGATATATTGTGTGGTGTCAGCCGAGACTGGTACTATTTTTTTTTTTTTTTTTATTATATATATATATATATATATATATATATATATATATATATATATATATATATATATATATATTTAATATTATTTTTTATTTATTTTTTATTTATCTTTTTGATTTTATTTTATTTTATTTTTCCTTTTTAAATATTTTTTTTTGGGGGGGGGGGAGCTGATTACATATTATTTATTTTTTTTTTGAGGGGAGCTGATTATTTTTTATTTATTTATTTATTTATTTTGTGGGGTGGGGTGGTGAGCTTATGGTGTAACTTGCTATTTCTGTTCATTGGTCCATTTTTGTGTTGTGTCAGTTGAGGCCGCTGTAATTTATTGGGGGGAGGGGGGGGGGCTTACTAAGTGATGTTTCTTGTATTTTCTGTTTCTTTGTTTGTGGTGTGTTTATTCATTAGTTTTGTTTTCTTCCTCTGTTAGATTCCGTATGATCCTTCGTAGCTTGTGCGGGTTAGTTTCCGCATTCAATAATTTTTCTTAAGATTGTAGCTGTTTTGATCATTGCTGTCATTTGTATAGTTCCAATGATTCCTTTGATCCCAATTTCTCCCAGTCGTTTATCCAGGTTTTTGGGGATTGTTCCTAGTGCTCATACGATTATTGGTATTATACTGACTTTCTTCATGCTCCATATTCCTTTCAGTTCTCTTGCTAGTTCTGTGTATTTGCTTCGTTTTTCTGTTTCTTTGTTTTTCAATCTGTGGACTGCTGGAACGGCGAAGTCTACGATTTTGCAAGATTTTTCCTTCTTGTTGATTATTATAACATCCGGTCTCCTTGCTTGTATGAGTTTGTCTGTTTGTATATCCATACCCCAGATGAGTTTGTGTTTTTCGTTATCTAGTACTGTTTCTGACTTATGTTTGTACCATTTGTCTGCGTATTCGAAATTCAATTGTTTGCACAGTTCCCGATGTACTGCTTTCCCGACACAGTCATGTCTGTTCTTATACTCGTTTTGGGCTAGTTTGCTACATTCACTTATTATATGATTTATGGTTTCGTCTCTTTGTCCACAGAATCTGCATTTATTGTTTTCCTGAGTTTTCTTTATTTAAGCTTTAATGCAGTTTGTCCTAATTGCATTGTTATGTGCAGCAATCAGTAGAGATTCCGTTTCTCTGTTCAAGTGACCTTTTCTTAGCCATGCCCAGCTGTTTTCGTTAGTTTCTTCTCTTGTCAGTCTTCTGAAGTGGCTGTGTTATTATTATTAGTATTATTATTATTATTATTATTATTATTATTATTATACATATTTCATGTATTGCACAGAATATTGACGCTTCATAAGTAAATATTGAATGTTAAAGTATACAATTATTTATGAATGAATACATTTACATTCTTAGTCGAGGTAAAATAAATCTATACCTAAACTTTCATTTTCCTTTGCATAATAGAACAATTACTATTACCGGAAACCATCTTTAGTATTTAACCTATAGCTTGTAAATTGTGACAAGAATTATACGATCCAATTACCAGGCGATCAGGACGCCGAAATGTTAAGTACCATAAAAGTAATCGCTGGCGCCATTTCTAATATAAAACAGTGTGATTTAGAGACATTACACTTAGCTACTCGGACTATAATTTGTAAGAAGCAATTTGTTGTATTGTCTGTTGGAACTCAAGATAAGCGCTGATTTAATCGTGTCCGTCTTTTAATCTAATTTTCAAAGTTCATGAGTTTTATGGTTGAAGCGGAATTCTACGCTCAGAGGAGAGACTCGTTACTATAATCTTAGGCATCACTTGTTATATATCTCGTCGTATAACGTTGATAAACCATCTCTTAATATAAACACTCAATTGCTATCAAACTATGCGAAAGCGCTGTACTGCGTTTTCTAGAAATGCGAGTAAAAAAACATCCTCCGAACGATCGTTCGATAAGAAAAATTAGGGTAACTGGGCGGATAGAAACTATGTATTTATGTGTGTGTATGTTTATGTGTAGATGTGATGAAACAACAGAATTTCCTGGTTATATCTGTCGGAGTGTCTGGTAGTAACTCTAGATTTGATTTCATGGCGCATGGCTCTGATCAAAATTCAGCAGTTGTCGTTGTGTTCCAATCTGGGTATAGATAGGTGTAGATAGTATGTCGCTTTCATCCTTTCAGACCTTCCACCGACCACTTCTGTTTATCCAT
>OY744526.1:139669007-139691507 GCA_963556195.1 Sepiola atlantica
ATGTATATATATATATATATATATATATATATATGTATATATATATATATATATATATATATATGTATATATATATATATATATATATATATATATATATATGTATATGTATATATATGTATATATATATATATATATGTATATGTATATGTATATGTATATATATATATATATGTATATGTATATATATATATATATATATATATATATATATATATATATATATAAGAATCTTAATAAATTGTAATTAGCATAGAAAAAAGATATAATACTTTTAAAACAACGGTGTGCCTCGATATGGATTTAAGTTTGGAATCTCTAATAATTTAGTTAAATTTTTGTAACTGCTATAACATTACATACGGTTTCTAAATATATCCCGAACAACAGCGGGTAATCTTGCCAGTGAACTACAGTAAAAACAAACAGCTGTGTATTATACATATTTCTATTGTTTCCTAGGCATGAGTACAACTCTACATCACACTTTTTTTAGCTCGATTTGATTAATACTTTCGTGGTTCTTCATTTTGCTCCTTATATAGACTTTCCCCTAGTATATGATAAGCGATGAGCAATCTTGCTGATTCGGTTATTTGATTATTACTGACAACAATATAAAACAGGATTAAGCATCTTGATAACATCCCATGCAAATACACAATATCGTTGTTGTTGTTTTTTTGTAATATCTCAAACATCTTATAATAGTACTAATCAACACATATTCACTCAAATCCTGTCATACAACCAACATTATGCAAGTCTCAACAATAAATATAAAGAAAGAGAGATGGAAAGAATAAGAGAATGAGAGAAGCAAATACAATGTTTTTCAATCCGTTTGAACATTTCTTTTGTTGTTTCTATTATGCCGAAGGTGTTGTTTGTCAGACAAAACACATTTCTAGGTTAATCCACTCTGTCGTTTCCAAGGCACGCGTTAAATTCACGAAATATTCCATCACTAGTAGCCTCGCTTTCATTTAGTTGTTTGGCGTTCTCTCGAACCTATTTCTTCAAACCTGGGGGCATTAAGCCTCTGTTCTCTTCAGTTCATGCGATAGATTGTTTTTATTATTACATTCCGCAGCCTTCTTAAGCCCTAATTTCCTGAGCTTCATTTTTATTCCCTTTGTTTATATTGTACAATTTTAGTTCGATTATCCGGTTGCTTCGATTTCGTCTAGTTGTCTGCTGCCTTAGATTTAGAGTGTCTTCTTTCTCGTACCTTGCTGCTTCAATTTTGTTCAGATACTTCATTGCTTGATGTTTTTATCTCAATTATTGCAGTACCTCGATTTCGTTTCGTTCTTAATTGCCTAGATTTCGTTTCGTTATTTCACTGTCTCGTTTTCTTTGAGGTGCGTATTTTACTTGTGTTCGTCCCGTCCATACACTGTATAGTGTTGCTTCTGTTATAACACCGTCTAGTTTTCATTCAACTCCTTATCTGCCACGTTTTTGTGCTATTTTCTCATATCATTATATTTTTAAATATTTTTTTAACGATTTACTTTAAGCTATAAAACCGCTTATCACGGATTTAACCGCTTTATACCTTGCACCGCGTCATACCTTTTTTTACATTTGCCTTTTATTTAATGCTGTTTTATACTTTCTCTTTTTCATTTGCCCTCTCTCCATCTTGACGCAATCAAATCAATTACGCTATTCTCAAAGGGCGGCCCATCAAATAAATCGATTTTCACATAACGTTTGGGAAATGATACTCTGTGAACATAAAGGCCTTTTTTTCTCTGAAATAAGCACATTGACTGGGTTACCTTTTTTCTCCTATTTTTAACTTTTTTGTTAAAGGACCCCACATCTACCAGAAGTATGTATTATTCGTTGATACATACATAAATAGTAATGTATTTACGCAGAATACATACTGCTCGTATATATGTGTTTTTGTAATATATATATATATATATATATATATATATATATATATATATATATATATATATATTTGTATATATATATTTATATATATACATATATATATATATATATATTTATATATGTATATATATATACATATATATATATATTTATATATGTATATATATATTTGTATATATATATATATTTATATATATATATATATATACATATAGATATATATATTTATATATATATATATATGTATATATATATTTATATATATATGTATATATATATTTATATATATATATATATATATATATATATATTTATATATATATATATATATTTATATATATGCAAGTGACTCGGGTTTCGAATCCTGGGTTCGGATGTGTTCTACTGATGAGCCCAAAAGAGGGCGAAACTCGAGTCTAGGA
Organism: Sepiola atlantica; assembly: GCA_963556195.1. Lineage (NCBI taxonomy): Eukaryota > Metazoa > Mollusca > Cephalopoda > Sepiida > Sepiolidae > Sepiola > Sepiola atlantica. Next base: position 139,671,341 of record OY744526.1, read on the forward strand.
CTTCCGGTTTGTTTCTTTCATAGGTTGTGGGCTGCGGCGTTGTCTGATTGTGGAAATAATTATATATATATATATATATATATTTATATGTATATATATATATATATTTATATATATATATGTATGTATATGTATATATATATATATATATATATATATATATATATATATATATATTTATATATATATATACATATTTATAACTTCTTTGTAATATAGCAGGAGAAATCTCAGCAGAGTACTCGATTAATTTAGAATTAAAGTTAATAATTAAAAATAAAGAGAGTAATATTTATTTATTTTGGTACAGAAAAATTAGTACAACATTCGTACCGTCCGTTTCAAGAAGAGAAAGACTTGTCGATCCGGCTCTCGCCTGCTTCTGAAAAGAGCCGGATGGCTAAGTCCTTATGTGCTTGACACCGACGGTACGAATTGTGTACAATTTTTCTGTACCAATATATATATATATATATATATATATATATATATATATATATATATATATACGAGATATATATATATATATATATATATATATATATATATATATATATCAGTATAGGCATCTAGATCAGTGGTTAACGACGATGACAGAACTTGGTTGTTCCTGGTTCGAATCAAGTTTGTTCTACAGAAGCGCGTTGATAAAATCCCACTCTTGCCATCATGTCAACCCATCTGGAGAAGGTGTAAATACAGTATATATATATATATATATATATATATATATATATATATATATATATATATATATATATATATATATTAAAATAAACATAGTTTGTTTTAAGATAAATGTACATATATATATATATATTATATATATATATATATGGGAAATGAAAAAGGAAAAACCAACATATGTTTTGTATGTATTCATTAACGTGTTGTCTTTAGTTTAAGACTTCCTCAGGAAGTTCATGAAAAATGTCATGTAAGTGAATCGAAATATTGGGTTGACATGATGGGTTTATAAGGAAAATTAGTCCAGGCGGCGAGAAGTCAGTAGTGGCAAAGAGTGAAATGAATATTAAAAGTTTCAGTAGGTACCATTAAGGCAGCAGTGAAGAATGGTGAGGGTTGAAAGTATTAGTGAATTTGCCTTAGGGTGGGGGATTGAAAATGGGGGTGGGGGGTTTGGTTTGTTGTGGTGAGGTGCGAGGTATCATCTTTATCAACCCATCATATCAACCCAATATTTCGATTTACTTGCATGACATTTTTCTTACAATTATCATCCTGATGAAGTCTTTAAATAAACACGAAACGTTGCTGAATATATAAAAAATATCAATTGGTTTTTCCTTTTTCATTTCCGATTACGTCGGATTACTGTCATCCTTCCTTTCTCATGTATATATATATATATATATATATATGTATATATATATATATATATATATATATATATATATATGTATATATATACATTTTATTTAAATGTTAACTATTGTTTAACAACGGCCTCTACTATTTATTGCAACAGACTATCACTATAATTATAAATACCGATAATAATAACAACAATAACAACTACTATATCTATAACACAATACCAACAGTTATAATTGCAGACATCCACTGTAAGTACTCAATGAACACCAATAGTTATTGCTAGCGCGAAATTAATGCTAAACGGCTGTTGCGATAACACAGCACCATTAACGAGTGTAACTGAAATAATTGGAGAGGGTTGGTAATGGGGGAACACTTGTTGAAATCAAACCCGAGAAAACAGCACCGGCCATTTATGATTATGACTTTTGTGAAAACATCTAGTGAGTAGATAATAAAATGTATTGGGGAGAACGCAATGTCGGCAGCGTCACACATTGCTCTATAGGTGTTTCATAATCGTCCGATCGAGAATATCTGGCACCTTACGCTGTTTTTCACCGATGTAATAATTTCTTTCAACTTGACAAAACCTTTACGGATATAAGAGCTTTTAAACTAACTGGTGGCAAAAGGCTTCGATCATCATGTGTTTTCTCAAACAGTATTGTAGATTAAAAGGACAACGATAATAACAAATAGTAATATTCCATATTCATGGGTTCACGTTGATCTTTTAATTTGAATATACCTTAAAGAGAATTCCAATTTTTTGAGTAGGTATATGTTTATATCCGGTTGCACACCACCCACTCGCATTTAAATCATATCTGCATTTTCTTGCGATGCAAGCAGCATTGCCAATCTTAAAAGTAAGCGTATTCTTGTTTGTTTATTTATTTACATGTGTTTCTGTTTTATATTATTATCGTATTTATTAACATTTCTATTATGTGGAAATTATAATTGTATTTGCATTAAATACTCGTGTGTTATTTAATTACTAAAAAGAATCATACTAGGTTGCCCTGATTCGTAATTTCTACAGTCAAAGATATATAACAGTTTGTATACAACAATAATTAATAATATTCTGCTCAAACGATCACGTTTCATTAGTGTCATTAATAATAGTCTGTTTTCTTTATATTTTAATATTTGTTATTGTTTATTTATCTATGGACGTATACGTTTCGTCTCTTTTCAATCAATACGCATCAGCATAGAAGTACGACTATTCACCACCATTCACACGATTCGAAACCCTGGATTGCAAGTATTTTTCAACCCCAATCCAACGTCGCTAACCGATAGGCCAGTTCTGAACAGCTTATTAACAATGTAAATGTTAACACTTTTAGAGGCGGCGAGACGTGCAGGCATTCAACTTCTATAAGTGAAAGAATGATGCATATAAAGCAAGTGACGTCACGCTGTGTTATTACTACCATTTACAGTGCACTACATTTTAACGAGGAGCTTCAAATATAACTATTTGTTAGTGTTTATTTATATATGGACGTATACGTTTCGTCTCTTTTCAATCAAGACCCATCAGCATAGAAGTACGACTATTCACCACCGGTCACACGATTCGAAACCCTGGATTACAAGTATTTTTCAACTCCAATCGCTATGATGTGTGTGTGTCTATGTGTGTGTGGGTGTGCCTGTCTGTCTGTTTGTGTGTGTTTGTGTGTGTGTGTGGGTGTGTGTGTGTGTGCTCCTTTTAATACTTTTGTGGAATATTTTGTGTCTGGGGAAATTTCTTATCTCGTCATTGATGAATAATACTGTTATTCGTTCGATAATTTCGTGTGGCTAAAACTAAAAGCTGATTTGCCAATCGGTCTCTAGCTATGTAATAAACTATCCCTTTTCTACATTTCCGCGCGTATTTTGTATTCTATCTCGTGCTTATTATATATGCGTATAGCGCTAAATTCAAAGACTATTCTCTGTTATAATGATTTGATAATTTGCTGGAATATTGCAGGTGTTAGCTTTAATTGTCATGAGCTTACTATATAGGAAGTTATTGTTTGTGTTGTGTATGTAAGTAGCCTAGAAGAATAGATTATGCATACTTTTTTTTCTTTTTTAATACTACTACTATTTTAACAATAATTATGAGAATAATATAGGAGCATTTCATAATCAAACACGCGATCCCACCTGACATACATACACTAATACAAACATCGCATGCTACCCAGAAAAAGGACAAACAAAAGACAGTGAGAAAATAAAAAAAACAAGTGGGAAATTATCTCTCTATTATCCCTCCGATCTAAAAAAAAGTAGGAGGGAATACCTGGGGAATGTAAAGACCAATGTGAAGTTGTATATTGCAAATGAAAATGACACACAAAAGACAGACAGGAAATGAAAATAACTAGTGGGAAATTATTTCCCTATCATCCACCCCGATCTAAAAAAAAGTAGGAAGTAATACCTGGGGGATGTAAAGGGATATGTGAAGTTGTATATTACAACAGAATCTTTTTAAAATACACCAACTACAGTTATCAACAAACCTATATTAGTAAACGTCTGTTCCAGACACAATGGTTTGAAACGGTAATCGAAAGAAACGAATCATAATGGAAATTCGCCTTATTTTTACTCACACGAATTCTATGAAAAACCACCTACGCTTGTCGGCGAGCTGTTACTATAACAACATGTGTGAATTTTATTGTTGTTAGGAAATTATACAGATATTGAGGGTACATTTTTTATGATACATATTCTGTTATGGTATTAATATTTATCACATTATGTTGATAAATGCATGCCATATTTGAATAAGAGAGACACAGACAATTCTCATCATAACACTACGAGGGTAATTTCATGTAAGCAATCTAAGAGATATGCGGACAACATGTCTCGTCTGCCATTTGAAAAACTAAAGAACGACGTTCATCTTTTAAAATTTAGATTTGCTCAAAACGAAAGCAATGAAACTATCTTATTTGTCTGTTTCGTTTTTGAAAAAAAACACTGATGGGGAACATCTAAAGTTCGCTTTATTGGATACAGTCTTCTGTTGTCTTTGTTAATGCTGAAACAACAAAAAACATATAACAAAGAACTGTCTAATATTTCATGTTTTCACTCTCCGAATGACGACACTAATTGTTGAAGAAACTTTGGCTATTTGCAGAGAATAAATTGATTTTCCGTCAGACAACGTTAAGACAAAGGCAATCAGAAAGCCAAAACTCCATTTTTAACAAATACCAAGTTTCATAAAAGAAAGTGAAATAAAAACATTCCACATTATATATACAAGCCGAACAGAACAATTAAACTATATATTCTTTAAAATAATCCATCTATGTGTCTATCTATATTTTTACCAACATTTGTGACTATATATATACAGGTAGGCGGACAAACACACCCACAACAATGTGGAGTATTTACCATCATATATATATATATATATATATATATATATATATATATATATATATATATATATATATATATATATATATATATATATATATATATATATATATATATATATATAAATATATATATATATATATATATATATATATATATAAATATATATATATATATAAATATATATATATATATAAATATATATATATATATAAATATATATATATATATATAAATATATATATATATATAAATATATATATATATATATGAATATATATATATATATATAAATATATATATATATATATGAATATATATATATATATATATATATATATATACATATAGAGAGAGAGAGAGAGAGGGAGAGAGATTAATAAATGTACAAACGTATATATATATATTTATATATATATATATATATATATATATATATATATATACATATACTAATTATCGTCGTATATTAAAACAAGACGTAAAAAGACATTAGTTATGGCTTACAATACCCCATATATATATATATATATATGAAGTATTTGAAGCCATAACTAACGTCTTGTTACGTCTTTTTTAATATACTATGTAAATTAGTATATATATATATATATATATATATATATACGTTTATACATTTATTAAACACTCTCCCTCTCTCTCCCCTCCTCTCTCTCTCTCTCTCTCTATATATATATATATATATATATTGGCAAACATCCACATTGTTGTGGGTGTGTTTGCCCGCCTGCCTGCAGGTTTGTCTCATATACATATACAGTTATATGTATATATGCATATAGATATATATATGTATTCATATATGTATATATATATATGTATATATATAAATGTGTATATATATATATATATGTATATATATATATATATATATATATATATATATATATATATATATATATATATATATGTGTGTTTTATAATTATATAATTCCAGGGGGAAATCCGGGTAGGAAAGCTAAATGTAATGCACAGAGCAAGAATAATCTTAAATTACTAAACAATTCTTATAACAATAAGGCTACAGTAGATACATGTAATTGTCAAGTGAAAAATAATTGCCCACTAGACGGTAACTGTAAAGTTTAGTGCGTAGTTTATAAGGCCACTATATATCCGGAAGGTAACAACAGGGATAAGAAAGTTTACATCGGCATTTCCGCGGGAAACGTGAAACAACGTGTCTATGACCACATACACTCTTTTAATAACCCATAACTTAAGAACAAAACGGAGTTAGCGAAACTATGCTAGCTATTAAAAAATGATAACCGGTCACCTGTGGTCTCTTGGCCAATCCTATGTTATTCTTATGTACCAAATGTATTTAGGCAAAGATGCAATTTGTGTTTGGAGGAAAACATGAGAATCCTGAAATACGAACCCAGTAATTTTCTAAATGAACGAGTTGAACTAATTCGCCAATACAGACATAAATGTAAATTTAAAATAACCAATAACTCGAAATCCGATGGACCCCTAGATATTTAACGGTGGATGTACCAAAGTGAATACGACTAGATTGCTATTTCCCTTCAATCCCCCTCATAAGTATTTATATAAGAATGTGCTATGGACACATGATTATCGACTTGTTGATATATATTATTGGTGTATTAGTGTGTTTGCGTATATATATATATATGTATATGTATGTATTTAATTTGTGGGATGTGTTTGTTATAGTCATATAATATGATAATTTACTTTAAATAAGACAGTTTTGAGAGTTTTTTTCTGCAGATAACACGCTCGTAAAACGAGAATTAAATCGTTGTATTTGTAGATATATATATATATATATATATATATATATATATATATATATATATATATATATATATATATACTCCACCCTTACTTTTCTGGATGTATTAGTTCATACATCTGATTCATTGTTTCTTACATCTGTTTACCACAAACCTACATTTACTGGTTTATATTGTCACTATGACTCTTTTTGTCCCATACAAAGAAAAATAAATGTATTTAAATCTTTGGTTCATCGTGCCTTAAAGATTTGCTCTGAATCCCTGATTTATTCGGAGATTAAATTAATACAGAGGTACTCATTGAAAATGGTTACCCTCTCGATATTGTTAATTCTAATATCGTCACTAAGATCGCTCACTTTAACAAGGTTAAACTTTTTGGTCCTCCAAAATGCCCGGCGTACCTCAGATTACCTTGGTTGGGTAATATTAGCATGACATTTGCTAATCAAATTGCTGTAGCTGTGCGTCGGTTTTACCAGGCATCTAATCCTAGAATTGTTTTTTTCTGCACGACGTTTGCTCAAATCTATTCATAAGGATGTACTCCCACCACAACTTATCAGTACCATTGTTTATCAATTTGAATGTCGCTGCAATTCCGTATACGTGGGAAGTACCGTACAAAGGTTTGAATCCAGAATAAAACAACACCTCCCCCCTGTCATACGCCGGGGCTGACTAAATAATTTAAGTAATTTAGTCAACACATCCGGGTCTGCTATTGGTGACCATCTTATAAATAGATCCGAATGTGCACTAGTGACTGTCATAAGTAGATCGCATTCTCTATTCCACCTCAAAGTCCTGGAAGCCATATATATCAAGTCAATCAAACCCTCCCTTTGTAAACAAAAGGAGTGGCTTTTAGGACTTAATGTGATCAACTTGTGACCCTCCTCCCCATATGTTATTCTCCCAAAGTTGTAACTAGTTTTTATTATAAATTTCTTTTAAGTTTTGAGTCGTGTTTAATTACTTCCACATTAATACTCTGATGAGTGTGAACGAAAGCCGGCTTAGTACACTCATTACTTCTTTTAAATTTCCTCTCGTTTTTATACTTGTTCAATTTCATTCTACCCCCCCCCCAAAAAAAATGTTCCAAACGTCTGCAGTCATCGCCGTTTATATATATATATATATATATATATATATATATATATATATATATATATATATATAGGATCAAATATAAACCAAAGTAAAACTTTTAGTAGATGGAACCTATTGTGAAGAGGATTAGCTCAATATACGAGATAGAGCAATTGTATAGATAGAAGAAAAAAGAGTGATAAATATGCGACGATTGTCCAAATTTATTTCAAATTTCAATTGTTCAATGCAAGGTTTATTCAGTAATAAACTAGTGTTTATTATTCTTTCCTTAAGCCAAGGCTTTTCAAAGATCGAGATCTTATCATCAGAGGAGAAATACATATATATAAGTTGGCTTTCGACAAAACCAAAGTTCAAATATTTGAAAAATATGAAAATTATTATTGAAAAACGCAGTGAATGAAAAGAAAAGAAAAGTTCCGTAAAAAAGATATGCAGTTTGTCCGGGTGGTAAATTTCTGTTGAAAGGAAGTCCGATTAATGCATTGAACAATTGATATTTGAAATACATTTTGACAATCGTCGCATATTTATCACTCTTTCTTCTTCTCTCTCTCTCTCTCTCTCTCTCTCTCTCTCTCTCTCTCTATATATATATATATATATATATATATATATATATATTCACCGGCACAGAAATCAAAGGATAAGGGTAAACATACGTTCGGTGATTCATGTCTATTCAAGTTTTTATGCTGATTTTTTCAAAACCCACAACCATTTATTTCTGGTTGCACTTTTCTTTATTAATAATATATAGGGAATACATGTAGTTTAATATTATTTTTTTTATTTTTCAGGTAAGTGAATATTGTGTGTTTCCTCGGTCAGAAACTACTCCAACATTCTACATTACTTAAAAAGTGGAATAACATTTTGACGAAACCACTTGAGGTCTGTAAAATCATATTTGTAATATTATGTATTTATATAATATATGCCCCTTTAAATTACTAATACTTGTAATAATTACATATATATATATATATATATATATATATATATATATATATATATACATGTGTGTGGGGGGCTTGTGTGTGGGTGGGTGTGTATATATATTTACTAAAATCCAAAACTAATACATATACATATATATATATATATATATATATATATATATATATATATATATATATATATATATATATATATATATAATAACAGTTTTTAAAAAAGATTTAACCACCCAGCGCTCCTGGCATTTTCTCGGAATCCGGGATTTTTCTTTTATTTATTTTTGACAAGGAGAGGGAAAAGAAAAAAAATATCTCGAAAGATATCAAATTGATTTTTGATAATCCGGATATTACAAACTAACACCCTTGATGTCTAGAAAAAATAAACACACCTTTCGATCTATATCCGACTTATTTCGGTTTTGTTTTGTTTTTGTTCTTCACAGCTTCCAGCGATCCGGAACTTCGCATTGCCTTCAACCTTTTTAAAAACTTTTATTATTACTCCCAGCAATGCTTCCAGCAAACTACCAATTTTTCTCTCTCTCTCTCTCTCTCTCTCTCTCTCTCTCTCTATCTATCTATCTATCTATCTCTCTCTCTCTCTCTCTCTCTCTATATATATATATATATATATATATATATATATATATATACATATATATATATATATATATATATTATGTAGACATTTTCTGTTTAATCAACTGACAGATTCCAATCTAAAAATTAAAAACTTTTACTAAGTAATTGTCAATATTAATAGTAAAAAATAATAATCCTGCTTCCGCTATATCATGTTCTCAAATGAGATATTAATTGCCCAACGAATTATATATTAATTTTGTTCGTTGAAGATTGAGAATATATTATCTACCGATATGTAACCGGCAGATTACTTTTTGCAAACACCATATTAACCACAAACATTAAAAGTAGTAGTGATTAAAAGTAGTAGGGAACACGGTCTTATTTTATTCAGTGACCTTCTTAAAACAAATCGATATATATATATATATATATATATATATATATATATATATATATATATATGACCATATATACTTTATACGAGTGTTCATAACAAAATACAGTATTTCCTAACCCAAGCTACAAACCTACTTAAACGTAAGGTATGTTGTTTAATTATCCCAGGAACAAGACACAATACATTAATATTCTAAATGTGTGTATATTGTTATAAACAGAGTATCACGTCATTGTTTTATATTGTGGACCCCCTTTAGAAATGTTCATCGTAATAAAGTAGGCATTGATTAAAGTATATTAAATGTACTTATTGATATTACTCTTTGTATTTTAGCAAGGCCGTTCACGTCATATTGGTTTACTTAATACTTGTATGATCTGTAACGTTATACATAATTCTGTAGCACGAGTGGTAAATATGTACGTATTTCTTAACTACACGCCTCACATGCATTAAATCTCAGCTAGAGAATGGCGACTACAGTTTGATATGTATATTCAACTTAGGTTATCTTATTATCTGATGTAATCGCTATTTGGTTCCCACTGGCAAATTTATGTCACGATCAATTGTAAATTTAATTAGCTCTTCGTGCTATGTCAGCGAGGACGATGTACTCACAATCCAATTATAAAGAGTCATATCCTCATGTGAAAGATTGAATTTCAACCGATTCACTTTAAATGAAGTATAATTAATATCCCACGTACTGCTGAATTTTGACGTCATAAATGTACCGATCGGTTTGCGGCAATCAATGCTATTGTAATGTTTATCGTGAGCAGGCAGATTGAATTTATTTTAAAGTATGTATTTCTGGCTTCTGATCCATTCCTTTTATCCTCGGGGAACAAGTTTGGCGAAAAAGCGGAAACAGATGGCAAAATTATATGAAATGAATTTCGTAATTACAAATACAATTACCTGAGCGGATTCTGTGGAGTTCAAATGCTATTTACATGCATTTAATGTTCAATCAAACTAGGAAACCTGAAATGAAAGTGAACTGTTTTCGTTTCTCTTAACTTACCTCAAATAAATAGATGTATCTGTTATTTAATGCGAACCGATGAAAGGAAAATAATTGTAAATTGCATACATCAGATATTTACGACTATTTAGCTGTTTGGATTCGTTTTCTCAGCGTTTGCGTTCTTATAAATGTAAATACATTTTCTCTGGGTAAATAATATTTAAATTTTGTTTCGGAACTTTTTAAGATGACGGTTTATAATGTTAGAATTTTGTACATTCGAAATACTGTTCTAATATTGGGTTTTTTGTTTGTATACCCACAAGAAATTAGTAGCAACCATACTGTGAAAATTTATTGAACTACTTTCTTAAGAGTTTCCCTTTTTTTCTTCTAAAATGGTCTCAATTAGGTGAAACACTATATTGGGTATTGTCAGTTGTTGAGGTTCTTATCCCAGGTATATAATTCCCCTGATGAACTGCCAACTAAAAACCTGATTGAGTAGAGAAACACGTGTAGTGAAAAAAATCTTTAACTTTGAAAAATCTAAAAAATAAATAAACTATAATAGGAAAAGTTATTTTGTTGTGATGAATGATTTCTTCACGAAATGTGTTGGTAAAGGCTTAAAATAATATATATATATATATGCTCTGTAATCTGTAATCGAGTATCATCGAGTTATTTTTATTAGACTGATCCAGGACTTTACTGAATAAGTAAAAAATAAATATATATATATATATATATATATATGCATGTGTGTGTATATATATATGTATTTATGTGTATATATGTATGTGTATATCTATGTATACATATATGTATGTGTGCATATATATGTATATATATATATATATATATGTATATATATGTATACTTATATATATGTATATGTATATATACATATGTATATATATGTATATATGTATATGTATATATATGTATATATATATGTATATATATATATGTATATATGTATGTATATGTATGTATATATGTATATATATGTATACATGTACATATATGCATATATATGGGTGTATATATACATGTATAATTTATGTATATATATATGTATATATAAGTATATATATATATATATATATGTATATATATATATAAATATTTGTATATGTATGCATGTATGTATATGTATGCATATATGTGTATATGTATAAATATGTATACATATGCATAAATATGTATATATATATATATTTGTATGTATGCATATATATGTATATATATATACATATATATGAATATGTGGGCATGTATGTATATATATGCATATATATATATGTATGTATATATGTATATGTATATATATGTGTGCGTATATAGATGTGTATATCTATATGTGTATATATATGTATATATATGTCTAATTGTATGTATATATATATATGTATATATTTGTTTGTATATATACACATGTATGTATATATATACATGTATATATTTATATATGTATATATATATATATTTATTTGTAAAATTTTAGACTTAAAGTATACTTTTAGAGAATTTAATCTATAGTGAAATGATTCAAGCTCAATATACGAGATAGAGCAATTATAAAGATCAATTAAGGAAGATAGATAAAGATGTGCGGATCACGAATCTATTTCCTCTTTGAATGTGTAACGCAAATTGTACTCGATAAAAACATGTTCATGTCTATTTTTAAGGCATGCTTTTCATGTACATACACATACTCATGCATTACTAATAGTACTTATAATATGAATTAAAGTTATCGAATCCAATTTTTTAAATAATATACTGTTTGAACATATTTCAAACAAGTGTTTCTCTGTTAAGTATTTCGCCAACTCAACGCAACGCTATTAAGACATTTATACTATCAATATCAGTCCATATAGAAATAAAATAATCTTAAATATGTCATTCAATCTATTTTTTAAAATGCCTTTTGTTTCCTTATTCACTATTATTTCGAAGTAACTTAATTCCAGCTGAAGATTTTCTACGCAATCTTCCTTCATAATATTAATTGACCAACAAATCTAATTAGTGAATACATCAAGATTTCAAAATAAGCATGGATAATACATGGATAATGAAATCTCATATTATTATTAATAAAAGTTCACTACGGTACGAAATACCATCAGCTATTTTGATATGTTCAATTAAACCACTTTTCTCCTTCTATCTAGTAAAGTAAATATTAAAACACGTAGTTTTATAAACTCTCTCTCTGCGACTGTAGACTTTTAATATTATTATTGTTGCGAAGTAACCATTCCTGATTCTATAATCATAACGTTATCATTTACCAAACAAGGAAGTGTAACATTAATAATCGGCATTAATAGTTATGTCATAAGCCAAACTAGTATAATTGCAGCGTTGCATACATTTTGTCGGTTCACGAAATATAGACAATTATCTCAACTGTGAACGTAGGTCAATGCTTCTACTGATGTGTTGAATAAATGGGTAAGGAAGACTCAGTCTTCTGAGAATTCGATTACAGCCAATATGAATTCCAGAAGAAAGTATTGCAACTAAACATAGTTCCATCTTCTCATCTTCAAAATTGAGTTTCTGATTCTATTACGCAGTTACCCTAGAAAAACGCGCTCATGCTTCCTGCATCAAAACTTGTGACGAGTTGTGTGCTAACGTATTTAAGAAAGATTAAAAAGAGGATGAGAAAATAAATTGTAATATATTTTCTTTTATGGTTAGAAATTAAATTATGTGTAACAGACCAGAACAAAGGAAAAGTGGCACGATTTTACAAAACTAATTCCACCTTATGATTTCTTTCTTTGAAATGAAGTTATGCGTAAACCGATACCGTAATTAGACGTTTTATTTAATTTCATATTTTAGTTCATTGGTTGTGCATTATTGGTATTGCTCACACCCCAGTGAAAGTTAAGGTTTAAACACTAAGAACCAAATGATAGCTTCAACCAATTATATATAGTCATCATGTTCAAATCGTATACGTACAGGATATATATATATATATATGTGTATACAATCATACATATACAACCAATACGATTCCTGTTATTTCGATACGAGATTAAAATCTGTCAACTTCGTAGCAGCTACGCAGATTAATAGGTGTAGTTTTATTACTACTAGTAGATATTGTATAGAAAGTAATAAATATATATTAAAACCTCGACACTCCGAAGTTAGTCAGACAACACAAGATAAAATAGCAAAAAAAGGGTTGAGTCTTCATATGATGAGTTTTTCACTTGATCTCTCATAAGTCAAAAACAGTAAACTAACAGTAATAGCGAGTAGCTTTTTTGCATCTGATTATTTGCAAGTATACTGAGATTAAAGATTCATTTCTATTGCCCTCATACCCAGTGTAATTCAGTTGTCTTCTCGCATAAGCATTTTACCCGTAAATTTCAGCTGATAACATTCGAGTATACTGTCTGAAAACTTAGTGAAAATAAGCTCCCTATTCTAATACTTTTTCTTCTACAGTTAAAAAACCTGCCCCAATTCCTTTCTCTGATAGTCAACTCAGACCTTTTTCGGTTACTAGATGGTATATAACTACGTTTCTTCTACTTGTTTCTGAGTTAGGTGAGAAAAGTTAAAATTCGTAGATATTGAACAAAGTTATCTCAGCTCTTCTAAGTTAGTCTTTATATTTCGCATCTATATGTATTATCATCTACAAGTAGTTATTCAGAGGCACCGGTCGTGGTGTGTAGTTGTAGGGTGTTACTTCATTACTCGTATTATTATCATCATTATTAGTATTACTTATTCAATAGGAGGTCTCACACAATTAATTATCAGTGATTGCTCACTCACAATAACCCATTGTGTTCCCTGTAGTTTTGTGACAATAACACTCCCCAATGTTCCAGTACTCTTCGGACGCTTCCAATAGAGTTATGTGTTGTGCTACCCTTCTTCAATCGTGTTAGTCTCTTTAACCCTTCATACACTTTTAGTCTCTATAGCATGAGGCTGATGGCGCAACATGCGTGTGCATATGGTTCATTGGAATGGACATTTTATTGGATATCTGGTCTATCCTAGTCATCATCATCATCATCATCATCATGATTATTATTATTATTAGTAGTAGTAGTAGTAGTAGTATTATTATTATTATCAGTATTATTATTATTAGTAGTAGTAGCAGTAGTAATAGTAGTAGTAGTATTAGTATTATTATTATTATTATTATTATTATTATTATTATTATTTGCTCACTTGTGAGTAAACAAGTATTAAACTGATTTTTCTCAGGTGGTTGCGACTATAATATGGGCAAAAGTGCCAGCACGCTCCGCTTCTTTCGACCTTCATGTTTACACATATTGCATTCTAGATATAGCCGTTCACATGTAATTATCGCTAGTAACCGCAAATATTTTCTATGCAATTTAAGAAAAAAGTAGTCCAGTAAGCCCAAAGCTTTTTTTTTATATCGATGACTTACTTGTTAGTGATCTACTAAGTGTAATTACTAAAATCTCAACTCTCTAAGGATTTTGTTCACTAATTTCATAGATGGTATTAGCATTAATATGTTTTGAATTAGTGTTGTAAACATATAAAATTATACTTTTGGTCTTTACGACATGTTAGCCGTGTAAATGCCGCTTCATGATACAGTTTGTACAAGTCTGTTCAATAAATTTAAACAATTATTAAATACCATTCTTCGTTTTCTATGTCTTCTTCTTAATCTTCCTTCCCATTCATTATCAAATTATTTGTATTAATCCACAACTCATGTTATCTTAATCGCAGCCCGTCTTTACCACGACACCCACCTTCATTCATTAGTCTATTTAGTGATAATTGGTCAGCAATTAATTTGTATTACTTCCAGGTTAATTTCAAGCGAGATTTGTACTGCATCCCATTCTTTCATTTAGCATTTTAGAATTGCTTTTTCACAAAATAAAATCTGTGAAAACAAATGTATCTATAAATGATTAATACACAAATAATATCATTAGTCGTGAATGTATCGGCAGGACGCAACTCGAACCACTTAAACAAAACTGATGGTATTGAGACACTATAAATTTACCCGCTACCCAGAAATATCCACGGACTATCACACATCTCACTTCCGAAGAGTAGAAATAATACTGCATAAATATCAGATATTTCATAATTTGTAAAGCCAATTAATAAATACGACGTAAATACGTGTTGAGCATCGACGGTAAACAGTAACGAAACACGACCAAAATTGTTTAATTCTTATTGCTGTAAACCAAAACAGTCAACATTCGTGGTGGTTTTATACGATCGTTTTCTGCCTCGTTAAACGTTATAATTTAGTAGAGACTTTAAGAAAATGTAACTGAAGGTCAGTAGAGTACTTAATAGCTAATCTCTGTAAACTGGTAAGTAATACTTGTAATCCTAGTCAACACCGATATGCTATAAATGCGATCCACCTTTCTCTTCTACTATGTGGTAGTATGAATGTGAAACACATTTGAATGCGCACGATATTTCAAAGCATAGTATATGTTTTTAATAAGGCAAGTATATATTAATTTCATGATAAATGCCAGTATACTGAAATCATATGCCCTTAATAGGGGTAAGATGAAAATTTATATACACTAAATGTACGAAAGCAAGGAAATTCCAAAATTTGTACACTTTTATTGTTACTAATCAAGGGTATGACTACATATCAAGCAAACCATTTCATTATCACATCACTACAGTATAAATATCTATGCATTAGTGGATGTAGTGTGTGAGGTGCGCTGAAGAAAAATTCCTTCCAGTAAAATAGATAGCCCTGTTGTTCTCGCATACCATTAATTGCAATAAAAGTGTAAAAATTTGGAAATGTCCTTGCTTTTGCACATTTAGTGTATATGAATTTTCATCTTAACCCTATTAAAGGCATATGATTTCAGTATACTGGCATTTATCATTGAATGCCACTACTTTTGTAAAGGCTATTCCTCAATACAATGGTTTAAGGTTTTTAAAAAAATTCTCGAAAACTAAGGTATATGGTAAACTGAAATTAAAATCCCATCAACCAGACCCTTGAACTTCTATCTCTGCAAACATTCAGCTGAATCCATCAAATAGTTGATGAGATACAGGGTGGCACATACGTACGTACGTACGTACGTACGTATGTACGTACACACAGATAACATGATTTCATGATTGAAATTTCTGGATCACTGAGTTGCCTTGACTAATGACGCTGAAATTCTACACACTTATAGAACCTATCAAATAACAAGTTTTAACTAATTTGGTTCATTGTTTTTTTAGTTATGATTGATCAAAGAAATGAGATTTTCAGCATAGGTCATTTTTGAAGTCTATTAAAGGATAGAGCGCTCACGCGCCTCCCTTGATTCAAGTTACACAACTTGACGGATATACATAAATACTTCCAATTAATGCAGAAATTGAATGCTAAGCATTTGCCTATATTATTTCATTTCTTCATTCATTAAATATAATACATGTTCTATGTATCATATAGTTTAAGTAGTCTGTATTACGTACACGTTTTTTTTTCGTGGCCGGGACCGTAGGGGTATATACAGAAGGTGCGGCCTGCATCAGGAGTGAGAGGCGAAAATAATCGGTTAAAAATCGCCTCCTTCATCTTATAACTGTCGGCCCTGTCTTCCCTCTCCATCACAGCAGTACTTTCTTTTACCACCCCCTTTCCCTACGGAAACGGGGGTATGGATCTATTCACTAAAAGGCTATTAATCGCATAGAACAGAGAGAAAATAGGTGACTCATTTAAAAAAAATGAACAGACATTCATAGCTAAAAACTCCTCATGGCTTATGCTTTTATTTTTTATACGTGAACGTGACTGAACGTGTGCTAAGGTGTGTACTTGAAACACTTTTGTGCTACTTTTATTTTACAAGCAAATATTACACACGTGTAGATGTTAGAGGTCAACTGTACATTCCTTTTAGCATCCAAAACTGTGGCGAGAAATACGAGGACCAACTGCTTATGTAGATAAGTAGATTTAAGGAGATGCTTACTATTAAGCGAATGCTTACCTGATTCGTAAACTATGAACTAAATTGCAATGTTTACTGTACTTTCAGACTATTACTAAACGTCAGGGGTTTAGCTTGCTGTTTCATCATTCTGGAAATCGACCGTATAACAGTTATTCACTAATTTAAACTTGTGACATTTATATCAATCTGTTCTTTTAATAAAGGTGAATTTATTCGGAAATTATATATAGATATATATATATATATATATATATCTGTGTGTGTGGGTGTGTCTGTATGTGTGTGGATTTATTATTTACTATTATGGTATACATATGTCATTCAGTGTTAACATTTGTTTAAACTCCGTGCATTTGTGTATGTGGGTGTCTATACTCGCTCAATTATGACAATTGTATTTCTGCCAACCCACATACAACTATTGTCATATCAGTAGAAACATTAATGCTCAACAATAACACAGATCTATACAACTTATATTTAAAACTTCTCGTAAGATATTATAGTCTCTTTCATTCAGAAACAAGGCATCGTACGTCTGGTAGTACTTGTAAGAAAAACATAAGATATAATATTGATTAATACTTAACTCGTGTCAATCAGAGTCAATAAGATAATCTGTTCTTTCGTAGATATGTGTACATCTTTATAAAACTAATGTCATAATTGCACAGATTCTAGTCTCCTCGTCCTTTTCAATTCGCTTGCAGCATTCTTGTCTTGTCACTTAGCATGATTTGAAATGTCCGATAATGTGGCATGCTCTGTCGGATATCGTAGGATGTTTGTCGCCTGAAGGATGGGAATGTAAAGAATTGAGTTGGCCTGATACGTCACACCAAGTGGTATAATCCTTATAAGTGAAGATTCC
Organism: Sepiola atlantica; assembly: GCA_963556195.1. Classification (NCBI taxonomy): domain Eukaryota; kingdom Metazoa; phylum Mollusca; class Cephalopoda; order Sepiida; family Sepiolidae; genus Sepiola; species Sepiola atlantica. The sequence goes on from OY744526.1 coordinate 139,689,818, forward strand.
CTCACACACACACATATATATATATATATATATATATATATATATATATATATATATATATGTATATATATATATATATATATGTATATATATATATATATATATATATGTATATATATATATATATATATATGTATATATATATATATATATATATATATACATTACAAATATTGCGTTGAGTTTATTGTTGAAATAAAAAAAAAATCAATGTTTAGCTATTCAAAAGTCAACTCGGACAGATAGATATTTTGCGATACATTGTGAAAGTATGCACTTAAATACGGGTCTGTTTGCTACTCGATATAATCAATACTAGTTTCTCCATAGTAAATCTATCAACAATCACAAACTATCCCTAATATGCTTAACATTTGAGGAAGAGTGGCTTATCCCTAGATTGGTAGGGAAGTTCTGACATAGCGGATAAACTTTTAGACCTAATTGCTATATCACATATAATCTATTAATATCCATGTTTCTGACGATATATAAGCTCTAATGAACGGAATTCAGGAATCCGCTGTGTACAACGCCTGCTGGTATTGAGGTTCACCTTACAACTGAAATCCAATGTATTTTTTTAGTAAACCGCTCTAATTGGATAGGCACATTTTCGGATCTTATTTAAATACTATAGTTGAACATAACTTTACTGTCTCGTAACTAAATCTACCTATTCTATCAATGTTGATATATGTCGTAGTAGAGGGGGTTGATCACATATATGACATAGTAATACGCGAACCTATAGGTAAGGGAGCCAATTTTGTCATCATCTGACAAGATGAACAGCCACGAATAAGTTAACAGACACAACCCAAAGAAGTAACTAGCGAAGGCTTCGTAGTTTATGTACGTGTAAATGTTTTTGCTACATTACTCCCTTGTACACACACAAATAAAATCAACATTTGAACTCAATATCAATAGTTTACAGAGGATCTCTTCTAATCGAAACTTAGAAATAAGTGGGCGAAAATAAATAAGTAATGTAATCGGATTGTTAATAGGTGAGTTAGTCTGTATTACAAGAAATCGTCACTATAAAATACAATGTTTTAGAATGTATCTATTATTGATTTAACCAAATAATTACTACCATTTAAAAGTATGTCTCACTTTAAATACGCATCTATAACGTTGGCAGTTATTTTTTTCTTATTATGATTGTTGTTTTTTAACTGGATTTTAGATGAAAGGGTATGTACACATATATTCAAGAATAACCCGTTAAATTAATTTCACATTGAAACTCACAAATTATTTTACTTTCAGGGTAAACATTGGTTTTCGCTGGAGTGTAAGTAGCCCAAATGTTCCAGTTCTCACCGTTCATTTACGAACGTTGTTTTGACTATGCATTCCCTCATTGGTATTTTTCATCTTGCAATTCCTCCGACGCAACCTTTCGTGGTGTCCACTGTTGTTGGGTTCACCACCGCTTTATCATTATTTATTATTATTTCTGAATGTTGGTCGTCCCGAAAGTCATTACCATTAACTTCTCGCTGACGAAAAATCGGGGACTTTCATTGAGTTTTAATGCCAGAATAAAATAAATCGTCTATTCCAGTATGATGGTACATGGCACACATCGTTAATGAGCGATAATGGCAGGTAGTTTACTACACAATTATTGTGGCGATTAGCCTACCCAATAATTAAATAATTTATTATTGTTATGATT
>OY744526.1:139696507-139749007 GCA_963556195.1 Sepiola atlantica
TGTTGAGCAAGTTATACAGTTATCTACAGACAACAGTATTAACCCTAAGGCTAAATACATTTTCCTGTTTACTCTATTTATTCCACAAATAAAAATCATGCTAGATAATATAGTGTATGTTCTTCTTTGCCAGGAATATAGTAAGATTTCTATAATTCCGTTTATCTTCTTGATTATTTCCATAAGGAATACACACAGTTTAACCAATTAATGCATGTCGTCTTGTTGAGTGACATGCGCCATAAGTTTGACTATGAAAACAGACTTTCAATTTTGAAATTAAATACGTGCAGTAATCTGATAATGAAAACATATAATTGAACATGTTATGAAGATAAATCACATAGTAAACTGTACACACCATGATGTATGCAACTAGCGTGTGTACTATACACAAATATATATATATATATATATATATATATATATATAAATATATATATATATATATATATATATATATTTATATATATATATATACATATATATATATATATATATATATATATTTAAAAAACAATTTTTTTTTAACATGATTCACCCCAAACAAAGCAGGCCGCCACTGTAGACGGAAGTGGCTACTGAGAAAAAAGAAAAGGGGAGAAGTTTTTGGGGGGTCAGCCTTAATTGGGATCTGAGCAGCGAGATGTCTGTTTACATTAGTTTTTAATGTCTGCATGTCAGTACTGTCGGGGAAACAGGGGGCAGGGAGAGAGTTCCAGAGGCCAGCAGCACGAAGAAAAGAAGCTAGTTGAGTAGAATGCTTTCCGGCATCTGGGAACCTCTACAGTGAATGAATGAGATTTAGTAGACTGTCGAGTTAGTCTAGTGAATTTACGTCGAGGGGGCACCTGGGTAGCCAACTTATCGGAGCATAATCCATTGAAGTATTTGTAAAACACATATAAGAATGCTACATTGGGGCGATGGGACAGGGACTGGAGCTTAGCTGACAGTGAGGGACCTATTTGGGTGTGCGACTCTTTTTTGGACCTCTTCAAGGAGGGAGAGACTAGTACATGATGCACCAGCCCAGATGTGGCAACAATACTCCATGCATGGGCGAATGGTGGATTTATATATTGTTTAAGCCACACAGAGCTGGAGAAATACCCACTAATATACACACGAGATATTGCCACTTAATAGTAGTGATATAGAGATTATTTCTATAACGTTATATACATATATAAGTTATACCTTAAGCAAGGTGATCAATATTTTTTTTCGTGAGATGTTTTCCCATATGTTGTTATGTTTGCAAACATGTATTCGATTTTTAATTAACATTTATTCATAAGAAAATGAACAAGTAACTTATCTCCCTTAGTTATCTATATCTTATTATTTACCTCTCACTCTATGTTGATTTTGTCACTCTCTGATAAGTCTTATATCTTCTGTAAATATTTATGAAACGGATACTTTCCTCTTGGTGTTGAAAGTAAATTTGCATACGTGTCTGTATATACGACGCAAACATTTGTGCAAGCATTTCTGTTTTGAGTGTTGGTAAAATGTATTATATTTTGTATATCATACTTAAACGTCTACATTACTATTTAAAATAGTAATATTGTCCCGTCTCGGACGCCGATGTGGGTGTATTTTTATTATGTAAGTGAGCGCGTGTAGAGTGACAATGGTGAGTAATGCCAACTGTAGTTCAATTTTGACTAGTAATTATTCATCTATTTGGATTTGAGAACATACAGGCAATACGTTTGCGAATACGATTAGCATTTCTATTAATAATAATTATAGTTCTATAACAATCCCAATACCTCAAAATTCAAAATTAACGAAATTCTTACCAGTATATCTGAATAATCTAACAGGCAATCGAAAAGACATACAGGAGAACAAGCAATAGATGCTAGGTTATAATATAGAATAACATATATCTTGATCAACATATGGACAATTGTTGAAAGGTTACTTAATTTACACGGAATAATGCATTGTATGTTTCTGTTTAATTTATAAGTTTTAAATGAAAACATTTGCACTGCAAATAAACAGGCATCGACAAGAAAGGTAAACCGTTGCCTCTATTCTAGCGCTGGCTATGTGTGCCTGTCCTTTGTTTGTTATCTTTTAAGTCGCCCAATTTCTAACGCACGTTAAAGCCCTTAACGCTCTCTCCCAGTGAACACAATTTCTAACGTCATCAGGGAGATATAGAAAATGTATAAGCGTAATGTGGCGCGCCGGTCTTCTTATCCAATCTCCTAGTACAGCTGTTCTTAGAACGGTTGACCGGTTAAATATCTCTGCCAATCTACTTCTAATTTCAATAACTCCTCGACCAAAGAGAAACAAGAACACACATAATTATAATGAACCGAGTCAATCTGTTAAAAATGAAAGTTATATTTGAAACGTAGGTGTAACAGACGGACGAACCAACAATTTACAGAGTACATCATACCAACAATGCTGTTTGAAGCTTAAACTTAACAGTCCGAATGACTTGTTATTCATAAGTACAGCCTGCCACGGAAATGAAATTGTCATTGCAATCACACTTAAGCATTACTTAAGTATTATTTGCGGATATAATTAAGTCTACTGGAAATAAGATGATTCCATTGTTTAGAAATGGAAATGCTTTTTCTAAAGCAGATGTGACATAACGATCGTCCATCCAAACAAACAACCATGGAATATACGTGTGAAGACGGATGTAATTGCGAATAACAAGCCGTTGGCAGCAAGCGTTGTGCTATAATTGTGAGCAGAAGTATGGACAGTGTCCGTCGTCTTTAAATGAAGACAGAACCCACCTCGAGTTTATAAATAGAATTATCGTATATCTCCTGTGGCATTAATGAAGCATAGAGTTAGAGAATATCTGTTGCCATTCCACTGAGTAAACACACCTCTGCAGACATAATTATATCTTGCGCTGTGCCGATCCATATGCATCTGCTGAAAAAGACACTATATTTGAATAACATGATTTCAGAATAAAATTTTTAGCACTTTTATTTCTAAAGTACGCTCACAGTACAACCTATATATAGAGAGAAAAAATCGGCAGTTAAGCTTATGAACGCCGATTGGAAACGCTGTGAGTTTAAAAAAAGAAGAAGAAGAAAGAGAGAAAAATCGACAGTTAAGCTAATGATTGCTGTGAGTTGGTAAGGAATATTAGTATTTATTTAAAATTGATGACAAGAAATAAAACAACAAAAGAAGGAGGAGGCGGAGAAGGAGGAGGGGGAGAAAAAAGGAGTAAAAGTATATATATATGTATATATATATAATTTAAAAAAATGTTTTTTTTTATATTTTGATACGTTGATATTTTTTTTTATATAAAACTAAAACTAAATACATTAATCACATAAAAAGTAGTGTAATGGATTCGTCTAAACACTTTAAAATACAGCAACATTTTTGTAAGTAACGGATAAATTTCATTAGACAGACGAACAACACAGGTAAGTAGGACTTTTTTTTAATAACTAATATAATTTAGCAACACATTTATACGGAACAAAACTTAGATTTTGTATACGGAACGTTTATGTTGTTGTCTTTTAAGGGAAGCGGGGTCTGATCAACTCTGCTGGGAAGCCATGAAATTAAATATTGTCTTGTTTTTAAATTCCCGAAACAGTTGTTCATGGTACACAACTGATGGTCTCTTAAATAATGTTAGAAGCAAACTAATATAATAACTGTAAAACTTAAATTGACTTACATGAGTGATTTACCACTGAACGACTTCGGATTTACGTTTTTTTTCCTTATATAGTTTAAATGGTTGAGCTACTTCCGAGACTATATATATATATATATATATATATATATATATATATATATATATATATATATATATATGATAATCGAAATAATTATTCAATGTAATGAAATATGAATTTAAAATATATTGATTATATGAGTATTACCATTTCGTCTTTATTTCAAGACATTCTCAAGATGACTAACTTGAACAAAAACATTTGATAATGGATATTACGTGTGACGTTAAAATAATGTTTTTTTCATACAGAGCATAGTCTTGAGCATTCAAAACATGTTCTGCGGATATAGCGAGGAAATAATGTTTGTTCGATCGATGGATAAACATTAGAATTTTAAACATGTAGTAAGTTTATGAAGTGGAATCAATTTATTTCTAATCAATATCGATGACATTTACACATTTCTGTTGAGAATGTACTGAAAATAGCAGTCTAGAATCTTCATTAAAGGTGTTGTTCGGTTAGTATTATTTTGCTTATTAAATGTGTTTAAGTTAGTATGTAGTTAAATAGCGTTAGGGTTTTAAATGTGCGCTTATTCATAAAGTCTTCGGCGAGATTTATTACAACATCTATTTAATCAATCTCGCTTTTTTCAAGTTTAAAGTATGCTCATGTTATAGATCATTATAATTCTTTCAGCAAATTGTTATCTTTTATGAAAACTAAGAAATGTTCTCAAGTCTGCATTGATTTTTAGCAAAGTATATATTTTGGACATGATGTGGGGGTTTAATCATTTTCTATTGTTGTTATTGAATGCATTTTGTCATGCTATTCTATGTAGTTTAGAGTATTATAACGTATTGAATGTTTTGTGAAGTTTGGTCAAAGAAGATGCATATTTATAAGACAGCTCATATGATTTAGATTATTTCTCATGGCAAACATTTTATAGGCTTTCATGTTGGCATTAAATATAGAAATATGTGATGCATTGCTGTGTTTAGTTTATTTGTGATGTATTTAGATTCTTCCTCTAGATATGGTTGGTTAGACATTCTAAATGCACTTAAGAAAAAAACAATTATCAACGCTGTTTTCATTTTGTTATTATTGTTAAAGTAAACATGTATGCAGTAATTTGTGTTTGTAATTTTGCTATCTGCTTTAAAAGTTAGATATTTGTTTGATTTAATTAAGTAAATTCCGAAATGGTACGAATTCATTTTCTCTGTTTCATGGGTAAACTTTATAGACGGTTTTACATTTTTTATTTTATATTTCATATTTAGGTTTTTTCAGGAACAGAAATGAAAATGTATTACATATATATATATATATATATATATATATATATATATATATATATATATATATATATATAACATTCAGTATTTAGAGTGTTATCTATATTTATTTGGGCCTAATTTAAAGATTACTGGGCATAAGAAGGCAAGCACTCCGTTTACCCATGCAGAGTCCGAAGAATTTGTTTATAAAAAAGTATTGTTGAATTGAAAATACGTCGTGTAAGTTATTATTCTTATTATGAAACGGTAAGTTAAAGTTAATACTGTCTAGATGTTTGTGGAGTAAATTTAAGCATTTCTGAAATGGAAAGATTAGTACATGGATATATTACGGCATAGATGTGAAGAGTTTTTTTTGTTGATTAAGTTTTCTTGAATTTTGTTCATTCAGACTTCCGTTTCTTTTACGTGTGAAGGGCTGATAATTATCATAGTTGAGATATAATGTTAGATATTGCTCGTGAGATCTTGTGCGTTGCACTACCGACGCCAGATAATACGTGGCGCATGAGGATGTCCCTTTGGTTAGTTATGTAGACATATATATGCATATATATATATGTATATATATGTATATATGTATATATACACACATATATATATATATATATATATATATATATATATATATATATATATATACATATATTGATATATAAATCGCTATATAGCTTCCTTATATATGCAAACTTAAGTATGCGCATATGTTTATATATTTATAATAAGACATTAACTCATAAATTAATGTGCATGTCATTTTGAATGTTACATTATAGCAGTGGCCGTAATGTAGGGTATATTTAGTTTAATTTTGTTTAACTGCTACGAACAGAAAAGTGGGGTAAAGCCCTTCCTGAGATTTAAGATACGTCCGATTTGTTCAAAAGCATCATAACGTATTAGACAACAGTTCCTACTGGTTACCTACATTGTTGTTTATTAAGAGTGTGTTTGAAGGCAGTGTAAAGGCATATTTTTTTAACAACCTCCCATTTAAAAATACATATTTTTAAAAGTTACATTGACATTGTTGCGTAGTTATTAGTCACAATAAAACACCGTTTAAATTTTCCCTTTTTTCCAATTATATACGTATGTTAATATATATATCTATATATATATATATATATATATATATATATATATCTATATATCTATATATATATATATATATATATATATATATATATATATATATATATATATATATACGGCACAATCACGTTGAAACACCGGTTCCCGTTAGATCACCGAGGTTAAGCGGCGTCGTACTAAATGGGTGACCATTTGGGAATACCAGGTGTTGTATGTGCTCTCTGCTGATCTCGGCATTGTTTCCAGTCGTCTTGTATTACTACTTGCCATTGGAATCAAGCAATGCCGACTCAGGAGAGCGGTTGTTGGGAGTTGCGCAAATTACAAAGTCACGCGCGGGCAGCCCCTGGTGGGGCACTCATACGTCGAAATCGAGAGTCCATCATATATATAAACAGAGGGAGAGGTAGAGAAGGGGAGATATACAGAGAGGGGGTTAGAGTTAAATAGATAGTGAGAGGAGACAAAGAACAATGTTCAACCACCATACGCTATTCTGTTAACATGAAATAGTCCAATAATAACAAGTCTATGCTTTTTTTATACATATATGTGTACTATGCTGTTTCCTTTACAGACGCGCTTGTTGCAGGAAAACCAAGATATATCTGCATATATTGAAGATTTGCAGTGCAATTTCCAATTGATGTGTTTAACAAAATATTTCTACTATAAACGGACAAGACATAACTATGAATATTTAACGTGTATTGCTTTGCTACATCTACTGTTCCACTTGCGAAATTGTGTCCATAGAAGAGCAATATAATAATTCCGATATTCCTATTATGTGTTACTTTTTTGAAAATATCAATGTATCTGACAAAGAAAATAGAAATGCATTACTTAAGAAACTCATCGATACCGATTCTATTAGTTCTGATAGTATAGGTGATATATGTCATGACCTGAATACATCAGATTATATGCTTCTGTTTTAGTAGTTTGTAAATAAATAGTTTGTTATACATTATAAGTTGCACGCCCCATTCCCACATATTTTTAACTATCCAGCAATAGCTAAGAGCTTTTAAGTGCATCTATGTTCAAAGGTTACAGCTGTTAAAAGAAGTTAGTTGCTTCCCCCTCACTGTGAGAAGTAGAACTAATAAAATTACGACGAATAAAGGGTTAGTTCTAACATGGATAGAGATTATGACCGGCACTAACATAATTGTATGACCACTCTGAAAAGACCTGCATACTAACTTGAATTGTGACTTATAATAGCAAAGAATCGTGATCCTCGACGAATTGTGCTAACCCAAATCTCTAATTATTACGAACACATATATGTGTGTATGAAAAGCCCGAAATGAGTCTAATTAAAACATGAATCAAACGAACACATTTGTGAACACTCACCAATTGGGTACACTAAAAAACTATAATTTTATGTCGCAATAACATAAGTTTGTAATCAATTACCAATAGCTTAATTTAGAATCATTAAGAGCTAACATTTTGACTAATACAAACATACATTTACGACAACCTTCCTATGCTTGTAGCGTAGGTTTAAAATTTAGACATACATGTATGTTGATTCATGAAAACCTTGTAATTGTTCTTATACACAACAAGTATTAACATACTTTTATACATTAATGCCTTATTGGAATTGAGCAATTTCAAAACAAAAGGTTTAGTGAATCTTGCATATTGATATTAGTGTCCTTCAAAAGGCTAATTAAAGAACTTGATTAAAGACAGAATATAACAATATTATATTTAGAAATATATCTCATTAACCATTAGCGTGTAGGTATGAAGAGAAACATGAATATTATAGTATACAATTCCGATAACATTAGTGCCCTTCTGCATCAAGTGTATCTTCATATATATATATATATATATATATATATATATATATATATATATATATATATATATATATGTGTGTGTGTGTGGGTGTGTGTGTGTGTATCAACACATATATATTTATATATACATATGTATATGTTGTGAACTTCTTAGGAACTAGAAATAAAGACATACAACAGGAATTGATATAAAATATAATTACAAAGTTAAGTAGCACAAAAGTATATACAAATGCGAGTGCTAATAAAGAGACTGTTTGTTACGACAGTTATTGCTGTCTGCTGAACTATTGACTTATCTTAAGAGCAATACCGTCTTCTATTTATAGATGAGATAGTTCATGAATGTGTTTGAAAATAACAATAGTATCGATTAAAAATTATTTATTTTGCAGGAGTCCCAATACCGTTTTCTGTCTGTTTACAACAATGTATTCGTTTGTCAAATGTAAAGTAAATTTAAATCGATGCCTTCTTAACTGTTAAGCTTTCAGCACACTAAGCGTATTCGTGTTTCACTCTAATGTGCATTGTCAGTATCTAGTGATTTGTATGCCATAGTTCATATGTTATGGTATTTTCTCAATTGTATCCACTTCCTAACAATGTTTACTTTTACAAATCATCCGTAGATAACACCATTTCTCTGAGCTGCTTGCGTTTTCACGTTTATTGTGTCTACGTATTGATTGTGATTGTTTGGGGATAAGCTTGCCGAACAATTACCTGATTTCACGAACAAACACGTGCTCGGCTTGTATGATTTATGATGGTTTGCTGTCGTTGGGTGTAATCTTATACATCTTAACCAACGGTTTCTGCAGGTCTGTTTCTTTACTTTTTCAATGTTCTTTCCATCGTGACAACGACGCGCCTGTGCGTTAGACTGCCAGAGATATGGTGCGGTCTCACAATACTCTTTACAATTACCGCATGTTTAATGTGTCTCAAAGTGAACATAATTTGTGGAGGAAATTGGTTAAAACATATTTAGTGAGTTATTTACATCTAAAAGATTCAGTCGATTTCGAAAAACTATATACAACTAGAATATAGTAGATAACGTATAGGCAACTTGCAAACCTTCTATATACTGGCGACAACGGTCGGTCTGTTTTAGACCAAGGGGGGGTGTTAGATTAGGGAGCTTTTTGCAAGTTCCCTTATTTTACATGATTTCATGATGTGTTTGATATCCTTATCCTATGCCGAGCAAGAACACCTAACTGCAAGCAGGTTTTTCGTCCTTTTATCTATAAATAGCAGGAGTCGCTCTTGCAATATTATGGAGAAGGACGACTTGCTCACTATCTTGCACTACTTCTAGGAGAAAATATATATGCATAAGTTGACTATCATGTCCCTGATGAACTCATCGCTTATAGTTCTTGTTTGGTTCTATCGAGAGTTACGAAAAGTTTCATGAGTGTTTTCCTCACAATTTTATCTTAATTATTCTTATTTTCGAGACGAAGCAACCACAGTTGTTTCATTCAGTCGCAAGTGTTTCGGAATGTATATTAAGAATCTATAAGCATGAGTAAAACACAATCTGGGAATAAATAATATATCAAGAGCATTGTACCCATTCCAAGCAATGTATTTGCTATATGAACAGAAATAAACTTTCAAAGCCTAAACTGGTTAGTCATGGTTTATGATATGGCGGCAATATATAGTTAATGTACCGGGGAAACTTCGTTACAGCGAAAAAGAATAGCCAGAAATAGAATCTCGTGCGTGTAATGTTAACCCGATAATGTACAGTAACTTACTGGTCCTTCTAGAGTCATCAAGGCGCCTTACATGCCTCGTCGTAAGGTTGTGGTAGAACATGCTAGTGTTCAGAAATTAAGAGACAACAGTAAAATTGCGTTGATAAATATATATAAAAAAAACAAATGTAAAGACAAATGTCTACTGCACAACCCTCTGTTATGTATTGCTGGTTGGGTGTATACGTGCGTGAGTAAATTGCTATAACATATACCAAATTGCATATTCAATTTTTAACATCGAGCTTAATCTTTTTTATATGAATAATTCCCGCATAGTTAAATGCAAGGAGACATATATAAAAATATCCAATGATATACATTAAATATTTTCTGGATAAATATATTGGGGCTGTGTAATTTACACACAAGATAGAGGCAGATATATCTAATATTTCTGAATTTTTTAGATCAGTATTAATAATTGGCATAATTTTGGTTATTCGGACTACATTTCGCACTTTGAGTGCTAACATCACTACGTTTCGGCCGATGTAGCCTCCTGCTTTTTTCAGGTGTATCTCTTCAAGTGTTGTCCTTTTGTGTGTAAACCACATACTTGATATATACTTACAAGAAGAAATACTAGCTATGGGATCACCATTGCCTCCAGTACTGATCAATGTATATATAGAATAATTTGACGAAATGGCGTTAGGGTTAACACCACTAACGCCAACAATGTGACTATAATATACCGATGACACATTCATACTCTGGTGTCACCAGGAAGATATTCAAACATTGCTGCACTATGTGAACTCTATCCGTCCATCTATACAGTTCACCATTGAAACGGAACATAATAACAACTTATCCTTCCCAGATATGCTGATATCTTGCACTGATCAAAGGTTTAGGTCATCTGTATATCGAAAGTCAACCTTCACTGGACAGTATATCAATTTCAACTCCGACCATCCATATAATGTAAAGAAAGGAATTTACCGCTGCTTATAATATCGAGCAAATACAACATGTAGTAACGGTAATACATAGTAAGAGGAGATGAACAGATTGAGAGAGAACCAACACCGAAACAAATATCATGAGAGCATGACATTAGCTCCAAGATATCTTGACAAAACAACAAGGAGTTGCATCCGAAAACTCACCACAGTGTGTATACCATATATGAAAGGCTTGTCGGAAAAAATCCAAAGAATATGCGATCCATATGGCATGAACACAGTATTGAGGAGCGACTCAACACTCCGAGAAGATCTTGTAAGAGTCAAACCTCCTACGGAATAATCTATGACTAAGAATTGCGTGTGTGCAATCTAATTTAAGTGTGGAAACATATACAAAACTGAGATATGTTGCCCACTAAAAGTAAGGCTAGAATAACACCGGAAAGCCGTAATACGTGGATATATCGAAACTTCAGGTATGGCTCACCCGTATGGATGGAAAAGGGAAATACTCTACCCTTATGGGACGTAGTGAATATTATATATATATATATATATATATATATATATATATATATATATATATATATATATATATATATATATAAGAATGGTAGAGAGTAACACATCTCAAAGTAGCAGTGCATATGTTGGGCAATAATGACTTACTAAGAAGACCAAGTATAGAAGTTAATACAATATGGGAACAATTAATTATAAATAATAGATAAGGTGATAATATATATATATATATACACACACACACACACACACACACATATATATATATATATATATATATATATATATATATATATATATATATATATATATATTAGGGTAGGTCGATTTTACACTTTTTTTTAAATATTAAAAAAAGGCACGTTCCGAAAGTTGTATATAGACCTATTAAATACTCATGCAAAAAATTAGATCAAAAACTTCAGCGGTTTTTTGAGTGTTTGGTATCAAAGATCGTAGACAAGAATATACTGAAAATTCCTCGTTTTTGCAAGATTTGCTTGAATATTGGTGTGAAAACCAAATAATTTTAGCATTTAAAAGCAGGGAATGTCCTTTTATTTTATAAAAATGATATGAATTAAAGAAATCTTCAAATTGAAAATTTGCCCCCCCCCCCTCATTTTCAGTATCTGCTTTTGTAAACTACCTTTTAACGTTATGAATTAAACAGTAATATTTGAATACCTAAAAAAAGGATTTTTTCTGTTATTAGTGAAAATATAACAAGCAAAGAAATAAGGAAAAACCTAACACTATTTTAATGAAGCTTAATATAGAGAGTCAAATTGCTCCATATAAGACCCCTTAGACAAAAATGCTGGTCTCAATTTCTGACTCAAAACTTTGGCTGTAATGTGTTGATGCCTTGCTTCAAAACCATATACAGTTTGTGAAGCTTTTGTTATTAACTTAACTGCCCGTTCCACACCCTGAGAATGTGAGGGCAAATCTGGCAAGTCAAGCTTGGTTCCATTCATCAACGATTCTCGAAGTTCAGATTCAGTAAAATCTTCCGTCATTGGTGGTTCAAAAATGCCGCATAATTTTAAATCTATTAATTGTGTCCAATGTGTGGCATTAAAATTAATAGGTAGTATTCTTTTTAATCTTTTTCTGGTTGACTCCTCACTCCTGAAAGAACAAATTAATTAATTGAATTATTAAAAAATTCCAATCTGTACTGCTTTAATAATTATGGTGAAATTAGATAAAATCTTTAAAAATCATTCTATAAATTGGAATAAATAATTGAGTCAGAGATATATGAATAAATATTACTTACCTAATGGCCAAAATTCTTTTTAAAGCTTCTTCTCTTACTTCAATCTCCTCAGATTTAACCATGGAATATAGAAAGTTTTCAGGCAGTAAACAAAATGTATTACCTTGTATATTTCTAAATGTGATATCTTGGATTTCCTGACGCTTCTCCTTAATCCTCTGGGTCATATTAAAAATGTGCACTTACTGATTGTGGAATTTACTATTTCTTTTAATTTCAAACCAAAAAGTGGCATACACATTTACAATAAAATTTACTACATAGTGTAGTTTTGTTGTGTGCCTTTGTGGGTATGCACCACGAGTCCATAAACACATAACCCTGATGGCCAAAGTTAACCATCTTGCTTGGTTTAAAAGAACCAATTTTCCAGGAGGCATATCTAGAGTCAACCTTACCTCTAGAAATACCTACTGTGTATTCATAAAGGAGTCTTTGGTCAGAACTAAGATCATGTATTTCATCAATTTTAAAAATTGACTCTAGAGGATTGCTAATAGTGGAAAATGATATTTGGGGGAAATCATATCAATCATTTGAGCATAATTTCCCCAGAGGGCTACTGAATGTTGTAGGGCCCTTTGCGCAACCATCTATGTTTTTAAAAAGGGCTCTGAAAGGTAGTTCATTATGATGCAAAGAGCAACCAATTGTGTGAAGAGTTTTAAAAAGTTTTTTTTCTAAAATTGCAACCATTCCACCATCGCAACTTGTGTTGGTATTAGTGTTGTCAACAAGTATAGCCTTGATACTGTTCTCACTGTGGAATTCATGCAAAACATCCACCACTTGATCTGCATGAACAGCACCTGTTGCACCACTATTCGGAAGAACTCTATGTGTCAGATATTTACTTTCACATGGTGTTTCTTTTGTAAAAGTTAAATGGTGTTCTGGTCCCTTAGTTTTTTCATAATTCTCTGTCTATTTTCATCCACAATTTCCTTATACATCAATGTGTCCTTATCCATTCTCCCATCAACTCCAATACATATATTTTAGGTGGGGTAAAAACTCCTGGCTGAAATAGTTTTATTTATCTACCTCCAACAAGGTAAGATGTGACACAAGGTCAGGAAAGTGGGATTAGATAACCCTGCGCTATAGAGGTGAGCACTCTGGCCATTAAAAAATTGACTGGGCAGCCCCGTCGGCATTCCCCTGTAGGGGCGCCTCAGACAGTTAGCAATAAACTTACTCCTCCCCAAAGAGGAAAGGCAAAGCCTGGGAGGATGCACCTCCTAGAATTGCACAGGACGGACAAGCCCCAATAGACGGGCGTAAATCCAGACCCAAAGGCCCGGACGATACCGGTTTATTTGGTGGGGTAAAAACCCCTGGCTGAACTAGATTTTATTTATCTACCCCCAACAAGGTAAGATTGACAAAAGGTCAGGAAAGTGTGATGAGAAAGCTAGTGCTCGAGAGGTGAGCACTCTGGCCATTTAAAAATTGCCTGGGCAGCTTCGTCGGCATTCCCCGGTAGGGCCGCCTCAGACAGTAAGCAATAAACTTACTCCTCCCCAAAGAGGGAAGGCAAAACCTGGGAGATGCACCTCCTAGAACTGCACAGGACGGACAAGCCCCAATAGACGGGCGTAAAACCAAACCCAAAGGCCCGGACGATACCGGTTTATTTGGTGGGGTAAAACCCCCTGGCTGAACTAGTTTTTATTTATCTAACTCCCACAAGGTAAGGTGTGACAAAAGGTCGGGAAAGTGGGATTAGATAAGCCAGCGCTCGACAATTCAATATATATGTGTGATAATTAAACAGACAATCAACACGGGAAGTCAAATTCGCCCGATGAATTTTCAACCGGTGAATACCATAAAAAATATCCAATAAATAAAACGCCTATGTAAACAAATAATTATTTATATATAACATTAAATATCATAGTGTTTTATTCCTTTTTAATTTGAATATGTACATTTAATTTCTTAAGAAAAATAATAATAAACTTTAAAATATTTATTATTAAGTAATGTATTACTTTTTTTTGTTAAAACCCGGGTTTAATTTAAGGCGACACATCTGCCGGTGAAATCTCGGCAGTGAGAAAAAATCTCGATTTATTTGATCTTAAAGTTGCAATGCTCAAATAAATACAAAATTTTGAAGAAAAATATTTCTTGTGGTAACTTTTGACATTATTTGGCAACTTTCTTCGAGTGCGATAATTTACACTTTCAAAATCGACCTCCCCTAATATATATATATATATATGTATATATATATATATATATATATATATATATATATAGTGATGTGTATAATAAAATTACTGGTTATACCACTAGAGATGAGAAATGTAGCTAGAATGTAATTAAAAATAATTTAATATAGTTTATTTCAAATTAATATTGTTTTAAGCACCTTTAATAAGATGAAAGTTTAGGCCTGTCGGGGAAGTTCAGAATAGGCTGACACGTAGCTATTAGGCATATTCCGACAACGTTCGTAGAATTCCAAGTTAGTCTTTCTTGATATGCAACACCTCTTCATAATTCTTTTTTTATCTATGTTATATTCAAGTCCACTTTCATAGAGAGGTGCTCCTCAATTTATAAAATGATGTATGCAACGTAGCTACTATTCTTTATATGCGTAATAAGAAGCGTGTTGTTTTACATTTGAGCAAACGAAGAAATAAGATGCCGCCGGAGAAGGAGACAGGAAAGGCCTAAGGTAAACATCGTATTGTTAGATTGCAAAGTTTCGGTAAAGGTCAGTCTATTTAGAACTATTGTTTGCCTTTTCTTGCCAGTAATAGCCGATAATAGTATGTTTAGTTTTCTTATATACCTACGAATAAATATCAAAGTGTGTCCAATTATTTTAAAGATCTGCTGGCATTTTTAGACACACAATTATTAAGCAAAACAAAGAAGGTCATATATATGGTTAAAGGCGTTTTTTTATAAACAAGGTTACATCATTATTATATTTCAGTCTTCAGAAACAAAATGCTACTTCCTTCCAGTTAAGGTAACATTTCTTATAATTGATATACCCTAATGCATAATGCGGTTTATATTCCCTAGAAAGATAATGATCATGTTCATAGGTTACAATATCTATCCATTTTAGATATAATGAATGAAACAAATGGAAGTCCAGATAAACAACAGTAAAAAATCGTAACAATGTATATGTATATAATCTATATAGGTGGACAGGTTGTTTAGGAAATATTTAGAAAAATAAAAACTACGAATATTAAAAAAAAATATATCTAACTTTCTACAAAAAGTGTTTATATAGTTACTTAAAGTCGACCAGCTATTTGATTAATGCAACTAGCGTTTTCGGAATGCTTATTTAGAAAGTACTGCCCTCAATCATGATTTTTTTTTAAATAACGTAAATAATTAAAAACCTGTTTTCCCTTGTATAGGCACCATATTACAATATGTACACACATTTATATAGTACGTTACATACGTCATTGGTGTGTTTACAGACACACTAATGTCAATAATATGACAACTAATGAGTCACCTTTTCTCTAAAGGCGTATTAAGACGTCCATATATATTTGATATTGATTGACACAAGATAACGTAAGTGTGGGAGAATAAGATCTTTTCATTATGAATTACGACGTATTAGAACTATTCATTCATAACTTTTTTATCATCATAAATAAGTTCCATGAACCCGGTGTACATTACCGTGCAGTTTGTGGTATTAAACTTCAATACAAAAATCGTTACACAAACAAGCCCCCTTAGTACAATATATATATATATATATATATATATATATATATATATATATGTGGGTGGGTGTGAAAGAAGACAAACAGAAATCAGGTTGGCATGCAGGGGAATACAAAAACAAGAGATTTGACCGGTTTCGTTAATACGAACGAAACCGGGCAAATCTCTTGTTTGTGTTTTTCTCCTGCATGTTAACCTTTTTTTCCGTATGTCTTTTTTTTACACATTTTGACTAACACGAAATTTCATTTTAATGACTTATCGTGTACCCTACCTCATATATATGTGTGTGTGTGTGTGGGGGGTGTGTGTGTGTGTGTGTGTGTGTGTGTGTAACTACACCTGATACACATCTGTCATATATAGGATTGGTTTTGGCACACCCATATGTTTTTGTGTTTTATTTCTTGGTATTTTTCATATCTATCTTCATATTTTCTGATTCCAGAAGACTTTCCTTCCTCATATTAGCGTTGCGACTCCAGCTTTAAGAAACTCACTATTTCCCCTTACTTGATGCAGTCGTTCTTAGCTCTATATCCTACGAAATGAGTAGTAAAAAGTCGAAAAATAACAAACAACAACTGGGAATAATCAGTATAATTAGCCCAATTTGAAGAGAGGGCAGACTATTAAGGAAAATGGTGGAGAATCGGTGAAAACAGCTTAGTTTGGCAGAACTAGATCACGAATGGAGATGGAACCTCTGAAAAGAGGAGCGAGGAATAAGAAAGAGAAACACACTAGTAGAATGAAAACTTGGACGCAATAAATTGACAACTAAAAGAGGCGTAGAACGTATGCTGAAGACTACCGACGTCATCTATAAGGCATAGAAATAACAAAGAGCCGCAAAGGGGTCTCCTATTTATATGTACACGATGAATATATCTACATCGTCTTATCATATATATATATATATATATATATATATATATATATATAGTTATACATTTATACACACTTTATATATATATATATATAAACATTTATACACACCATATATATATATATGTATACATTTACGTGTACAGCAAAATAAGATTCTCTCAATAAGTATTACAAAAAAGGAGGTGAAAATATTTTTATTTTATTTAATGTGATGAAGCAATTAATTTACTTATATGTTTTATTTCTGATCCTCTGCGAAAACGAAACGTCATATATTATATTAATGCACACTAAGAAACACGTCGAATTGTTTTATGAGTTTAAGTATATAGGTTTAGATATCAATTGGGAAGTAGAGATTTGAGTATTTCATATATTTACGAAATATGTATGCATTTAGACCACGAAAAGCTTCACCTCATGTATGAATTCATTTTGTTCAAGAGGGGTAAAGAGAATTTGCAATCTTAGTAAGACAAAACTAGGGAAGTGTGAATATATAATATATATATATATATATATATATATATATATATATATATATATATATATGAGAAAGGAAAGATGATAGTAATCCGACGTAATAATAAATGAAAACGGTAAAACGGCAAGAGATGTTTTTTTAATATATTAATCAACAGTTTGTCTTCATTATAAGACTTCCTCAGGATGATAATTTGAAGAAAAATGTCATAGAAGTACATCAAAAGGCAGCCTGGACACTCCTCCAGCGCTCACAGTAGCAAAGGCTACTACTTTTCCTTCATCATTTCATCATGTCAACTCAAAATGTCGATGGACTTGCATGACATTTTTATTTTAATTAATCATCCTGACGAAGTCTTACAATAAAGCGAAACGTTAATAAATATATAAAAAAATATTTCTTGTTCTTTCCTTTTTCATTTCCAACATATATATATATATATATATATATATATATATATATATATATATATATATATATATCGAAAAATGAAAATAGAGGATACCAAAGTATTATTTAGTTTCGTCTTTATTTCGAGACTTCATCACGATGATTAGTTTGAGGAAAATACCACACAAAAAATACACTATTCTAAACAATTGTAGGAGGAGGAAAACAGCTTTGAAAAGGCAGCATATGAAAATATAAAATATGAGCTACAAATAAATGATATCAGTGTGAGCAGTTGAGTAGACAGTGGAAAGTTTAGGGGGAATGTAGGCGGTTATAGTTATTAAAATATTTAGTGGGAAGTGAGTTTGCCTGACGTAAGCCGAAAATTATTGCTCATGAAAATATAAGTTATGAGCTAATAAATATAGTTGCAGTGGGAGACATTACCATAATTATGGAACGTGTGGGTGAACAAATTGGTAGTAGCCTGTGTTATTTGAAATATCAAGGAGGAACATCAAAATGTGGCATGTTAACATATATATATATATATATATATATATATATATATATATATATATATAGATGTGTATACACATATGTATATATATATATATATATATATATTTATATGCATATATGTCTTATTTATCTTCTTCCCACAGCGGTAAGATGTGACACAAGGTCGGGAAAGTGGGATTTGAAAAGCCAGCGCCCTAAAAGGTGAGTACTCTTGCCTGCGAAAATTCCCTGGGCAGCCCCGTCGGCATTCCCCGGTAGGGGTGCCTAAGGCAGTAAGCGATAAACTTACTCCACCTAGAACTGCACAGGACAAACCTACAGACCGGCGAAATCAAGACCCGAAGGCTAAGACTATACCGGTCTATAGGGTGCAGTATCCGTCGGAACAGATACTACACTTTCTTCCTAGCCAAAAGGCCGAGAAAGTGTCATATATATGGATTTACTCCCTTCCAGAAGTTAGGCACAAGGCCAGTTTTTATCTTACTCCCACAAGTAAGATGTGACTCAAGGTAAGGTCGGGAAAGTGGGGTTTAAAAATTCCTGGGCAGTCCCATCGGCATTCCCGGTAGGGGCGCCTCAGGCAGTAAGCAATAAACTTACTCCTCCCCAAAGAGGGGAGGTGAAGCCTGGGAGGGTGGACCTCCTAGAACTGCACAGGACAGCCCCATGTACCGGCGTAAATCAAGCCCCGAAGGCCAAGACAATACCAGTCTATGGGGTACAGTATCCATCGGAACAGATACTACACTTTGATCTTAGCCAAAAGGCCAAGAAAGTGTCATATATATATATATATATATATATATATATATATATATATATATATTACATCTATATGTTCTATTTAAACATTAACTTCAACTGTGCTCATTATATTGTGATGCTTTAGTTTTGTATGAAAATATACCTATGGAAAATCGGTAACACAAAAATGTAAGCGCTTCATTAATGCAGGAAATCGTGCGTCTGATTCAATTTACTAATACGAATATAATGCCTCGTGTTTGTGTATTCATTTATAACTATAACATCATGTAATTACTATATTTCATGTATTGAGCAGACTAGATTACAATAGTTACACAAACTAGACTTCATAAGCTAATCATCATTGCCATTGCATGCGACAATGCAGTCAAATGTTCTTGAAATAATTTAAACAAAAAAGCCGTGAATAATGAATATGTCCGAAGAAAAAAAATGATTTTAATTATTGATGCAATGTAAATCTAGTATTTTTACAATTGCACATAAATATCATCAACATGTAAATATGTTATCTGCAATTGAGTAATTTAAAATGCTATTTCAAATATGTAGGATTGGCAAACCGATAGATGAGCAAATATACAACTATCTCTAAGTTATTTCAAAATTTAAGCTTACAGGATGACCACACTGGTATTTACTACTATTTACGCGTGACAGAATGAGGAGCATTCTATTTCAAAATTATCGGAAACAAAAATGACCGTGCTATTATCATGTGTAATATGTGGGCTGTCTTTTCTCAGTAAAGGAACACTCTTTCGTTGATGAGGCAATTTTAGCTTTCTCTAACTTATTAGTGTCTTTTTCGGGTAACTTGACTTTTACAACATAAAAACACGCATCTTATGATACGACGCCTTTGGCAATGACATACACTATTAAACACATAAGCTTTAACGGTTGACCAACCGACCTTCCCATCGACGGGTAGGGGGTTTTATACTTATATATATACCGACGCCTCTACGAAATCACGATGTGGAAGTCCTCTATTTGGTTACTGTTTTGTCTTTTAATTTCTATTCTAATAATTAAAATAAATATCTCAATATCTATAGGCAGAGGGTCTGATCAGTAGACACAACTAAACTAAACAATCAGCAAGACGTTTTAAAAAAAATCTATTTTATTTAAATCGTGTACGCAAACAGAATAAAACTGAACAAAGAGTGCAACGTTAACTGGTAGAACTAACATTGATCAATATTTTACCAACACGCATTGGGTGCTCGATGTTCGGGTTTCGATCACAGGCCGAACAATTGAATCCCTTTAACTGAAAAAAAAAGCTATTCAGCAACATGTATATTATTTTATCTATTTTACATAAACATGATATATACATTGACTGAGTTCTTTTAAACATGAGGCACGTGAATTCGAAGCTTAGAATTGCACCGGCATGCGTATTTGTTTTTTTAATCGAGGGCGAAAGTGTAAAAGAAATGCTTCCAGAATTCTGGCGCGTTTATTCTTTGTTTTATTTCATTAACTGATTTCGTTTTCATTTTTTTTATTTTTTAGCAAATTCGATTTGATTTCCGCGAGTCACGAGTTGGCTCCCAGTAAATTAAATGCGGTTCAAAGAAAACCATATATTCTTTTCGTTTCGCAACTCTCTGTTATTTTTGATGAAAATTATTTTTTCATTTTCATTTCGGCTTTTATTTTGTTATTCTTAAGAAGTAGTGCCATGCTAAGAAACTGCGAGGAACTCTCTCACGCCTCTCTTGCTTTTCATCTCTGACACTGGTTAAAAAATTTGCAGGAGAAAATCGAAGATAAATTAATTTTCTCTTTCTGTTGAAAAACAAAACTGGTTAAACGATTCTTTTTTCGCCAGAACACACGGTTAGTACATGTTTCTGTCTTCAAGCGAGATATACTTTTAGTTGCATTCTATTGACCTAACACACGTACTTGCCGCTTATTGGGTACTTATTTTTAGGATCTTTTTGCAAATGCTTCCAAACCATCTTTTGACATCTTATAGATACCTGCACCAATCCTCTTTTATATGTAAACGCATTTGAACTAAATAAATAATTTTAAACAATTTCAAATATACGCATGAGTATATATATATCTATATATATATATATATATATATATATATATATATACATACATATGTATTTATATATTGCATTATATGAGTATAAACACATAAAAAACACCCCTATTTTTTTCATTATATCATCAGTTAATTCTGATATATTTCGAATATAGAAGGATCTTCAATTATATCTTCTTTATCTGCTTTTATAGTACATAAGATTGTACATAGTATACACTGATACTATATACACACAAACACACGCATTGATATATATGTATATATATATATATATATATATATATATATATATGTATATAAATGTATATATACACATACATGCATATATACATGTATATATATGGGTATATATATATATATATATATATATATATATATATATATATATATGTGTGTATATATATGTATATATACATACACCCATATATATATATATATATATATATAATGTTATATAGATGTATGTATGTACATATATGTATATATATATGAGTATATATATATATATATATATATATATATATATGGGAAATGAAAAAGGAAAACTCAACAAATGTTGTTTATATACTCATCAACGTTTCGTGTTTATTATAAGACTTCCTCATTAACCTATCATGTCAACCCAATGTCGATGTACTTACATGACATTTTACTTAAAATTATCATCTGTTGGTTTTTCCTTTTTCATTTCCCATTATGTCGGATTACTCTCATCATTCTTTTCTCATATATATATATATATATATATATATATATATATATATATATATATATATATATACATGAATATACATATACATAAACAAGCCGCGCATGCGTGGTCCCACTCTGTATGTGGCTTGATGTGGCGAGTGTAAAATGCAATACATTTGGGCAATTTGGGACATTTTTAAATCCCCTTTTGACCCCCTGGGGGGGCGAGCCGGAATTTTTCTGAGGTTAAGGATGCTTATTTCATATCCAGAACAATTGCATCGACATTTAGGCCAAGTACCAGAAAAATTGAATGGATGGATGTAACGTTATAGGAGAAATGGATCATTTTTTGCCATTTTAGGGAGATTTTGACCCCCTGGGGGCGCGAACCTAGTTTTTTCCAAAGTCAGCGATATTTATTTTCTGTTAGGAGGCATAGTGTCAGCATTTTGGCCGAGTTTCAGAGAAATTGAATAGATAGATGAAAAGTTATTGGGTTAAACATGTAATTTTTTGGCCATTTTGGGGGCTTTTGACCCCCTTTGGGGGTCTTTCCAGATATTCTTTTCCAGATATTCTTGAAAAATCAGAGAATGCCACCTTTTAACCTTACCAAAGTTACAACTTTATGTCAAAATTTCAGAGAAATTCAATGGATGGTCGCGGAGAAAAATCCGGACGGACGGACGGACATGCCTCAAAACATAAGTCCCCCGATTTTATAAATAGGGGGACAATAAATACGTATATATATATATATATATATATATATATATATATATATATATATATATATATTAGTACTTCATGTATCCACATACAATATTATAAGGAGATATAATTTTTTATGTGTCAGTTTTCAGTATTTACTTCAACAGTGCTCGATACGTAAGTAGAGCTAGGTAGTAAGCAATGAAAATATATATGGCAATCAAGCCATATATATTTTCATTGCTTACTATATATATATATATATATATATATATATATATATTTAACGGTTTTTGAAACCAGTAAAATGCACATATTTTTTTAAAAAATAAACATAGTATTTATTAATAGACAATATTTGTTTCTTCTTTTGATTTACACGTAATAGTTTTGCTTGATTTTGTTCTTCAGTCGTTAACGAAACTCGTTGTGTAATAATGTCCACAAGTGTGTGTGTGCCCTGGTCACACGTTATACGTATTAGTAAAAAATGTCCACTGTATATATATATATATATATATATATATATATATATATATATATATATATATATATATATATATATATATATATATGTGTGTGTGTGTGTGTGTGTGTGTGTGTGTGGCAGAGATGCAGCCAGACAGAAACATATCAGCCTAAGGACATGCAGAGATGAAAAGATAAAAGAACCGTAAACTATTGCGAATCATCCAATTCTTAAGATTGACTTCGTGACAAAATCTGTAGACAAATTCGCTGAAGCATTTACAAATAATAATAGTGTATTTACGGTACGTTACTTTATATCCCCTTAGCTGATACATAACACAGAGCAATTACTCTTGTTGACAACATAAACAGTGCATTGTCAGTTGTATATTTACATTGATTTTTACAGTTCAGAAATGACTAGAGTTTACGTACGATCTATGAAAATATGTGCATCGGAAGATAAAAGAAACGGAATTAATACAAAACGTATGGTAACATATGGTTAAGATTTATATAAAAAAATAAGTATAACTTTTTTTTTCAGTCAATCACATGGCTTAACTTTTACTACTAATATTTTCCATCTATGTGAAGTGTAATAATAGGAAATTAAATGGAATATCATAGTCTTTATGAGACTATATGTAATTTAATTTCCTATTATTGCATTTCACATACATTGTCATTGGCAGGTACATATATATGAATATAGACAAACGTATCATAATAACTTATTTCAAATTTTAATTATTTGAGATATATTAAAATTATATCTACAACATACATATCTATTGTTTAAACTTTTACACTCGTATGCAGACGACAACTTTGGAATAAGTGACTAAATCATATTGTTTTTACAGCAGTTTATTTTTTTTATTAATTTCACTCTCATCTGCGTCGATAGTAGGATATAATTTGTTTAAATTAATTTTGCACATAATAAGACCATTATTATTATATGATTGGCATTCACGTCTTTATGGAAACAACTATTATTAATATAACGAACAGCGCTATTTATCTTTGAATGCACGTCAAGTGTACTGCTCATTTATAATCTATAGTACTTATATGTCGCCTAAATGGGTACTCAGTAAGTTCGTCATTATATAATCATATGTTACCGTTGTTTACTATTTCCTGTTTGAGAAATATATCTATCGAAATATAGTAAGTGTAAACTATGTCTGAAAAAACAATGAAAGAATGATAGTTTAGTCATATTGAGCACACTATATCTGACATACATTTTTTTAATATTAACTGTTCACCAATTACCAAATACAAAGGTCCTAGAGTATAAGAGTTATTTAGATGTTCAATTGGATGATTGAACAATTCTATGAAAGGATGGAGAACTATGAGTAATAAACATTATACTATGACATACATTTGTTGACATTTGAGTTTAAAACGGGCATGTCGTAATCTGGAGGGAAGTATTTCCACAGTAATGTGTTCGACAAGTAGGAAGTTTTTGAAAATAAACTTGTTTAATAGAAGTTTCCTTTGATTGAACAGTCAAATTTGATATCTATTTAACCATCGGTGTAAATGGTGAATCTAATTGTGATGGATTTTCTTTGGTGCTTTAATGCCGACATATATTAAATATTTAAACATTGCAATGTATAACACTCCTTTAACACAAAACGTTACGATGTACACATAGTACTGGTAAAACTAAATACTTATAACTGTTAATAGTATTATTTTTATGTCACTTACACAGCAAATCTGAGCGGATTTTAATTAGAAATAAACTATTAAATGCCCTAAACTGCATAAAATTGGCCGAGAACGCTTACCCCACTATAGAAATGTGTCTGACCATATTAATATTTCTGTTTAAACATTTAAATAGCTCAATAGATACATAAAGTAGAATACTTACTGTTAACATTGATTTGTTACATTTAAAAATCTTTTTTTTAAGATTGTCTGATAGAAATTATTTTCAGTAACACAATAAAGTCGTGTTAAAGAGAAATGTATGGCATCCAACATCTAACACGAGTGCCATTTTCTCAACATTAATGGCTAAACATATGTGAGTTGGATAATTGTAAAATTTGTTCGTCAATCTATATCTCGAATAGACAGAATATGTCAAGTTGGTCAGGTACAAATGGCAACAAATTCATACATAGCTATGTGTTGGTTCACATTGTAAAGTGATTGAAGTTTGCTCCATCCGACTACCATCTTTTCCGATCCTTGCAGCATCACTTAAACAATGAAAAACATGAAAATAACGACCAACTTAAAAATGAGCTGAATTTGTTTCTCTCTTAAAAAAAAAACATTTTGTGAAGAAAGCATCAAGAAGCTAGTTGCTCGTTGAACAGAAGTCATAGAAAATGAGGGACATCATTGTAAATATCAAAAATGCCCTAATGTTAATGTTTCAGATGAAATAAATGTGTTGGACAAAAAACGACACTACTTTCTTTCCGACCTGATACATAAACAACTATGTTGGTTCACATTGTAAAGTGCTTGAAGTTTGTAAAATAAATCAATGTTATTAACGTGAGACATTGTCAAATAAAATAGCGTAAACTGTTTCTTTTGATTATATGATTCGTAATTAAAGTAAATCGTTGGAAAATTGCCATCATTTAAGTAAATGTGATCAGTTTCCTCCTCTGAATATATCTTTTCTAATTGTACCCGTCAATTTACTCGGTACGTTGTCTTAGCTTAGCTGAATAATCAGTAACATTAATTAAAACTAACTTCATACATTACAGTTCATATTACTCATTCAATTGATTTGGGAATAAGTTGTGATTTGTATATTTGAACCGCAAATATTATGCTGATAAATATATTTCTGTTATGTTATTCTTTAGCTGACACTAGATATCAAATAACACTTTACTCACCTACGGTGTGCTAACAGTCTCTCCAGACATGTAAGTAAATCTTGCGGTTAATAACGCTAATTAAGCTAAATCTAGAAGATTCTATATAGTATGTTCAGCGTGTAGTGGCTTGAAATAAAGAATAATTGTTCACGCTAAGTTTTGAACGCATCTCATCACTGAAATTAATCATAATGCTTAGCTAACGTAACGATAATACTTCAGAAAAAAAACTATTTCAAATTAGATGTACCTAGACAGTTTAGTTTATTTTGTTTTCATCAGAAATTAGGAACAGCAACATGAAAATGAATACCATCGGCAACTTACGAAATCATTAATTAACATATCTGACTTGTTTACTAATGCAATACACTATCATCAAGTAAGCATATTATTTTTGTAAATTAATTATTTTTTGGTTAATTATTTATTTCACGAATTAATCCATTAAAATTGCTGTATTTTTTCGAAGAAACCGGAATGTATCAAGTTGATTAATATAGATGGTATTGTATATAAATACATTTTTTAGTGTGTCTAAAAAATTTTTTTTTCACGAAGTAAATCATAGAAATTGATGATCGTTCTAAAAAAATGTACACACTTATAGGAATGCCTATTTTAAAATCGGGCATGAGAATGAGACAATTTTCAGCAAAACCCGATTGCATAGTTTAAATAGAGAAACCTCATAAATAGATGTTATCAATGTAATTATTGTTCCTATTATAATAAAAACTATACACTTTAGTATAAAAAAATACATATATAAGTTATTTACAGAAAGCTGTATGATTTTGAGATTAAAAGTAAGTGCACTTGACTCTGATCAATAAACTTTTAAAATAGGTTTTGTATGTAGTGAGCCAGTGTTGGTATATACCCCTTAAATGCAATCAAAATAAAATATTGTACCTACGTAACACATTGTATTGTTTCAAGTATACATTGATATTGGTCGGTTCATTAGTTAAGGGACGCAGAGTATGCATTCACTTTATATATGTATTTGTATAGATAACAGATTAGAACTAAGGAATAAGCTTCGTAACTTATTAAAACAGACATCTTTAAATACAATTATCATTTGATTCAATGTTCAGACTAAAGCCTATCTCTTTCAAGAATACCTTTGTCGTCACTTTTTCTCTCTATAGTAAGTTTCAGTTAATCGGAAATATCACGAAGAAAACACGAAACTAGACACACTCTAACACAATAACATGCTTGAATACACTTCATGGTAGATTCCCCCCTACTGCATCACACCAATTTATACAT
Organism: Sepiola atlantica; assembly: GCA_963556195.1. Taxonomy (NCBI): domain Eukaryota; kingdom Metazoa; phylum Mollusca; class Cephalopoda; order Sepiida; family Sepiolidae; genus Sepiola; species Sepiola atlantica. Next base: position 139,723,856 of record OY744526.1, read on the forward strand.
AAATAATGTTGTTATTTGGTAATGTATCATTCATAAACACTGTATGTGAACAGAATATACACTCAAGTCATGCATCTGTGTTAATATCATTATTTATTCAATCTTTCCATGTTTGATTTTGATAGTCGAAATTTCTATGCTACAAACATACTTCACACACAACCGATGCCCACGCACACCCGCGTATATATATATATATATATATATATATATATATATATATATATATATATATATATATACATACATATGTATATATATATATATATATATATATATATATATATATATATATATATATATATATATATATATATATACATACATACATACTTCCGCACAAATACACATATTATATATGGGTCGTCTAGAAATCACTTTCATTATCATATACATATAAATGTATGTATTTTTTAATTACGTGTTACGTAAACTCTAATATTTATAGTAGTGCATCTATATCTAAAGTGTTATATCATAACATGAGTGAAATTCTTTAAAATGTTTAAGAAATATAAAATGAGTATGCAAGTATATCATTGTGAGGAGTGTATCCCAGTAAATAAGAGACTCACACTATTGATGTTTTTTAAAGTCATATTTATATAGAGAGATATACTTTTGGACAATCTTTAAAAAAATATTTTTTAAAGTATAAATAAAATAAAGTATTTTCTAAAATGTTTTGGAAACGATTGTACGCTAAGATGGACTTGTTGTTTGAAGTCTAGGAACACAAAATGTAATGTCTTGATCCTTTATATGTGTTTTATATATATATATATATATATATATATATATATATATATATATATATATATATATATATATATATATATATATATATGCATATATATATATGCATATATATATATATATGCATATATATATATATAGGTTTGGTAGTTTTGTTTTACGGCATATCAACCCTTTTCGAGTTATTTAATGCCGAATCTGGTCATTATAGTAAAAGTTTTTATGCTTCAAGTTCTTTATATCTTCAAATGTTTAATCATCGTTTTTGGTTTGGTAGTTTTGTTTTACGGCATATCAACCCTTTTCGGGTTATTTAATGCCGAATCTGGTCATTATAGTAAAAGATTTATGCTTCAAGTTCTAAAAATAAAAAAGGGGAGGGAGAAAGGGAGAGGGGCTGTTGTTTTTGTTTTTGGTTTTGTAGAACATAATTAAGTTTTACAAAAAAAAAAAAAGAAGAAAAACAAAAAACGTCAATGTAGGTGAATTTCGTCTCAGGGAGCCACAGGGCAGCCTGATCTGGTATCACCAGTATATATATATATATATATATATGCATATATATATATATATGTATATGCATATATATATATACATATATATATGTATATATATATATATATATATATATATATATATATATATATATATATATGCATATATATATGCATATATATATACATATATATATATATTTATATATATATATATATATATATATATATATATATATATATATATATATATATACATATATGAGTTTGTGGGGGTATAGTAGCATTACATAGCGGTTTCAAGTCACCTAAATCCATTATATTTATGTATATTGATATCATTTCCTGGAAGAGTAATATTTACAATCACAAATAGTATAATTTACTTTGCTTTTGTTGAGGTCGAAGATCTTCTATACTCTTGCTTACATCGCTTGAAGTTGACTTTCAACGCACAACGTCACTACACACATTGATTAACCGTGGATTACTTTATTTGCCCCTATTCATCCCTCTATCGTACACTTTCTTTCCCCTCTATCTCTCTATATATGTGCATCTCTCTCTCTCTCTCTCTCTCTCTATACACACACATATATATATATATATATATATATATATATATATATATATATATATATATTTATATATATATATATATATCATGGTGATTGGCTCCTATTTTAGTATAAGTTTCAATCGTCATGATGTTTTGATTTATATATTTTTTGTCCTTTGATCATCTAATCACAATAATAATGCCCCATAATCTTTGTTCTCAGCACAGACATTATAGTTCTTGTTCTTTATTTTTACTCCTACCTTATCTACAGTTTCAGCGATTTCGATTCTTCTTTAGAAATAGTATTCTTTCACATGTCTGCCATCAATTCGGATTATCGTGTCTATTACGCATAATGTGGAGATAGAGTAGTTACTGTTCAACCGCCTTCAATAAAAAGGCTGTTTTGCTAATAGCATTGTATGTCTATTGGAATTCCGTCGGCGAGATGAGTGTCTCATGACAGAAATTCAATCTACACATTTTTCTCGTGATTAGATTGAATGGATGTTTATTCAAGTATGTTATTCACTAGGTTCGTATAAATGATACTTTTTGCATCAATGCTCCAGGAATAAGTCCACGTACAATACTTGGTGCCCCTAGCATATATAGCTTCAGGATTTGGCGGTCGCTAATTTTAATTGTTTAATATGCAATTTTCATGGGTTTCTCACTATTCTATTGGCATTGTGATGACTATGCTTCGCCAAGCTTATGGTTGAATTAGAATTCATGATTTTTTATTCGTCTAAAAGTGTAATCTGACTTCTCTTCAGTGTGTCCAGCTTAAATCTTAAATATCATATCTAACTCCGACTCAAACTTACGTTTTAAATAGCATTACCGATGTCAGTCATAATGCCGATTGTAATTAAATGTTTGTCAGGCAGTCACCCTTTATTTATAGATTGGATTTTGTTAAGCTTGCTACGTTCATCTATGAACTTATATTTACGTGCTTTTTTAAAACTTACATGTGTTATCTGAGTTCAGTCGGGTTGTTAGGTAGCGTGTGATAATTTTTCCCGTTAGTGTATAACTAGTAAACTAAAACTAACTGTTGTGGGGTACAAATCACCCCTATTGAAGAACTAATGGAAGCAACCATGTATAATAAATACCATGGTTGCAAATACTCAAACAGAGCACACTCCTATCTTGTGAGTGTCCACGTGTGGTATCTGATCCGATGGATACTACACCCTATAGACCGGCGTTGTCTTGGCCTTCGGGGCATGATTCCGCCGGTCTATGGGTCTGTCCTGTGCAGTTCTAGGAGGTCCACCCTCCCAGGCTTTGCCTCTCCTCTTTGGGGAGGAGTAAGTTGATAGCTTACTGCCTGAGGCGCCCCTACCGGGGAATGCCGACGGGGCTGTCCAGGCAATTTTTAATGGCTAAAGCGCTCACGTTCTCGGGCGCTGGCTTTTCAAATCCCACTTTCCGACCTTGTGTCACATACTCCTAATGTGGGTAGGTGTTAAATATCGAGCACACTCCTATTATGTGAGTGTCCACGTGTGGTATCTGTTCCGATGGATACTACACCCTATAAACCGGTGTTGTCTTGGCCTTCGGGGCATGATTCCGCCGGTCTATGGGTCTGTCCTGTGCAGTTCTAGGAGGTCCACCCTCCCAGGCTTTGCCTCTCCTCTTTGGGGAGGAGTAAGTTGATAGCTTGCTGCCTGAGGCGCCCCTACCGGGGAATGCCGACGGGGCTGTCCAGGCAATTTTTAATGGCTAAAGCGCTCACGTTCTCGGGCGCTGGCTTTTCAAATCCCACTTTCCGACCTTGTGTCACATACTCCTATAGTGGGTAGGTGTTAAATATCGAGGACATTCCTATCATGTGAGTGTCCACGTGTGGTATCTGTTCCGAAGGATACTACACCTTATAGACCGGTGTTGTCTTGGCCTTCGGGGCATGATTCCGCCGGTCTATGGGTCTGTCCTGTGCAGTTCTAGGAGGTCCACCCTCCCAGGCTTTGCCTCTCCTCTTTGGGGAGGAGTAAGTTGATAGCTTACTGCCTGAGGCGCCCCTACCGGGGAATGCCGACGGGGCTGTCCAGGCAATTTTTAATGGCTAAAGCGCTCACGTTCTCGGGCGCTGGCTTTTCAAATCCCACTTTCCGACCTTGTGTCACATACTCCTAATGTGGGTAGGTGTTAAATATCGAGGACATTCCTATCATGTGAGTGTCCACGTGTGGTATCTGTTCCGATGGATACTACACCCTATAGACCGGTGTTGTCTTGGCCTTCGGGGCATGATTCCGCCGGTCTATGGGTCTGTCCTGTGCAGTTCTAGGAGGTCCACCCTCCCAGGCTTTGCCTCTCCTCTTTGGGGAGGAGTAAGTTGATAGCTTACTGCCTGAGGCGCCCCTACCGGGGAATGCCGACGGGGCTGTCCAGGCAATTTTTAATGGCTAAAGCGCTCACGTTCTCGGGCGCTGGCTTTTCAAATCCCACTTTCCGACCTTGTGTCACATACTCCTATAGTGGGTAGGTGTTAAATATCGAGGACATTCCTATTCATGTTTTACCGCATGGTAGGAATCCGGTCATCTCCTACCACATTTAGTGTCGTTACTGTATTGCTATGAATAAATACATTGTATATTTTAACCTGTCACAATTTGTGGTTGTTATCTTTGTGACCCCTAGCACGGGTCTACAACACTAACCTATTACGTTTGTGTTTAAACACACATTTGGTATGCTCAGCGTAAGTCTGAAAGATCACGTTCCCCTGCCTGTCACGCCGGTATCTGTAATATGATCTTCACATTTTCATTGCTTAATATGTTGCTTGAATGGACGCAACTCACTAATATGTGTCTGTGTTTTCCGTACATTTTTGCTTCATAAAAATATGGTGTTATAGATCAATGGTTTGAAGATATCTTATGAATTACTTGGATGTTGGTGGTGAGGAATAGCAGGAGAGTTATTGATTATCTACCAATTACCCCCCTCCAATTCATCCCGTCGTTCGCTCTTCCGGGGTTTCTTTACAATAGCACGCTTCGTTTGATATCTTTCAGAATAGGAAAAAAAACGCCCATTTTATAGAAATACATGCTGACACAAAGTAAAGCCGACGATGTTATTTGAAAACATGAAACGATTCTGGACAAGCAAAAGGATGTTGAATGAACATTGAACGCTTTTCTCAACCCTAGTCGTTATTGCCAACATTCATTTCACTTATAAAGATCGTTTTTTTCTCTTCATTTTTAAAAGTTAGTTAATTGAATACTCGCTTTAGAATTACGCTTATGGTCTACTTAAGTCATAGAGAAGGTTCCTATAGAAATGTTCGTTTATTGATTTATGAACATTGTTGTTCTTCGCGCTCTTTATAAAAAAAGGGAATACAAAGAATGTTGTTTAAGCTGAACTACCTCCTTATCGATAAATTACCATATTTAATTATACACGGCTTTTAGAAATAATAATCTATGATTATGGATTTATAAAGGCACTGTTTCCTCTCGTTACATAGAAGCTAACTTTCTTGTATCACTTCGACTATAACACCTTACAAATGTTTTCCCGCACAAATATTTAATATATTTATGTGTTAGAAATTATAATACTACACATAGAAAACTATTTTTATATATGGAATATTAATATATGTGTAAATATACTGCATATATTTTAAATATATTTACTGTAGATAGATAACAGCATATTATCTCAATTTTGCTTCGCGAATCAATCGACTGAACTTTACAGTAAAGCAAATCGTACTTTCTAACGCAGGTTAGATCGAATAAAAATAGAGCCTAAAATAAGACCACGAACAGACAGCAAAGATAAACTGAAATATTAGTATTCACACAAATCAAAGTCAATCACAAACAACCTATGTATTATGTTTAACCTAATAATCGCATCACACTATCATATTTATAATGTAACACCTTTTTTAGATAACATTTTAATGAATCTCAGTTAATATGTGTTACAATATCTATTAAATCTATTTAGAAACGAAAAGTATGTAAACGATTAAATCATAAAATTGGGTATTAGTGTATATATATATATATATATATATATATATATATATATATATATATATATATATGTAATTTATTTCTTAATCTTCACATTTTCTGAAGACGTTCACCAACACGAACGAAACCGGTCAAATCTCTTGTTTTTGTTTTTCTCCTTCACTTTTAACCTGTTTTCCGTTTGTCATTTTTCACACAATTTGGTTACCATCTCATTTCATTTTCATAACTTATCGTATACCTTACCCGATATATATATATATATATATATATATATATATATATATATATATATATATATATATATAACATAAAATATAATAACACGAAATTACATAATTGTCGATGCAATAATTAATTTCAACCTTGTGGTTTCCTCGGGCATCTAACTAGACAATTACATTTTTGAGACTGACATGAAACTGAATTCACATTCAACAATTCAAATACAACCAGAGAGAGTGGTGTTCAGATTGGTTGCAACCACCACTCTCTCTGGTTGTATTTGAATTGTTTAAGGTGAATTCAATTTTCTGTCAGTCTCAAAAATGTAATTGTCAAGTTAGATGCCCGAGGAAACCACAAGGTTGAAATAAATTATTGCATCGACAATTATGTAATTTCGTGTTATAATATTTTATGTTATTCTTGCTCTGTTTACCACATTGAGCTCTCATACCCGGATTCTTCCTGGAATTATTCCATTATAACACACACATATATATATATAGCACATAGTAGCACATGGTGGGGTAGTAAGATTGGTATAACTAATAATACACCTATACGTTAATGAAACAACAATTCAACCATGAAAAGATTCAATAATGGAACCTGAAGTAACAAAATATGTATAATGGCATAGAGAAATACAATTTAGCCAAGATCCTTGTAAAACACAAAACAATCACATAGCCACAACATAAAAATAAATTGATTACACAAGTGGTTAAAAGAACACGAGAACACCGAAAGTAGATTATGTGTATCGACGTTTTCTTATTATTCTAAAAGTTCTAGGAGATGACTGATTTAAGGAAGATATAGAAATCCACAATTTAAAACAACAGTGATGGTCTCTGACGTGAGAAGAATTTATTTTCATAAATGCAAAATATAGTTAATTATTTGTGATATTTCTCTTCAAATCAGTCATCTTGGAGAGTTCTCGCAATAAATGCGTCACATCTATAACATATAACACACTTTCTGTTTCATTTTCTTTTATTTTCTATTACGTTGCATTATAACGTTAATGATTACTACACACATACACAAACACACACAGATATATATATATATATATATATATATATATATATATATATATATATTAGCAAATTATTCGTCCTCTATCGAATAAACAAATATACAATGCTCATTTATCATCTTGGTAATTTTATGAACACAATTAAAGTGACTGTAATCGTGTTATTTAATATATAGCAACGTCGTGGTAATCCCCTTTGTGTCTATCACTTTTTCACATTGTAAACTTCATGCACAATGATTGTACTCAGATGGACATTTAGTTCTTGTAAATTTTGAAATTATGTGATATATATATATATATGTATATATATATATATATATGTATATATATACATGCATGTTCTCTGTGTGTAAACGATGTTTATTTACTCAAACCTTATAGTTTCTGCTAATAATTACGGCATGATAACACGCACGTGGATATACACATATACGACATCATCTTTTATATATATATATATATTTATATATAGTATTATTAACTAAGTCAATGGTAACACATATATACAGACATACACACATACATGCGTGCACACATACATACATACATACACACATACATACATACCTATATGCACATGTATTATAAAGTCACACATACGTATATTTTCGAAATATAAACTAAAATGTTATATTACAACAGAAAATTCAATTATGTATTTCCCAAATGACCTTATTTTCTGTCTTTTTTTCAGTCCCTCTCCCTCTTACTTCATTTCCCTGTAACTCTCTATCTCTCGCGCTGACGTTCTCTTTCTATATATTTGAAAATAATTATTTTTATGTCACATGAAATTAGAAATTGCAGACTTCGGAATTGATTCCATGAAATATTAATCATTGTTTCAATTCTGAAGCCTATGACTCTCATATGGGAATACAAAAACGATGCTAGAATACTGGAATAATTTACAAAACAAATAACGTTTTCAGACTCAATCAAATGACATGAGATTCAAAAGTTTACTTTGATAAGTGTTTCGTTTTGAAAAAAATAATGTGAATATAATTAGAATCTAAATTAAAGTTCTGACAATACACACGTGATGCATTTTTTATTTTTCCTCTCAAAAATGCAATTAGTTTTTTCACAATGTTTACTGAATAGTTATATATTTAACACTTGCTAGTGTTTCTATTTGTACAAATGTGAAGTGTCCTGCACATAATATACAGTATACTATCTACTAACAACTGTATCCATGTCTGAAAGATTACGTACTGTAATTAACGTCTTCAAAAATGACCGTAAATTAAATAAATGTACACATAGAAAAAAGGAAAACACATCGAGATATGTCCTGTATATCACAGAAACATCATTGAATGTATGCACTCAATGAAAATACTTATACAAATCCGTATATATATATATATATATATATATATATATATATATATATATATATATATATATATATATATATGTATATATTATTTGCATACATATATATGTACTTTAAAACTCCGTACAATAAAAAATAATGTCAACCATGAACAATTTACTTGTAAGAACCAATAACATGTTCTGGCAATGCCTGTCTAAATCGAGTACTCAGGACCATAAACCCCCCACACATATATATATATATATACATATATATATATATATACCAAAGGTGTGTGTATACGTTTCTCTAATTGAGAATGTAGTCTCACGGCACATAATAAACACCACCATACACTTGGAAAGTATAGTTGCATATATAGTCGAGAATAAGAATATTAAAAAAATAAAAACATATATATAATTAAATTATTATGCATCGCTCATATATATATATATATATATATATATATATATATATATATATATATATATATATATATGTAATAAATACGAATCATTTACTTCATATACAGAGATAATACAAACCTAAGCAAATATGTAAATTGTCTATAAAACGGTCAAATACTAAAACAACATACGATTATACAAAACGAAATAATACAGAAAAGGTCGCTATAACTGATCCATAATATTTGAGATTGTGTCTGATAAACACAAACAAGATATTCTGGCAGATATTATAATATGAGCAATAGGGTAACTTATAAAATCCACAAAAATTTAAAGGCGGACACATCCTGTAACGATAAACTATGTATTATGAACTATAAATACAGTGTATATGCGTGTATACATATTAAAAAGGTGTTAGCTCTCTTCCACCCCCCTTTCAATAATATTTTCTTTTGTTCATCACGAAATCCCGTTTTATTCTTAAAAAGACCCCGTTTTATTGTTCAAGCTGATTCTCTGTGGCGGGCTGAATCATTAACGCCCTTCTTCTTCCTCTTTTTAATCCGTGTATTGCCCAGTCAACATGTAAGCAATATTTCTCGTTAATTGTAATACGACGATTTGAAAATCTGACCAAGTTTTGGACGTTAAATACCTATTTTATTAGTTAGCTTTCTTAAAGCTGCAAACACTACATTTTTGCAATGCTTTTAGCAGTATTGTTCGACGTAACAGTATTAATAGAAATAGTCCGATATCTGCCTTTTCTGTCTTCAGTTGTTTTTTCAGCATTCTTCCGACTTCAAAATACGACGACTAAACTGTTCTTATTTTAAATCTCTTTACTATGTTATTTTATTTGTGTACATGTAAGCATATGCAGTTCGGAACCTAGTTGATGCAAAACTTCTTTCTGATCACCAGTATAGATTTATACAAGCACGATCGACTGCGGATATCCGAACGGTCATCTCTGGACATATATATATATATATATATATATATATATATATATATATATATATATATATATATATATATATATATATATATATTTTACTGGAGAAGGCAGGTGACGCAAGGGTGGTAGAGCTTGATATATCTAAAGCCTTTGACAAGGTCTGTCATTAAAGTGCTTTTCCTAAAATATCACTCATATAACTTCATATAATTATATTCTCTCAAACTAAAAGAAATAACTATGTTTTCCTCGATAGCTTTTCATCTAAGTAACATGACATTAATACTTGTCTCCTCTAGGAATTCACCCTCTGAACTTTACTGTTCCTGATTTCCATAAACGACCTCCCTGATGACATTGAGTTTGAGAGAGATACATTTCCTGACGACATTACGCTCTACTCTCGTCATGTGGGCAAAACAGACGCACACATATCCGTGACAATAACTGGATCCATAAGAAATGACTTCAATGTTGTGGTGGATTGGGGTCATATATGGATGGATACTTTTAATGCTGCAAAGCCAACACTCCTTTCCTTAAATCACTCCAAGAAACATATTCAACCATCGATTGTCATGGTACACAACACAATACCTGAGAGTTCAACATTAAAACTCCTCGGTCTAATATTCATTAGCTACATGAATGGAATAAATGCATTGTAAATGTTGCCAATGCTGCTGCAAAGAAGGTTATCTTCCTCTACCTTGCTAATAAAATTCTTACACCTGGCATTATCCTATATATCTACAAAGCCACCATCTGCTCATACATGGAGTATTTTTGCAACATATGGGGTGGTGTATCATCAAATAGTATCTGCCTCTCAGACGAGGTAAAAAAATCGCCAACTTAATCGGTCTCTCAAAATCTACCAATCTCCATCCCCTTGCATATTTGTGCCGGTTTTACAAGTACTTCAATGGATTGTGTTCCGATTAACTTGCGGCCCTAGTGCCCTTCCACTATACCGACCCGACAATCAGATAAGCCCCACCCATCCACTGTGGAGAGGCCCAGATGCTAGAGAACCTTCTACTTCGATTGCTCTCCTCATGTTGCTGGCCTCTAGAACTTTCTCCCTGCTCCCTATGCCCCCGATTGTACCGACATGCTGAAGTTTAAAACTAATGTAAACAGACATCTCGCTGAACAGCGCAAAACCTACTATGCCCCCGAAAACTTACACCCTAATGCCTAGTAGCCTGTTCGGTCTACATTGGTGGCCTGCCTGGTTTGGGATGAACTATGTTGAAAAACACACCTTATATATATATATATATATATATATATATATATATATATATATATATATATATATAAATTATGTGTAGTATGCAGTTCTTACGTTTTTATAGATCTATAAGTCATATACATATATATATATATATATATATATATATATATATATATATATATATATATAAACACATGTCCACACCCACTCTCATACATACACACTCACACACCCCACATCCATATATATATATATATATATATATATATATATATATAATATATATACATTAGGGGAGGTCGATTTTGAAACTGTAAATTATCGCACTCGAAGAAAGTTGCCAAATAATGTCAAAAGTTACCACAAGAAATATTTTTCTTTAAAACTTTGTATTTATTTGAGCATTGCAACTTTAAGATCAAATAAATCGAGATTTTTTCTCACAGCCTAGATTTCACCGGCAGAAGTGTCGCCTTAAATTACACCCGGGTTTTAACAAAAAAAAGTAATACATTACTTAATAATAAATATTTTAAAGTTTATTATTCCTTTTCTTAAGAAATTAAATGTACATATTCAAATTAAAAAGGAATAAAACACTATAATATTTAATTTTATATATAAATAATTATTTATTTACATAGGCGTTTTATTTATTGGATATTTTTTATGGTATTCACCGGTTGGAAATTCAACGAGCGAATTTGAATTCACGTGTTGATTCTGTGTTTACAAATTTAATTATCACAAATATATATTGAATTGTCGAGCGCTGGCTTATCTAATCCCACTTTCCCGACCTTTTGTCACACCTTACCTTGTGGGAGTTAGATAAATAAAAACTAGTTCAGCCAGGGTGTTTTACCCCACCAAATAAACCGGTATCGTCCGGGTCTTTGGGTCTGGATTCACGCCCGTCTATTGGGGCTTGTCCGTCCTGTGCAGTTCTAGGAGGTGCACCTCCCAGGTTTTGCCTTCCCTCTTTGGGGAGGAGTAAGTTTATTGCTTACTGTCTGAGGCGGCCCTACCGGGGAATGCCGACGGAGCTTCCTAGGCAATTTTTAAATTGCCAGAGTGCTCACCTCTCGAGCACTGGCTTTCTCATCCCACTTTCCTGACCTTGTGTCAATCTTACCTTGTTGGAGATAGATAAATAAAATCTAGTTCAGCCATGGGTTTTTACCCCACCAAATAAATCGGTATCGTCCGGGCCTTTGGGTCTGGATTTACGCCCGTCTATTGGGGCTTGTCCGTCCTGTGCAATTCTAGGAGGTGCACCCTCCCAGGCTTTGCCTTCCCTCTTTGGGGAGGAGTAAGTTTATTGCTAACTGTCTGAGACGCCCCTACAGGGGAATGCCGACGGGGCTGCCCAGTCAATTTTTTAATGGCCAGAGTGCTCACCTCTATAGCGCAGGCTTATCTAATCCCACTTTCATGACCTTGTGTCACATCTTACCTTGTTGGAGGTAGACAAATAAAACTATTTCAGCCAGGGTTTTTTACCCCACCTAAAATATTATATGTATTAAGTTGATGGGAGAATGGATAAGGACACATTGATGTATAAAGAAATTGTGGATGAAAATAGACAGAGAATTATGAAAAAAACTAAGGGACCAGAACTCCATTTAACTTTTACAAAAGAAACACCATGTGAAAGTAAATATCTGACACAGAGTTCTTCCTAATAGTGGTGCAACAGGTGCTGTTCATGCAGATCAAGTGGTGGATGTTTTGCATGAATTCCACAGTGAGAACAGTATCAAGGCTATACTTGTTGACAACACTAATACCAACACAGGTTGCGAAGGTGGAATGGTTGCAATTTTAGAAAAAAAACTTTTAAAAAATCTTAACACAATTCATAATGAACTACCTTTCAGAGCCCTTTTTAAAAACATAGATGGTTGTGCAAAGGGCCCTACAACATTCAGTGGCCCTCTGGGGAAATTATGCTTAAATGATTGCCATGATTTACCCCAAATATCATTTTCCACTATTAGCAATCCTCTAGAGTCAATTTTTAAAATTGATGAAATACATGATCTTAGTTCTGACCAAAGACTCCTTTATGAATACACAGTAGGTATTTCTAGAGGTAAGGTTGACTCTAGATATACCTCCTGGAAAATTGGTCCTTTAAACCAAGCAAGATGGTTAACTTTGGCCATCAGGCTCATGTGTTTATGGACTCGTGGTGCATACCCACAAAGGCACACAACAAAACTACACTATGTAGTAAATTTTATTGTAAATGTGTATGCCACTTCTTGGTTTGAAATTAAAAGAAATAGTAAATTCCACAATCAGCAAGTGCACATTTTTAATATGACCCAGAGGATTAAGGAGCAGCCTCAGGAAATCCAAGATATCACATTTAGAAATATACAAGGTAATACATTTTGTTTACTGCCTGAAAACTTTCTATATTCCATGGTTAAATCTGAAGAGAGTGAAGTAAGAGAAGAAGCTTTAAAAAGAATTTTGGCCATTAGGTAAGTAATATTTATTCATATATTTCTGACTCAATTATTTATTCCAATTCATAGAATTTTTTTTAAAGATTTTATCTAATTTCACAATAATTATTAAAGCAGTACATATTGGAATTTTTTAATAATTCAATTAATTAATTTGTTCTTTCAGGAGTGAGGAGTCAACCAGAAAAAGATTAAAAAGAATACCACCTATTAATTTTAATGCCACACATTGGACACAATTAATAGATTTAAAATTATGCTGCATTTTTGGCATTCTCAGGGCGTGGAACGAGCAGTTAAGTTAATAACAGAAGCTTCACAAACTGTATATGGTTTTGAAGCAAGGCATCAACACATTACAGCCGAAGTTTTGAGTCAGAAATTGAGACCAGCATTTTGTCTAAGGGGTCTTATATGGAGCAATTTGACTCTCAATATTAAGCTCCATTAAAATAGTGTTAGGTTTTTCCTTATTTCTTTGCTTGTTATATTTTCACTTATAACAGAAAAAAATCATTTTTTTAGGTATTCAAATATTACTGTTTTATTCATAACGTTAAAAGGTAGTTTACAAAAGCAGATACTGAAAATGAGGGGGGGGGGGCAAATTTTCAATTTGAAGATTTCTTTAATTAATATCATTTTTATAAAATAAAAGGACATTCGCTGATTTTAAATGCACAAATTATTTGGTTTTCACACCAGTATTCAAGCAAATCTTGCAAAAACGAGGAATTTTCAGTATATTCTTGTCTACGATCTTTGATACCAAACGCTCAAAAAACCGCTGAAGTTTTTGATCTAATTTTTTGCATGAGTATTTAATAGGTCTATATACAACTTTCGGTACGTGCCTTTTTTTAATATTTAAAAAAAAGTGTAAAATCGACCTACCCTAATATACATATATCTGGTTGAACAGGAGTGCCAACTTCTGTTTATTCCTTTTTTGATCCAATCGTTCTATTCGTCGAACAATAGATCTCGTACTATAAACCAAGGAGTGTTGGAAATCTCCATATTTGACGCAAACGTTTTCGACCATCATTGGTCGTCTTCAAGCGGCTTATTAAACAATGCAAAATAAAATTGGTGAATTTTGCATTTTTCAATCATCCGCTTGAAGACGACCAATGATGATCGAAAACGTTCGCGTCAAATATGGAGAGTTCCGTACACTCCTTGGTTAATAGTACGAGATCTATTGTTCGACGAATAGAAAGATTGGATCAAAAAAAGAATAAACAGAAGTTGGCACTCCTGTTCAACCAGATATGTATAAAAGAAGAATAGTTGCCTAATTATACAATATATATATATATATATATATATATTTACATATCAGTTTAGGTTTGTAATTGGTTAATTCTACAAATGTACGCTGTGGGATATGCATTTTTCGTCGTGTCTTTTTCGACTGTTTGCATTGTGTGTACAGTAAGAGTTGATGTGGATCAAGATGAGATGATTAAAAAATACAGCTAATTTCTAAGAAAACCTCAGATGGACACACACCCTTATAATTAAAACAGACACACTACATATTTAAACACCAATTAGATCTAGTAAAGGTGCAATACTAATGAACACATAAAGAAAGGACAAACTACGGTTGTAAAACTTACCTGGAACATTAATCATACTGATGATCAACTGGCAAGTAGTTTATAGCTAAGTCCTTAGAGAATTACACATGTGCATGTTCGAATGTATTCCTACACTTTTAGATAGTATATGCACTATATTAACTTGAACGTTATGTGAATTGTTCTATCTTATTTGAACGGTGCGCTAATATAAATTAATCAATGCGGTGAAACTGATTGATTTGAAACTCATGAATTATTAGATGTATTTACTGTTTTTTTTTGTGTTGCCTATGTATATATGATATGATTTGCAAAGTTTACCAAACAATACTTTTTAATATTTAAATATGGCATAATGATTGATATTTCAATAGAACGTATACTTTTTAGTTTGATATAACATATGTGTTTTAATATTTTAATTAAACATATAATTTTAATAATTAAGTATTACACATATGTTTTTGATATTTAAAAATAATATATACTTTTAATAATTTAGTATAAAATATACTTTTTAATATTTGAATATAAAATATACTTTTTATAATTTGAATATAAAATATGCTTTTTAATATTTTAGGATAACTAATACTTTTTATATTTTAATACACCATATACTTTTTAAATTTTTAATATAACATATACTTTTTTAATATTTTAATATAACATACACTTTTTAAATATTTTCATATTACATATTGTTTTTAATATTTTAGGATAACAGATACTTTTTATATTTTAATATAACATATACTTTTTATATTTTAGCAATCATAAATGATTAATGCCGGAAATGATGATGGGTGTTGCTTCTTTATAATTATAGTAGGCCACGTGTTGATGCAACATATTTATTTTTCTATCTCGGCTTATCTTAATTCCCCGGCACACAACTTATGTTCCAATCAAATTGATTACTTCTTTCTTTTTAACAAGATAATAATATTTAAACATTGCCGTATTGTAAATATTATATTTAATAGAACTACAGTTTCTTCTCAAGTATTTTAAGTAAATGGTATTCGCGAAGCAATAGATATACGACAAACTGATCTATTATCTACGTGAAATAATATTCCCATCAGTACGTATATAACGCTTACATTAAACATGAAATGTTCGTTTGTCTGTCTTAGTTAAAATTAAGAAAGATATGTTCGGTTTTTCAAAATAGTATGTATTGAGTCTGAGCCCAGTCACGCTTAGTTTGTAAATAACACATTAAACTGCGTCTTAGCAATGTTATCAGATACAGCTTTTGTCGGTTTCCCTCTCGAATTTTTAAGTATTAGTAGCATTGTAATTATAAAACATAAGTTTTAGTATCATTGTAATTATTTAAACATTTTCTTTGACTTAAAAATGTTAAATGTAAAAATAACTATAAAACACGCTTCCTACCGAAGGGTGTCTCAGACGAAATAACAGATATAGTATTCGTTGGGTTTTCACATGGAACGTAAAAATAATGTTTTTCAATCTAACAGCATAATGTTTGAGATTTGGATGTAACGATGAAGTTGGAAATATGAGTGTTAAATGTCGGGCACTCTGTTTTTTTAGATTTGTAAATATAACGTCTATCTATCAAGGTGTTTATCGAGTTGCATATCTAAAGAAAATCTGTTTTTATTTTCTTATTAAGTCTCTTTCGTCTTATAGAATTTCCATTGAGATATTAGTGGCATGCAATCAGTAATGGCTGCTGGCTAAAGAGAGTTCCGTAAAATTGATTATAAAGGAGATGTATGGCTCTAAATAAAAAATATAACCTACATGGTCTGCGTATCAAACGTGCTCTGTTAAAACAACCAGGTTAGGTGCAAGGAAAACATATTAAATAGTCATAAAGAATTAGTCCCACCCTCTCTATTTCTCTCACTCTTTCTTTCTCTCCCTCTCCCTCCCCCTCTCTCTCTCTCTCTCTTTCTCTCTGTCTCTCTCTCTGTATATATATATATATATATATAGCATATAATATATATCAGAGTATACTTAATTATGTAATTCTTTCAAAATATATTTATTAATAGGGAAAGAAACAGTACATTTTTTAGCAAATAAAGATATATGAGTATTTGCTTTCGAATTGAAACTATTCAAATACGCCTTCTCTTGTATTAGTTTATTTGCGGTACTTGCATGTTTCTTCCAACAATTTATTGTATATAATCATATACAGGCATCACATTAGGTTTTATTTCATCCGGTCTTATGTTATTTACTACGGCAATCTCTCTGTCTTTCTCTCTTTCTATCTCTCTCTCTCTCTCTATCTCTCTCCCTCTCTCTTTATAATTACTTATATTTTCTCTGTTTATCTTAATAAAATCTCTCTGTCTTTCTCTCTTTCTATCTCTTTCTTTTTCTTCCCCCCCCCCTCTCTCTCTCTCTCTCTCTCTTTATGATTACTTATATTTTCTCTATTTATCTTAATAATTGCTTTTACCGCATAACTAATGTTTGGTTTTTAAGTATCCTATTTACTCATTCAATATGTTATATATGTATCTATTGAGAAGAGAACGGTTACTAAATTGTCTCAATGTTTGTGCTTAGTCAATTTATATTAGATGTAGCCGTTTTAGTTTTTTTGTTTATGATAATTATTTCTTTCACGGTATAAATAATATTCTGTTTTCAAAGTATTCTATAAAATTATTAAGTTATTTATCTATGTAAATATTTAGGTAGGTAGAGTTGTTAAATCGTGTTACTGATTGCGGTTTATACATTGTTGTTATATATATACATATAATGTAGCCAGGAGACAACTTAATTTATCCAGAAAAATGGTTAAATGACTTGCTTTGATTGTGATGAACGTATATATATGTGAATAGATGAAAAGAATATATATATATATATATATATATATATATATATATATATATATATATATATATATATATATATATATATATATATTTGTATATGTACATATATGTATACATACATATATATATATTTGTGTATGTATATGTATATAAAATATACAGGACTGGCGGGACAGTTATAAAAGTGTGTGGGGGGGGGGGCTCTCCTGTACAAGTGGGGGGCGGTTAAACACATGCATATATAACTTCATTATTGATGACCGTGCCGCCGTCTATGTATATATATACACAAAGATATATATATATATATATATATATATATATATATATATGTATAAGTATATGTTTATATATATATATATGTATATATATTTACATACACCCATATATATACATATATATACATATATATATATATATATATATATATATATATATATATATATATATATATATATATATATGTATATATACCCCAAAATACGTATATATATATATGTATATATATACATATATATATATATATATATATATATACATGTATATATATATACATATATGCATATATATACACACAAATATATATATTTATACATATATACATATATATATATGTATATATATATATTTATCTATATACACGTATAAGTATATATATATATATATATATACATATCGATATATGTATCTATATATACACATATATATGCATATACATATATATACACATGTATGTATATATATATATATGTATACATATATATATATACCCATATATATATGTATATATATATATATATATATATATATATATATATAAATATATGTATATATATATATATATATGTTACTTTTTGAACGGATTTTATTGGATTTTGATCATAAGAACCATGTCTGAGTTCGCTATGAAAGATAATATAAAAGTTGGCCTTTGAACAGAAAATATCAAAGTGCAGACATAAAAAAAACTCATGTGTTGGGTTAAAAGTAGTTTTCTTTTACAGACATCTATGTTAACACTTCTGTTTGGTTCTTTGATCAGAAGGTATCTCAGAAAATTTCATTTTCATTTTTATTTGTATCTGCTTCGCTTAGTATTTAAAATATTCGTACATAGTAATAAATACCATTACTTTTTAATTTTTCATACATATTTAATTCATATAAGACTAGTTATTGTATATAATAATACGAGTGTGCAACCACACTTTGGAACCTGAGTAAGAGAATGTCATCGACGTATCGGACATATATGGAGGGTTTAGGGATAATATTAAAAGTTTCTAGGTTAGACATATAATACTCAGCGAACAATGGTCCCAGGGCTGATCCCATATATGTCCGATACGTCGATGACATTCTCCTACTGACAAAACACTTATCTAATTTAACTCAAATTAAAAATGCTTTTACAAATAATTCAACATTTAACTTTACACAATAAATTAATATCAACAAATAATTACCTTCCTAGATATAGAAATAGAAATGTCTACAGATAAATGTATCACCTATCTGTATAAGAAACCATCTAGTAAAGATTCCAACTTACTTAATTTCAAGAGTGAATGCCCTGATAATAATGAAATGGCGGTCATAAAAAACCTGTTGCCAAAAGGAACTCCTTCAGTAACGAACTATTTTTTAAAGCCCTTACCGATATTAAACAGACATTAATTAACAATAATTTCCCTAATTACATAGTAGATCAACAAATAAAAAACTCACTAACCGCCATAAATAAAAACAGTAACAACAACATTACTACTAATAATATAAACTTGTTCTATTGCAACCATATGCACTCCAACTCTGAAGTAGACGAAAAAATCATTACGAATATTATACATAAATATATATCCCCTGTAGACAACGACTGTAAAATGAGAGTTATTATTTACTATAAAAGGTTTAAAACTAGCAATGTACTAATAACAAATAATCCTACTGACAATGGCTTACTAAAAACTAGTAATGCCATATACGTGTTTAAATGTCCTATCGGAGAATGTGTCTCCGCCAACAACACGTATATTGGCATGACTATACCCAGTATTTCACGTCGATTAACTTGCCACCTGACCTCCCCCCCTCAAAGCTCCATTTACCAACACCTTACAGCACATAACATCTCTAAAGATAATTTTAGAAATATCTTAACCGGTAGTACATCAATCCTGGCTGTGTCATTTTGTGGTCTCCGCCTCCCCATAATGGAAGCATTGCTCATTCAATTAAAAAGGCCCAACATCAACAATGCTCGTTATGAGGGGTGCGAAGGCGTGTTGAAATGCTGTTAAATGTTTTTAATGTTTTTAATCACATGGACACGTATTCTTAAATAAATTCACCAATTTTATTTTGCATTGATCAATCATCCGCCTGATAACGACCCATGATGGTCGAAAACGTTTCCGCCAAATATGAAGATTTCCTACACTTCTTGGTTAATAATACAATATCCATTGTTCGACGAATAGAAAGATTGGATCACAAAAGGAATAAACAGAAGTTGGCACTCCTGTTCAACCAGATATATATATATATATATATATATATTTGTGAATGTCTGCAAACATTGTTAAAATTAACATAATTCGTCTGTTTAATAATACATTTCTATATTTTAAATTTTTCTGATGATTGTTTGTGTATTACAATTACAAAATTAAAAATAAATGTTCCATAGGTTGCACGAACGTTTTTCGATTTTTCGTCGAATCCTACCAGGTTTAAAAAGAAAAAGTACAAAAAAGCTGAACAAAGAAAATAATATTAAAAACACGGCGGAGAAACGTACATATAACTTTTTTTTTCGGATTGTTCCATATGTATATATATTTGTGTGTGTGCGTGTGTTTGTATGTAAGTTAGCGGTTGAAATTATCTAAGTATGTACGTTTAGACCGATCGAACAGCATAACACTTCCTTTTATTTCAGTTCCGCTTCCGGCTTCCTGTACCTTTCCGACTTCCGCTTCCGCTTCCGCCACGTCTTTTTTTTAGAATTTTTTTTTTACCACTTGCATTTTGTTTTACCAAATCAGTTTTTTAACCAAGCTATGATAAAGCCAATCACATACGTAGCTATATATATATATATATATATATATATATATATATAAAGACAGAGAAAGAGAGACCTTCTACCTATGTCTCATGTTATTAAATATTTCAATAAATTGCACAATATCTTAAAGTCATAATTAAACTTATCAATAGCTATACGACATTATTTACACAGTGACTATGTTTAATTCTGACTAGAAACATATTGCCATCAGTCAACAAATTAAAGGGACGTATATAATCTAACTGTCGCATCGAACTACATTTTGTTGTATTCACTTATAAAGTTGACATTTTATTTCTGCTTTTTCGGAACGTTTCATGTTTCTGATAAAATCATCCCCAAAAGATTAATGTTTCTTACGTTTTCTATCCTATTAATGACTCAATATTTCTTTCTATCTTAACCTCATAAACTCTTTCCTTATCTTTTCTTTCTCTCTCCCCTGATCTCCATCTCTCTATTTTTTTCTCTTTTTTAGTCCCTCCTCTATTTTCCGCTCTTATTCTCTCTCTCTCTCTTTATCTCTCTGTATCTCTGTATCTCTCTCTCTCTCTCTCTCTCTCTCTCTCTCTCTCTCTCTCTCTCTATATATATATATATATATATATATATATATATATATATATATATATATATATATATATAGTTCTGTGTTTATTATGTATGTGTGTGTGTGGGCTTATGTGTGTGTTCATATTCCAGTGGCGTCATCTCACTTCTAAATATTTTGTGTTTTTTATTTTTTCAAGTAAATCGATTTTCTTTCATAGATAAAGAATTTCATTAAAACATCGAAAGTTCGGACGACAATGTGGCTCCCGCTGGTACTTTCAAACGCCAGCGCAGTTTATTAATAATTGGCTGGAATCAATTGCGAGTCTCCAGACATTTTTACGAGCAAAGGTTGAAAACAAAAACAAAGAAAAATGTTTGTAGTTTTATTTTCTGATTTTTTTTTTCGAGGTAAAATAATATAAATATTAAATGCAGATTCAATTAGCGGTGATGTTGCTCACTGCAGGTTTAAATCCATCGGGCCAGAGTTCGGGTTGTACCGGGAGTAGTGTAATACGCTGTCTTTAGGGAGAATGCAATTGAACTCGACATTCTCTAAAAGCCATTATTCATTGCCAGTTATGTTTAAACGTGTTTTCTTGTGTAATCTAATAACACTATTTTAGAGTTTAGAGAAACAATAATTTGATTTTCCACTAATTTATAAAGGTGACATTCTTTAAAAGCGCCATTTAATAAATATAATATTCATAATAAATCCCAATTTTTCCTTAAGATTAATTTTGAAATAGCATTGTTTCTATCTGTTATATTAAACTTGTTAAATAACATTCTCTTCGCTCGCTCATTCTACAGATTGAAATATAATTCCTGTCTATCTGAAACACTTATGTTTTATGTATATATTGGGCATGTGTCAATTTTACATACTTTACCATAGAGATTCTACCAATCAATAAGAGAGTATGTTGATAGGTGAATTTCCTTCATAATTCTAAACGTTGAAACCTCTGTCAATGTATTTATAGTTGAGTGAATTACGCGAATATAGATAGTAGAGAGCGTAGCCTGAAAATATTATAAAAATAGCGAAAAGATCACCAAATTACATTTTTTTATATATCACGTAAGTAATGGCGCCGCATTATATTTTAACATTAACATATATGTGTCTACATAAAGTTAAAGGACTGCGACTGTGTTTATGAAAGTGAGTAAACTGATTTCATTAACTATTATTTCCTATTAATGTAGTACTTATAGTTCTATATATCTAGAAAGATTTTCTCCCGTATTAAGGTAACCTAGACCGTTCGTTTTATATTGTTGCAAAACTGTTTATTTAGTATCAGTAATGTTTAGTATCTATGGCGTAGTGTATTAATCCATATTAATAATTTTACAGTATGTGACACTGCGTACAGGTGCAGAAACTAGCAAACCGAACAGAAAAAATAACATAATATAAAAACCGACGGATTTTAATACACCATAGATGTTCTTCCTATCGATTCTCTATCGATGTTTCCCCACTGTCACGTAAATATGATATAATATGACAATATAATCAAACATAATATAATATAATATAGTATATATACGTATATATGTATGTGTATATTGCACATAGGTGATTGCCTTTAAAAGTTGTGCCCAATAATTTGTGAGTTAGTAAATTAAAATACCATGTACGCGCATGTTTATCTCATTGGCTCTAAAATATGTATTTGAAGATACCACATACTCCCGACACCCACTTTTTATATATTAGTAGAAAAAAAGATATCAGGAACGTTTCGTTAATTCTGTATATTTCTTAAATATTTATACTGATATATATATATATATATATATATATATATATATATATACATATATATATACACACACATATATATATATATATATATATTACATTATTGTTGTATTAATACACACAAAACATACATATATATATATTGATAGAGAGTGATATATGTATATATATATATACATATATATATATATATATATATACATATATATTTATGACTTTCTTAAGTGACTTTCTCATATTTCATTTTATTTTTTACACATTTGGTGATAATAAACATGTGAATGTATGAAACCTTACTTTTTATTATATATATATATATATATATATGTATGTATATATATATATATATATATATTTATATAGAATATTTATATGTATATATAACTATTTATATATATTTCCTAAATGCTCGACTTGATATTAAGCACTTTTGAAACTTTTAGTTTTATGTTCATGTTATCAACATATTTCAACTTGATCAATTCATGGTTATATATATACACATATACAAATAGTTATATATATATATATATATATATATATATATATATATATAAAAATAAAAACACATATATATATTTATATATATACATATTTATATGTATATATATATTTATATATATATATTATATGTGTATATATATGTATGTATGTATATGTATATATATACATATACATATATATATATATATATATATATATATATATACATTTAAGTACTATTAACATTTCATTTGGGGGTATAGATTGCCCTTTATATACACGAGGTTTCTATCCTCGCATGCAAATTACGGATGACTTTGTAGTTCCGCTGTGTATATGTATGGTAATCTTTGGGGGAGTGTGCCAGGTAATACTATATTTAATAATCTTTGCATCTTTTCCCTTTTTTCTATATATTTTTGTTCTTTGTGTTTACATTTGATTCTATTTCTTTGTATTCTTTAAATTATTGTTTTTCTGCTCATTATTATTATTATAAGTATTATTATTATTATCATTATTATTATTATTATTATACTTATTATTATTATTATTATTATTATTATTATTATTATTATTATTATTATTATTATTATTATTATTATTATTATTATTATTATTATTATTATTATTATTATTATTATTATTATTATTATTATTATTATTATTATTATTATTATTATTCAATCCTTTTATTCGAAGCAAAATGTGAAGGTATGTTTCTTCCTATATGCTCTAGTAAAACGGCTCGCATGTCCCTTTTCTGTTAAATTAATCACCTTGGCAACCATAGGCAATTTACTTCTTGCTCGTCTTTGTGATTCATCTTGGGAATATATTGCGTGGCTATTCAAAAGAATCATTGGCGACCGAATCCGAGTAATAATGGACACGAGCTCATAGAAATAGAATAAAATGCCGTTCGGTGTCAACCCTTTTGCGACTTCCTTTTATTACTTTCTATAGTGGTCGTTATGCTCCCCGGTTCTTCTCTCATACACTAATAGGCGAATTGTAAGCCGGATTAACTAAAGAAGCTGACAATATTTAAATGGACTACGAACCTGCTTTACGGAATTAATCTCGCGAATGTTCGTGAATCTGTATCAGATTGAAAGAGTTTATGTTGAATGTTGTAGACGTGCCTTACTTTTATTTCTTCATTGTCGACTAAATCCCACCGTCTTTTGCTTTAATATATCCTTGAAATAGTCGGTGTTACATAATAGAGATAACGCATATTGCTATCACAACTACTATTACTGTTATTCCAATTATAACCATTACGATTAGTAATATAT
>OY744526.1:139754007-139769007 GCA_963556195.1 Sepiola atlantica
TTTTTAACGGCAGTTTCACATTTAAATGCACATGTATGAGAAATACCATATAATAAAAATAATAAGTAATATAATAATATTAAGTTGGATGAATATGCAGGACACGTAAATTTTGACGAGTATTATAACACATGTGTTTACACAGTTCTATATTCTAACGTAATGAATTTACACTCTAACCCCTAAATACATATTACGCCATGAACACCTAATAACTTAATCGATAGAAAGGCTCTGACATAACTCAAACACAGTCAATGCCGATGCCAGTTATGCCACGAGCTATACATTGCAACAAGTGACTAAATCTTCAGTATCCATCTTTCTCATGATAACATTGATGAGGCAAAGAAAGTAATATTAACAGCGTGTCTACCTTTCCTTCACTAAGTTTTATATATGTTATGTAGTTTCCTGGAAGATATCTGATAATATGATAGAAAACTGATAATTAATAACAGACTTTCTGGGTGTAATTTATTGATACAATCCGTGCTTGGAAAACCCACGAATAAATTGCTAGTAGCAATTAATTTTATACAATTCAGAACTTACAAAAAATCTTACATGACCTAATGTCTACATATATATATATATATATATATATATATATATATATATATATATATATATATATATATATATATATACATATGTGTGTGTATATAATAATATATATATATATGTATATCTATATATATATATATATATATATATATATATATATATATATATGTATAAAATAATATATATATATAAATATATATAATTATATATATATATAATATTTATGACTATAATATATGTATATAATATATATATATATGTATATAATATATATATATATGTATATAATAATATATATATATATATATAAATATATATAATTATATATATATAATATGTATGAATATCATATATGTATATAATTATATATATATATACAGATATATATATACAGATGTGTATATATATATATATATATATATATCTGTATATATATAATTATATATATATACGTATATAGATATACATTTATAATTATATATATATATAATTACATATATAAACTTATATATATATATAATTATATATATTACAATATATATATACACATCCACATATGCATATATATACACATAGTTATATATATATATATGTATATATATATAATTATATATATAAGTATATATATATATACATATACTTATGTATATATATATATGTGTATATATATATAATTATATATATACGCATATATATATATATATATATATATATATACATATACTTAAGTATATATATATATATATGTATATATATAATTATATGTATACGTATATATATATATATACATATACTTATGTATATATAAATATATATATGTATATATATATAATTATATATATACGTATATATATATACATATACTGATGTATATATATATATATATATTAGTATACATATATATATATATATATATATTATAATATAAAATTAAATAATAAAATAACGTGCCAACCAACTGTTATTATAATTCAAAGTTTTAGCAAAGTATCTTAACGTCCTTAACTCATGGGTTTTCAGAGATAATTCCTCTACTCAGAGGACCATTACAGCAAGAACATTATTGTATGTAATAAAATTACACTTTGAAAATATATAAAAATACATACTAAAATACATAAAAGTATATAACATCAAATATATCAACCCAAAAACATAATTTTTGTTAAATCTATACAATCCATCCAAGTCATACAATTTAAAAACATATTGAGGAAAGATATCAATGAGGTTGACTGAAGATTTATCCAGGTAATGAGTGACAGTCCAAAAATGAAAAATTGAAAAAATTGAAAAAATTGAAAAAGTCATCCAGTCGTGAGATGCGTCCGCAATGGATGCAGTGAAAAATGCATCCAATGTTTATGTTAATTATTACTACGATAAATAAACCAAATCAAATAAAAAGTTCAGTAAACTCACTATATATATATATATATATATATATATGTATATATATTAAAAGTTCAGAAAACTGACTATATATATATATATATATATATATATATATATATATATATATATATACATATATAATTATGTTTTACATTGGGGAAACGTCCAGTAACTTAAAATTTCGCATACACGAACACAAGCGGGACATCAAACACGAAATTTCCACTAACGCTCTAGTGATACCCATGAACACTTTCACCCACAATCTTAACTTTTCATGCATATCGAAAACTATCTAATTCGTAGTCTACTATTTAAAAATAACTGATATTACTTCATCAGAAACTTACATTAAACAAAATGACTTATAACAATTTAAAATCTAGCATTTAACATTATAGGAAATATTAAACATGAGAACGCTGTCATTTACTATAACATGTAAAGAAATATACTAAAAGAAAAATACGTCATAGAATATCGATACACTTTTATTGGGGGTTTCCGTCTGCAATATGTAAGCCAAATAAGTATATACATTTTAAACAATACGACAATATACTTCAAATAAATATAAATACATTTAAAAAATATAATAGTAAATATGTTCTAAGAATATGTAGATTTTCCCATATATGTATAGATATATGAATACATAAACATTTATATATATATATATATATATATATATATATATATATATATATATGTATACTTCGCTCCACTTACGTATCGAGCACTGTTGAAGTAAATTCTACGAATTGGTACATAACAAATTGAAATACTAATATATATATAAAAATACACATATATATATATATATATATATATATATATACATATATACATATATGTATATATATGTATATATATATATATGCATATATGTATGTAATATATATATATATATATATGCATATATGTATGTAATATATATATATATGCATATATGTCTGTAATCCATGCATATATGTCTGTAATATATATATATATATATATATATATATATATACATATATATATATATATGCATATATGTATGTAATATATATATATATATATATATATATATATATATATATGTGTGTGTGTGTATGTGTGTGTGTGGGTGTGTGTGTGTAATTACATACTACAAATACTCGGCATCGAACGTTATAATGTACCTTTCAAATTTCCCTTTTTTCTTATTCCATATAGTCCATGTCCGGCCGTTCGCAAATGTAATTTCCCGTTGAATCATTTTTGCTTGCTCAGCGCCATTAACTTCTGGGCCATTTTCGAATGATGTGTGTTCGTTTTCTTGTCAGACGTTAACCTGGTGCAGGTGCCTATTTCGCTTTTGTGATTGTTATACTGACGCTGGATTAATATTTTAATGTATCACTACTAAACATGATAACTCAGGGGAACGGCATAAGTTTTCCAAATTGTTTTTCTTTACTCTATATAAACAATTTAATTAATATTCCAACCAAAGTAACCCGATATAGCAATATTATTTATATATTAAATTCCAGAGCGTTTAATATCCGTTTCAAATGAAACTAGAACGTGGATATAAATGAAATTATCTGACTACTTCACGTTTGGCTTTGCTTTCGCTTAGCCATTATTAAGTTTGGTTTTACTGTTACTTGATTATTTATTGACATACACAATGTAATTCCGCAATATATTAAATCACACTCATTCTTTTTTATTAAAGATATAATTTCATACTAAACTACAGCATAATAATGAATGTCCATTGTGTGTGTAAACAATTCTAACATGTGACGTATACTTACCAGAAAAACCAGCCAGTTTTAATCACTAAAAATTCAAAGTAATGGAGACAATTTACCAAATGTTAGATTCAAAATAACAAAGTCTAGTGTGCGTTTTAATGTATTTGCGAAAGAAAATTATTTAGCTGCCTAGTATAAAACTAGAAAACGAAAATGTGTTATTGGTTTGTTAATCGGCGTAGCAATTTATGTTACATGTAGCGCACGGTGTAATAAGAAAAGGTGACCCAATTGTGTGCACAGCGTAATTACTATAATGCTGTTGTGGGTCGAGGAAACGTGACTTGTTACTTTGAATTAGCTTTGCCACTATTAAGCACAGGATGAAAATATGGATATTTTATTGCGCACAGTGAACACTAAATATTTATGAAAAACTCGCATCATGATCGGATTGAATGCCACACGAAAGTTAATGCTATAAACAGCTTTTGTAAACAGTAATATCCTAGTCATACTAATAGTAAACATCTGATTTCGTACATAAACGTATACAAACCTAAGCATTTATTGGCGATAAGGATTTGAGTCGACAAGCCAAGATGAAAGAAACCGCGATATTTTTGGGACATCTGTATCCATACAATGCTGATTTCAATAAATACATTCTTGAAAACTCATATTTTTCTTACGCTATGCTTTCAATAATTATCTAAAAATAAACTAGCTTTAACGTTGTGAATGTGAATTGTGGAGTAGCACGCTTGCACTAAGAAATTGGTGTCATCAATTACATGTAAATTAAGATTACTTATTGCAATAAACTTCGTCTGATTATTACAAAATATGTTATACTTTATATATAAATGAACGAATATTTGAAATGAAAAAGGAGATATTTCTACAAGACCTACACATGGGATGCCCAATAATATAAAAGCGCATGCGGTAAACACGCTCATTGGTGTTATTATACATTCATGTAATTATTACTTATTTTAATATATTGTGTTTGATTGTGTATATTTTACAATCATGGATTGTGCGCCCCTTAAATTTATATTTTCTATTCAAGGTGATTATTGAATTAATTGTACCAGTTCCTTTCATCCGCCGTGTATTACTATTTCATATTTAAGAATTGCATCTTACTGTGGTCAACTTCCACTTGAGTGTCAATAATATTGTTAGTTTGAGAATAAGCAATATTATTTGTGTTGGAAATGATCGGTCGGCATGACATCATATGCTACATTTAGAGAACTGTACTACATCATATTTGAACTCAATCATAATTGACTCTATGTATCTTCTTCTTCGTTCCTCACAGCAAATGTCTGAGCCAGGTAATTGCCTCAAATCAAATGCAAAGTTAAATACTAAGTCTGGTTTATCTTCAATTGTATAGTACATACAACTTGGACACTTTGAATTAAACTTGAAAATCAGATACAAAAAACATACCCGGTTCGTAAACTGTATAAACACTAATTAAATATATAACACAATGATTATATTCTTAATACAGAGACTTAAAATAATATATCTCATATATACTATATGTTAGCTATTCATGGTTGCGTGACTAATGTATATTGATTTTTATCTCTTGTGGTTATGGTGAAACAGAACACGTTTTACTTTGTTACTTTCCCAAAGCTGAGAAGTGCAGGATAGAAAGAGAACCCCTTCACATCAATTTCAATTACCAATTTAAAACCATAGCATGCTTATTTGTATCTTTCATATGCTAATATATTTCAGGAATTTATAACACCCTGAATAAATAGCAACACTGTGAAAACAGCAACTCGTTTGAATATGCTTTGGAATTTAAAAAATACAAATAGCGCAAATAAGATAACGCAAAACTGATCAATAGTATAGAAGCCACATTGCCAAAAAAACCACTTTGACGACTTACATTGTATTAGTGAATATTCTATGCACAACAAGCCTACCTTCATGTAATGCATAGTAACAACTTCACTTGCAAGAAATGTGCACATAGATGCCAGATATTTATAAACATGAGACTGGATAATTGTGTCCTTCTATTCATTCTCCGTAAAAAAAGTATTCACTGACCAAGTTTAATGTGTAAAAGTGTTGTAATATCTAACACAATGAGGCATTCTGGAGAATCACACACCGATTAGTGATAAGCACTGTCAGCATTCCCTCTAAGAGGGGTTAATGCGATTGAAAATCAATTACCCCTTTTCCTTAGACGACGTAAAGGATAGTAAGATGCTACATCCCCAGAGGGAGCATAACTTTACACCATATTCAAACATAAGCCATACGGACCATAGGTAGTGTGATGTCAATTTGCAGGTCGGTCTGTACAGCAGCCGATCGGCAGTGAACATACTCGCTCTTATAAACATCATTACACTAATTCAGTTAATTCCAGTTATTTCGTGCCACTTTTAAAATATATACGAACCAGTAGCAGTGATAGGTCAGTGTTCAAAAAACAAACAACGTGTGTTTAGTGGAGTGCGAGGGACAAGTCTCCACATATTTACACAATCATAACCTTGTTAGATAAATGTTAACAATCATGCGTTCGTAACTAATGAAAAATATTGGATTCTTCGGGAACTTGTATGACACGACCAATCCAGTAGAGGGGGCACTTCCTCGGTCTTTCTAGTCATCCAGACGTAACACTGGCATTTCATATGGCACCGACGGATGCTAGCTTAACCGCGTTATTTTATTCTTTCTGTCGGTGAGTATTGATTGACTCCTCTCCAGAAGTTAGGCACAAGGGCAGTTTTTTTCTTACTCCCACAAGTAAGATGTGACCCAAGGTCGGGTCGGGAAAGTGGGGTTTAAAAATTGCCTGCAGTAAGCAATAAACTTACTCCTCCCCAAAAAGGGGAGGCAAAGCCTGGGAAGCTTGACCTCCCAGAACTGCACAGGACAGACCCATTGACCGGCGTAAATCAAGACCCGAAGGTCCAGACAACACCAGTATGGGGTGCAGTATCCATCGGAAATGATACTACACTTTGATCTTAGCAAACAGGCCAAGATGTGATTATCTGTTCGTATATACGCCGTAATTAATGGTAGCTTCGAATCTGCCAAATGTGTTTCGATAATCCATATAATACTCACGTAACGATTTACTATGCCAATGTGACAACTGTTTGTTGTATCATCTGTTTATGTAGGTCACTTTCCACTGTCTATCATTTTACTTAACATTTCGGCTATGTTATTCAGTGTCGTGGTGCATGATTTATATTGTCTATTTTTGTAGTATTATTAAGTTCTCTATTAATTAATGTTTTATACCCATCATTTTATTAATTGGTTTATTTGTTTTGCTATATCGTATTCAAGAATTGAATTGAATTAATAACATACGATAATATTAATAAATGGCGTAGGTAATGCAATTAAAACAGGAGGAAACCGAAGCGCATATTTAGTTTTAAGTGAATCACTTGTTGAAACTAATGTGTAGCGTTAATAAATATGCATGGATCTATCCCCGAGCATTGTTCTAAAAGAGGTTTCTTTCTAATTTAATTATTGAAGATGATACATAGGTGTGCCATAATTCATGTTTTATGTTAATAAACTGATAAACGAGCGCAGTTACTGTACTCGCATAACCCTACCAGATACAACCTCATTTATAGTATTCAATATATATGAGCTTCATCTAAAGAGCTTGACATTCGTTTCTACGATGATCTCAAACAAAACATGGCTTCATATTTTAAATGAAGGACTTTCTTAATGTATCTGCCAATATACGGAATAGATGTTTATAATACAAAACATATCAACGGTGAATAGAATAACAGTCATAATACTTGTATTAGCGATGCGAGTTTTGAACAACTAAATAATAAAGTCAACAAATGAATCTTACTACATAAAAATAAAATATAATAAGATAAGAATGTATTATAATAACACATCGATTGTCTCCTTTTAGAATGTTTTATTTCATGAGCATAATAATTACTATGATATTTGATTGATTTTATTAAGTCTTAATAAGGGAATCTATACTCGTTCTGCAGCGATATAAATAAAAAATACTTTTACTATACTTACGTGTAAGGAAAGTTCTAAATAAGTTACATATATGTATATATATGTATATATATATATATATATATATATATATATATATATATATATGTATATGTATATATATATATATGTGCGTATTTATATATATATACACTATTCAAAAAATAATTCATTTATTCATACATGAAGTAATAATACAATATATATACACATATGTATGTATATATATATATATATATATATATGTATATATACATGTGTGTGCATATATGTGCATATACACACACACATATATATATATATATACATATATATATATATACATATATATATATATATATATATATATATATATATATATATGTGTATATATATATATACATCAATATTAATAATAAAAGACTAGCCAAAACATATTTATATAGACTAGTCACAAAACATTTAATAAACACTAAAACCTCCCATACATAAGAATTACCAGCTTTTGTATTTCCAGCGGCAGATGTACTATTTTTTCTTTAATATCGGCCTTCACATGGTGTAGATGATTGGATGTATTCTTGTATTCCAGACTTAGAACTTGCCACATGATAATTCATACAATACAAAATGTGACTCATTTGTCACAGCAGTAAGATATCCGCATAGGAATTAAACTCAAATTGGACAACAGAAAATTGGGTTATCACCTTTTTACTCTGTAACTGACTGGAATATTTAACACATCATATCTAACATAGTAATGGGTCATCCGAAGTTAGGATCATGATACAATATCTTAATAACTAAATGGTTTACACAATTCACTAATTATTAAACCATAAAGGTCAACCTAAAGACACCAATCATACGCGATACAATAGTGCTAATGTGCAAGCAAACAGATATATGAAATAAAGATGACAGACAAAATAAATAGCAAACCATTCAGTAATACAGCAATAATCAGACCTGGACTTTGAAATAAAATGAAGCTAAACTCGTTCTTCCAATTCTCGAAGTTGCCCTAAATGTAAACTCGCGTTTACTATTTCTACTTCTCATTCCTAAACACATATTGTATAATAATGTCTACTGAATCTATTGTTCAGGCTAGCTCATATGCGTAAGCGATTATACAAGAGCTAATTTGTTTTAATTTTCTAATTACAATTAAAAAAATTAAATAATCGACTCCAGTCATCAAATAACGATTTCTTCATCGATATGTCGATTGTATTCTGCTAATAAAGACAAACACTATTAGAAATCAAATCAAATTAGTGTCAAAGTTTTTAAAAAATCAATGAAAAATAATTGAATATAAATTAGATAAAGTGATGTCATGATATCAAATGAATGTTATCTTTTGTTGTATTGCTGTTAATGCGAAACCCTACACACATTTGCTACAACCTAAATCATGACGAAAACAACCAAACAGATACGAGTAAAGTATCGTATTATTATCTTAGATGTTATTGTTTTAATCTAATAATGTATTGTTTTAAACAAATTATAATGACGAGAATATATTTAAATATAAGTACACTTTGTTCTAACAGTAACTAGGACACAATTAGATAGATGAAAGTAGATTAAACAGTCACATTGAGTTTCAATTCCTTACGGAATACGACCATTAATACAAGATTGCAATGTAATTCATGGGCACGTAGATCGCTTAATTCATTTAACGATATGGCTCCATATGTTAGGTTATATGCCACTATCTTTCGATTTAAATAATCTGTGTTTAAAATCTGTTTTACATTCACGAAATAAGCTGCTGTCAAATGAATCCGATTGTGCAGGAACCGCCATAGTTGATTGGTTGAAATGTTTCTGAAACCTTTAGTCACTCACTACATCTTCAAAATACGTTTTAAGATAGAGTAATATCTTCCCATTGCCGCAAGATATTCCGCAATCGTGATAGACATGTTTACGCTGAATAGATCGTTTCAAAGAAACTATCTCCAACACGTTCATGTAAAGGGTTTACACATATTATCTGGTTACATCCGTAAAACGTCACTTACGCTTGCGTCTAGGTATTTTCTTATTGTGTACTCCTCCAAATAACAGTTTTCTTAGAAGTATGACACATTTCATCGCAAGGAGATGACCTGTCAAGCTCAGCTGAGTACGGATAACGAGTGCCCCTGGTTTCGATACACCAGTGCTGTAAATTGTTACCGGTTGCCAGCTTATATTTCAAAAATATCATGAGCTAAGTTCAGTCAAAATCTCCAGGGCTTTACATCTGCAGTGTATGGTGCATGTTTAGAAGAAATGAGGACAAGTAGAGTCGACATACACGCTAACTTTATTTTCATAATTGTGTCTATGGTGGAAGAACATGCTCTTGCCAATGGGACCAAACGTATTTCGAGCTTTTTAACTCATTGAGGTTATTTCCAAGTAACAAAATGATGTCGAAGGAGATTGGTTTTGTATACAAAAGAAAACAACTACATTTAATCTAGTCTGCTTTGTATGTAGATGCAGGTGTCGACGTCTTAGTTACACATGAGATAACACCAACAACTAAAATGCATATCTCGCTGCAGCTTGCAGGAAAGACTGATAACCAAGTTTATATATTTTTACAAAATATACAAAAATATACAAAACTATCTAAACATTTGTGGGACATTAGACAGGCACCTAGAACATCCTCTAATATGAAGTGAACCATTGACAGAGGAGCTCCGGTTTTTACAGAAAAGGTTAATGTCTTCAAATTCTGGCCTATATAAAAAAGTTGGCAACAACTTGCTTTAAATATAAACCGGAACAAATGAGAAGAACATTTATCAACACGGTGTCATTTTGTAACATTCATTTACTGTCATTGTGCGCCGTATCAATATCTCTCTTTTTCACTATCAATGATTTTTTTCTCTCTGACTTCATATATATATATATATATATATATATATATATATATATATATATATATATATATATGTATATATGTATATATATATATATGTATGTTTTGTTTGTATAGTATTCATAATATGAATCAATATATAATCACCTTGACACAATTAGACTAAAAACTGACAATATAATGAGACAATGTCCAACACTTGACTATTGTGGGCTTGAGGTGAATCAACATTAAATATATTATGTCTTTTTTGTCAACATAGTTCACTCCAAACACAGCAGGCCGCCACTCTAGACGTAAGGGGCTACTGAGAAAAAGTGTGCAAGTTTTTTTTTTGGGGGGGGGGCCTAAATTGGGAGCTGTGCAGCGAGATGTCTCTTTACATTAGTTTTAAATGTGTGCATGGCAGTACCGTCAGAAAAACAGAGAACAGGGAGGGAGGTACAGAGTCAAGCAGCACGAGGCAATGATCTTTTGGAGTAGAGCGCTCTTCGGTACTCGGGACCTCCACAGTGAATGGGTTTCATTTGGCAGATTGTCGGGTTGGTACAGTTAACTTACGTCGTTTAGGCACCAGAGCAGCAAGTTCATCAGAGCACAATCTATTGAAGTACTTGTAAAACAGGCACAAGGAAGCAACATTGCGGCGATGGAACAGGGTCTGGAGCTTGGTGGATAGTGAAGGACCTATCAAGTATGCGATTCTTTTTTGGATCTTGTCTAAGAGAGAGAGACTAGTGGATTATTCCTCAGCCGAGAAGTGGCAACAGTACTCTATGCATGGCCGGATTGTAGCTTTGTAGAGATATAGTATAATGTCAGGTGTGAGAAGTTTATTAGCACGCTAAAGGGAGCCAAACTACTTTGCAGCAGCGTTGGCAATGTCTTCAATGTATTTATCCCAATTATGTGATATGTGAAAGTAATGCCGAGTACTTTGAATGATGAACTCTCAGGAAGGGTGTTATTTGTAATTACAATCGGTGGTTGAGATAAGTTCTTGTAGTTATTGAAGGAAAGTAACTTTGCCTTGTGACATTAAAAGTTACCATCTATTTTTACCCCAATCAACTACAGACTGGAGGAACTTTTCTAAGGATTAAACCATTGCCTCAGATATGTGCGCGTCGGTTTTGCACCCCATGACGAGAGTCGAGCGTAGTGTCGTAAGAAAATATTCTAATCTCAGTCTCAATGACATCAGGGAGGTAATTTATGAAAATCAGGAACAGTAGAATGTCAAGGATGGACCCCTGGGGTACACCGGTATTTATGTAATTTTGCTTAGATGAACAGCCATCGAGGACAACATGTATCTTTCTGTTTGTTAGGAAGTAATATCATATGAGTGCGGTTTTAAAAGCACCCCTTCATGACAGACCTTGTGAAAGGCCTTTGATATATTAAGCGCGACAGCCCGAGCTTCACCTGCCTCGTCCAGTGCATGATATATGCGTTCATAGATGACCGTTTGGATATCTGCGGTAGATCATGCTTGTCTAAATCCATATCGATGATCAGAAAGAAGTTTTGCATTAACTAGGTGCCGCACTATCGCTAGATTGATTAATGATTCAAAGATTTTAGCAAATATCGGAAATAGACTGATTCAGCGGTAGCTTAGATGATCAGTTCTATCTATATAATTCTTGAAGACTGGTACCCCTGACGCAATTTTCCAACTATCAGGGAAACAAGATTCACCAAGGCATTTGTTGTATAGTTGTGAGAGGACAGGGACCAGCTAAGACGGGCATTTCTTTATTATTATTACTGGTATAAGGATTTGGATGTGTCAAGGTTTTTATGATGTCTCTGACCTGATGGGGTGATGACCAGGTGCTGAAGTGTGGCTTCAGTCCGCAATAGGAATTTAGGGATGAGATGGTTTGCTGAGTTTAAAGTGGAGTTTGAGGCGAAACGCTGGGCAAGTAGTTCAGCCTTATTAGTTTCCGTGCAAACTACATCGTTGTAATTTGATAGCTGGGGAATTGCCGCTTGCCCATTCTTCATC
Organism: Sepiola atlantica; assembly: GCA_963556195.1. NCBI lineage: Eukaryota > Metazoa > Mollusca > Cephalopoda > Sepiida > Sepiolidae > Sepiola > Sepiola atlantica. Next base: position 139,766,651 of record OY744526.1, read on the forward strand.
ACACCATTGCACATTTTCCAGAAATCACGAGTACCTAGTTTCTTTGACTGAATGCGTTTTTTGGTTATATCTGTATACTTTCTCATTGCTTCATCTATCACTACTTTGCAATCATTTCTTGCCACTATAAATGTATGTCTATTCGCAGTTGACTAATGTAGGCCGAATTTTCGGAATGCCTTCTGCCTCTCAGCAATAGCAGCTGCACATTCTGAGGTGAACCATTGAGGAGAGTGGGGTTTGCTTAAGAATTTTCGCTTGGGGACCTAAGCACCAATCCCAGCTTTGACCCATTCGGTTAGCTCATTTGCACACTGATCAGCAGGGAGTGAGAAGGTATCATATTAATTTAGCGATATATATATATATATATATATATATATATATATGTATTGCTAGTTTATATGTTCTGAGGCTGTAGTACCTTAACGGAAGCACATTAAACATAATATTCCTCTTCAAAACACAATTCTACATTATTTAAATGTAATGAAAATAAATCTACCCTTCAAAAAAACAATTAATAAAATGTCGCTCGTACACTTCAAATGTGCACATTCTGTGATGTAATTTATAATCAACACTTTATTATTTAACAGAACCTAATATTGGGAAATAACGTAATATTATCAAATGATACGTTTGAATTTTCATCTGCGGTTAACGATAATTTCTTTCCTGGCATTTGAGAGATTAAATATACTTATACGTGTGTACAATTTCGTGTGTCTTCCTTGCCTTCGAAGCTGCTGCTGCTATTCCACCTGAATTTCTACGTTCCGTATCTCATCTATCATATGTGACCGAATTTACTTACTTTATTCTCGCTTGAATCGAATACCTTCGTCTACATAAGTAATTGCTAAAGAGATGCACTCGAAGGCTCGGAAGTTTTATGAGATTCTCTGTTTTGGCAACGATCTTAATACGTGCTATCTGAAGTAGGAGTTTTCTTCTCCTTGAATTTTGGACGAGGAGATTCTGCCTAATTTGGCGGCTGTCCATAACACAGACAAGTGAAAAAAGGCTAATCAAGTAGCAAATATGGTTCTAATATTATCTTTTATTAACTAATACATGTTTATATTACCTTTGTAGCTTGGGTATCTGACAGTATTTTAGTATACATGAAACTCGCTGTTAATAAGTGTGTGAATGAGGTTCAACATACCAACATGACGTATTGTGTAAAATTGATTTAAGAAAAATATAGTTCGATGGCGTTATTTGATATATCTGAAAAAATTGTCAACATTCTTACTTTTACCATTAACAGTGTTTTACTTTTATTTAAAAGCGCATATTTATATATATATATATATATATATAGTATTCTCAGCGTTCGTGCATATGCCCGTATGCTTGAAATGAATCAAATTCAAATGTACTAATTCGTATAATGCAGTAAAGAAACGTTGATGCAGCTTAGTAAGTTGATAACTGGTAATTTAGTCTAACCAAAATATTTAAGATATGTAAGTTTTACTTTGTATTTATAATGTTATACTAGGATTTAACAATAGCAATTCCCGACAACTATTAGTGCATATTTGATAACATTTGATTAACTATAGGGATGCGTTGCACACAATGGGATGTCAGTGGGTTTACATATAATTTAATATATCAGATAAACTATCGGTCATATGATCAAATATAGAAATGGAAACTTTTATATAATAATTGAAATTTGGTTTAATCTGTTTCATGGAGATAAACACATATCGTATGTGTTGTATGAACTATTATATACTCCTTCATCATAATTTAATGATATTAGACGTATGTTGTATTGGTGAAGACACAATCCCATCTAACGATGTGTTGGGATAAACGAATTTTAAATTCAAGTAAAACTTTAGAATAGGCCGAATGCCAACAACACGCTCACTAAAACAGCGATCATTTAATTGCTCTTTATTTTTTCTATTTTTGGCAATACTTTCAGTTTTCCTATGCAAAAAGTAATCGCATATATATATATATATATATATATATATACTTTAATATTCACGAGGTGGTTTCTGCCAAATTAATGAACGACTTGGGTGATAAATCATTCTACTTCATTGATATAATATATGTCTCTCTCTATATATAGATAAGTGAAACAGCCATGCTTACGTTTTGTGTTCTTTGTTTTTTTAATATTGGCGACTATAGAAGTATTATATATATACCTATGAAAACAACCATCTAAGCATCGGAACATATTCTATTTAAGACGTGATGTGTTGCTAGTACTAAGCGCTTCATACCCTTCAGACATTGCGTTACAACAATAATCGCAGTAATAATAATAATCTATAACAAAAAGTGAGTATCTACCGTGAGACTGCAGTTCTATTTTAATAAAG
>OY744526.1:139774007-139791507 GCA_963556195.1 Sepiola atlantica
GATAAACATAATCAATCTTGATATTAGACTAATGTCAACATTGGATGAGTAAGAAATAAGAAAACATCATAAAACTCTAAAATCCGTTGCTATTACGCGGTGTATATTGGACATATATGTAAGTATACGTTATGGTACTTTTATTTTAAACTTGTTTTTTACATTAACCATGAAAAAGTAACGATACATGAGAATAAACAAATATCAGTTAACGACTACTTGTTATTATCATTATTTACTTTTACCACCGGTAATACATGCAGTCTAGTAGTAGCAATCGATTTGCTTTAAAAACACCGTCAGTATTAACAGTGGCAGTACATTAAGCTTAGCTAGTTACCGAAGTTACACACCCCGCGAACAACACAGTTTGAGCTTTGTTCTTCAACCGTTGAATACATAGATGTAGGCCAATCTGGATCGTATCACGTTAAATGAATAGATCAACAACAAAGTGTGATACTAAGAGTAATCCAACTTCTAACTGTGTGCATATTGCCTCGCATGGCGCCTCCCTCTATTCGAAGGGGTACCTATGTGAGAAGGCAGAAGGCACCTTTAATCTGACCATTTACAACACAAGACGCCGACTGAAATCAAGCAGCAGTCCTTTGACTAAAAGAGAGCCTCTATCCTACATAAACACATCGCTACCGCATTAACAGATGAAATAGTTGGAATTACCTCTTGAACGGATCCGTCTATTTATTCAGAAAACATCCCTCACATAGAACGTAACAAGCAAAAGAAGATCTGGGTGACTTTAAACTGATCAGGAGTGAAGGTTTGAAAGACAGCCCACGCCCCCCACTTTTTAGAACAATAAAAACAACTGCATGTGCGGAATTGTCAGAAAAAAAAAGAATGCAACACACCCTCAGTGACCGCAGTGATGACGAACATATACTGAGCAAAAGTTAATAGACCGTAACATGTATCTCCAACAAGTAATTTAGTATTCCCGTAATAAGATATGTTCTTCCTCATTAATGTGTTACTACTACATTGAAACGCAAAGACACATTCAATATTTTGAGTAGAAATCTCAGTTTAATCAAAGCACCAACTATGTGTTACCTTTGCCGGCCCAAACTGTGCATGTTCTTTGTTTTCATCTTGTAAATATTTTGGGATTCTTCAGATAGTCATACATGCTTTTAAGTATTAAGATTTTTTGCAATGCTATTCCTATTCAGCGATTTATAGTACAAAATAATTTATTATAATACACTTTTGTCATTTTGGACTTTGCAAATAAAACCGGAGAATGTAAATGTCTGGCATAAGAATGGGATTACAAATCTTTATTAAATCAACGAATATATGTGGTTCTAATTATGTTAGCAAAAACACTGATGATGTGTTTTATATTTAGTTATTATCGTGTTTAGTAAAACTTAAATGATAACCTTCAGACGACTGTAACAACAAAGTAATTATTAATTAGCAGTATGTAATGTTACGTCACAGTCTACTTGAGCCTATATATATATGTATATATATATATATATATATATATGTATATATATATATATATATGTATATGTATACACATATATATATATATATGTATATACATATGTATATATATATATGTATATATATATGTATATATATATGTATATATATATATGTATATATATATGTATATATATACATATATGTATATATATACATATATGTATATATATATGTATATATATATATATATAGATATATATGTATGCATATATATATATGTATATATGTATGCATATATATATATATGTATATATATATATATACATATATATATATATATATATATGACTAGGTGTAGTACAAGTAAAATGTATTCATTTAGTATGCATTTTAATTGTGATTTTAAGGAAGTTACGTCCGATTTTGGTTACACCGAGCAAAACTATTTTACTTCTAAAAAAAAAAGAATTATTTGTCCATATTATACTAAAGTTATCCTCCAATTTATGACGGTACGCTCATTAGTTGACGAATGCACTCGCTACATACAGCATTTTGAGATACAATCGTGCGCACCGATCCTGTTATAGGTATATTACTTAATAGAACTCAAATTTGCGTTAGCGGATGTGTTTCATGATTACGTGTTGTGTATCGCGCCTATTTAAATGTGTTTGTGCATGCAAAGTGTTATAGTGAAGACTACTGAAATTGTAAACATTGCAAAAAAATATCGTAGTCAAGGTTACTCAGAATGTTCCTTACAATATACATTTCATATTTAATGTTAAAAATATAACCCGCACTTCACATTATACTGTTATTCTATTGTATATATATATATATATATATATATATATATATATATATATATATATATATATATATATTAATGTTCTTGGGAAAGGACGACGTTATTGGAAACGAAAAAGAAAATTGGAAACGAAAAAGTAAAAACAAGAGATATTTTTTTTTATATATTCATCAACGTTTCGTCTTTATTTTTCTTAAAATTATCATCCTGAGGAAGTCGTACAATAAAGACGAAACGTTGATGAATATATAATAAAATATATCTTGGTTTTTCCTTTTTCATTTGCCATTACGTCAGATTTCTCTCATCCTTCCTTTCTCATCTTGTCCAAATGGAAAACAAAACCCTCCAGCAGAAGCTTCGAAAATATAAAAACACACTATTCACAGGCATATCCCACAACGACAGAACTTTTTTCTGCTGAGATGCACCGAAGAAAAGGCCATACCCGCAAGTCCTTTCACATTTTGAAAACACTCAAACCACCTTTTTCCTGACTACATCCAAAAATATATAATATCATATGCACTTCTCGCAGCCCGAACCCTGGTTCGGTGCTCTTAGTAGCCACGGATACTACTTTTCCTCATCACCCGATCATGTCAACCCAATATTTCGATGTACTTGTATTACATTTTACTTAAAACTATCATCCTGAGGAAGTCTTACAATAAAGACGACACGTTGATGAATACATAAAAAATGTCTCTTGGTTTTTCCTTGTTCATTTCCCGTTAATGTTCGTATGTGTGTGTATTAATCGATAACATCTTAATATCTAGTGTAAGATCATATTTTTATGCGCAGATGAATGTCTATTTGTGCTATCTTCCAATATATTTTTCTTATCTGACCCACTTTCGTTGAAGCCAAATAATATGTGGCAAGCATTATTTTTTATGTGTTTTATATGTGTGTATACGAATCACAGATTCTAAAAATAAACGCGGAAAAGCACGAGACTACGGAAAATGAAATCAGACAAAAAACATCTGATAATATTGCAAGATCTGACGAGTAGTTGCTTAACAAAACCTAGCACGACATACCTTCTACTATTTTCGCTTATTTTTTTAGTAGTCTGGCTTATCAATTTGAAACGACTTGACCTTCTTATTTAGTGCTTCAAATAGTTACACTTGACTATATACGTGAAGTCAACTTCAACGAAAAATGACAAGTAAAGTTATGTCGTTCGATTGATCGATTGACATAAAAAAATGAATAAAAACATAAATAAATATGGAAATATAGAATTACATATCGGAATCCTATTTTCTTATGAACTAAATTGACGTTTTTGTCCTATGTTGAACATTTTATCTAATTATCTGGGCAAGGTTATGAATGCATATTTACATTCTATTTGAAATTAACTAGTTTGCAAGTTATTGGGAAAATAATTTAAGCGGATTCGGTACCTTACGAAAAGCACTTTTAAATCGTAAGTGAATTATCTGAAAGTGTGTGACCAACGTAGTTGTTATTTATTATGAAACGATATTTTTTCTCTAAAAATGTGTATATCCACAAACACACACATATATATATATATCACGTCTCCCTATAAAAAACCCACCTCTATTAACTGATACATTTTAAGTTTTAAAAGCGAATGCACATACCGATATAAGATTGCAATGATTAAAACCCTAGTAAACCGTGCAAAATTACTCTCTTCTATCAAAAAAATATTCCTTAACGAATTAAAAAACATTAACCAGGTCTTAATAAATAATCATTTCCCAATCATATTGTGGACGAGCAGATTAAATTAATGCTTAGAAACTTGGACAATACTAATAATAATCAACCAAATAATTCCCACTACATGAAGCTCTTCTATTGCAACCAAATGCATCCGAATTTTAAATTAGATCAAAAGGTTCTTAAAAATATAATACATAGCTACTTATCCCCCGCCAGTCCTGATAATAAAATAAGATTCATCATTTATTATAAAAAAGTTAAAACATCGAACCATGTAGTTAAAAATGACACTTCTACGACAAAAAATACACTAGGAAAGACCAATGTGATATACCAGTTTAAATGCCCAATGGGAGAGTGCATCTCCGACAACAACAATGATAAAACTAGGTCTTACATTGGTTTAACTACTACAACATTGTCCCGAAGACTCACCTTACATCTTTCCGAAACTAGCTCCATTTGTCAACACTTAAAAAAGCATGACTGTCTCCCTTCTCAATACAGAGAAATCTTAGTCAATAATACAAATATATTACACCACGATACCAACATTAAAAGGCTGAAGATTCTTGAGGCCCTTTACATAAAAACGAAACGCCCTACAATCAATAACATTGTTTATGAGACTAGTCACAACATTTTGAAGTGTCTAGCTTAGTAATCAACGTTATTAAATTCCTAACCATTAAACAACTACACGTTTGAATTTTTTTTTGTTTGCGCTTAAGAAATCAAACTCTAACTTCACACCGCTTCGAACATAATCACGCCCTTGTAACTTTTCAATACTTTAGACGCTCCTTTTTTAAGTTGTATTAATTAAAAAATAAAAATGAAATAAAAAAATAAAACATAAATAAATAAATAAATAAATATAAATAAATAAATTAATAAAAATAAAAAATAAATAAATAAATAGAATAAATAAATAAAATAAAAAGTAAATACATACTCTTTTCCTCTCTTTACATTCTATAAATACATTTTTCACACTTACACGCCTGAAGATGATTTGAGGATATCAAATCGAATATACTCGCAAGGAAGATGGAACAACAAAACTACGGAAACTTTATACACCAGTTTGATCGAGGTACGAAGTTGACCATTCGGAAGATGGAAAAAATATAAAAAAAGATCACAAAGCAGAAACACTCCGTGCTATTCAACAACGTTTGCCTAATATATATATATATATATATATATATATATATATATATATATATATATATATATGTGTGTGTGTCACCATATAGAAATAATCACGCATTCACACATTTCTATGAATATAAACGTTAATATGAATGATATTTGATCGGTGGTGCAAGAATATATTGGCATCCGTTCACCACTGATCTAAACAGACAACGACCCCTGCTGATGGATGCTGACAGATCAGAACTTATTTGGGTAAATACAGATTATTGCGGATCCATCAGCCAGTTAAAGCCAAAAACTTGAACATTTGAAAAAGATCTGGGCAAAGGTATGTGGACAGAATTTTACTTAAGAATTATATAAATAGGCTAAACGAATACAATGCTACTAAAATATACATATTATATATATATATATATATATATATATATATATATATATATATATATATATATATATATATATATATATATATGTGTATGTTTTAATTATACAGTTTACCTGCGTTGGCACATTGTTTCTTTAATCGTTAGAAGGTGCCTTATGAATGTTCGACTTTGTCTATAGCTAGAAGATGGATTTACCGCACTTGTTGTGTACCCTAGTTATTTCCTTTCTTTCCAGACCCTTATTTAGAGGAGGTATCGAGTAAAGAACATGTATTTAAAAATATTTAGTGACGCTGTGAGCGGTATTCTGTTGATTGGTTATTCTATTAATAGTTTATTAGTGTTAGTATTAAAATCGGTTTGTGATATTTTCATTGTTATCGAGATTAATGATATTCATTGAAGGCTACATAGGTGAAGTGAAGCTTACGTGTGCGTGTGCTCTTCGTTGTCGTACACACAGTCTCCCAAGCGAGATCGAACCTCATACATGAGCTTTGTATCATCCAAAACGATTTTTAGGTTAGAATTATTGGTAATAATAAGTTAGTAGTTTGAAACTTGCAATAAGGAATTATATATGACATTTATATATTTAGATCGATAGGTAAGTACACTTTAACTGATCATAATTTAAGCATGTCTACATTTATTTTATAATTATTATATCGCCGATGTTACTATTATTATCGTATGTATTTATTGGGTGGGGAATTTGTTTAATTTGTATGTTTTTATAAATGTGAAATTTGTTCACCGTGAATACATTATTGCTTGGAGTTTGAGTTATATGTTTACGTTCCGATTGAATATAAAAATAACAAGGTTAATCAATAGATATTTCAAGCTTTACATATACAAATTAAGAAGGCAAAAATAATAAAATTAATTTTGAGAACAATTAAAACACACTAACGTTTTTTTACACAAACACTAATATGCTATTAATACTGAAGAAAAATAACACAGTTCTCCACAAAAAAAGAATCATGTTCTTTACTGGATACCTACACCTTGAATATGGCTCCGGAAGAACCCGAAAATACTGTCGTACACAACGAGGATGGCAAATTCATATACCTGTTAAAGTCTGGAACTCGATAACTAATCAGGCATATAGAACTCGGGGTCATACAAACACAAATAAATAATGGTACCTTTTATGTTGTAACTAGCAGGGCTACTCGATGTTGCTCTGGGTCATAACAACATAAAAGAGAAGAAAAATCGCGTGTGTAACATCTTTATATTCAAACTACTATTTCTCTCCCGCTCTCTATAGCCGTCTCAGTATCTGTCTACCTTTCTCTTCCCTGGTCGCCCCATTTCACCGCTACGTTCTCCCTTTGCCTTTTACAAAAGCTGTTTCTTCTTCCCCACCATTTTTCTTCCGTTGCCCAGGGCAAAAGTATGACATATTTCTATAAAAAATGTACCACCTCTGTCTGCGCCTTCTATATACGTACTTATCACCGCCCCGATGCGCATACTATATACGTACCTATCTGTGCCCCGGTGCGTATACAATATACATACCTATCGGCGCACCGGAGTGCATACATTATATGTAACCATCGCAGCTGTGGTGTGCATACTGTATATGCTCTCTTTCGAATAAACTGTGACTACAAATAAATAACCTAAGTGATACACATCTCACTAATCAATCCTCTTCCTTCACTAATACACCAAGTTGTGTCATCCACCGCTCTTATGTTATAAAATGTGTATATCTCTCAGTTTTTTAACTTCCACCTTATATGGTTGACTGATTCATGTTGTCCTCTTCTTCTACTTTTAATACTCAATTTCTAATTTAACGAAGTTACACTCGTCGCAGAATAGTTTAACATGAACAGACAGTAACGAATACAAAGCAGAACAACCTTAATTTATGATTATTTTCTTTTAATTTCTCAATTTAATTGTTTTTGCAAACCCACTTTAAACAAAAAAAACATTCATTGTGTGGCATCCACTTCAGGACCGTAATTATTTATTTGAGATGCTGATTTGTTTATTGCCAGTCGACTACATTAATGGGAAATGTTGACGCTCCACTTGTCTAGCTGATTTTGTACCATTCCAGAATTTATCTTCAAATCAGCTGCATTTTCTCTCCAAGTTACATTGCACTGACGTCTTTGTTTCATTTACTCCTACCAATAAATAAATCAAACATACGCATAATAATATACGTACATTACAATGGCTTATGTGTTAATTACTCATATATAAATCATTGAAGTTGATGCTAAGGCTGCTGCAAAGAAGGTGGTCTCCTTCTACCGGGTTAGTAAACTTCCCACACCTGACATCATCCTATATCTCTACAAAGCTAACATCCATCCATGCATGTAGTGTTGTTGCCACATCTAGGCTGGTGTAGAATCCACTACTCTCTCCTTCTTAGACAAGGTCCAAAAAATTGTCGCTAACTTAATAGGTTCCTCATTGTTTACCAATCTCCATCGCCCTGTCCCATCGTGGCAATGTTGCGCCATTATGTATGTTTTACACGTATTTCAATAGATTGTGTTCCATGAACTTTCTGTCCTGATTTCCCCTCGGCGTAAATACACTTGATCAACCCGATAATCTATACAAAGTATGAATCGATATGTACTCTCTACGGCTACGGATTAAATATTAGGGGTAATCTTTTTAGCTTGTTTGGCCTACGATTTTAGTTGAGGGAAAACTTCGAAATACTACTTGCATTTATTTGCATACCCTTGCATTATACACAGTCGTCTTTTGCCCCTTTCCTGTAAGTGAACGAAAGCAATGCCGGTTCAGAAAGGGTTCATTTGGAGATTGCGCAACAATTCGCTGCCATAGACTACTGTGTAAGCACGCTATATGGGTATTTTTCCTGTCATTCGAGACAGCATTAAGTCAAAAACCGTGTTATTGCTTGATTGGCTATGAAAATTAAATCACTACGAGGACAATATTTCACGTGATGGTTATGTTTGAATGTTCATTAGTTTTTCGGAATGCTAATGTTTTATCACATGAATATGTAGTTTTAATTGCCTTACACGTAAACGGCGCGTCAAGTGTCAGGAGGGCTGGAACCTTTGAGGAATGAATTCACAAGTATTCGTTGAATTTCGTTGTCTGATACACTTTGTCTATACGTGCCAATGCGAAACGCTATTCCGTCTGTTCTCGCGCATGCGTACTCATGGACAACCCAGAGACACATCTTCCGTGTTTTATCGTATTGATTCAAAAGAGACGCCATGCAGGCCCGACGATGTAGCCAAATGAATAGAAAAATAAATATGAGACGCACTTTTAATCCTCTCTCTTTCTTTCTTCATCTCAAACCGTTTTTTTTTATTTCCCGATGTAATATTTTATTCCATGTGTGTATGTATGTTGTTCCTTTCTGTATATTTCGTTTTTGATTTGTTTTTTTCTTTCCCGGTGTAATATTTTATTACATGTTTGTATGTATGTTGTTCCTTTCTGTATATTTCGTTTTTGATTTGTTTGTCTCCGACTGTCGTTCTATAGTCGGGCTTATCAGTTTGTGGCATTTTTCTTTTTTTATGTTGTTATTTGGTTTCATCCGTTATCATTTTCTCTTAGATTGATGTATTTCGATCTTTCCAGAAACTATCAGGATAACATCTCGAATTGTTGCATTCCATGATTTCAATATTTAAGTTCTCGTCTACTGGCAGATAGAGAACGTTTTTTGCGAGTATTTTTTTGTTTTATTTATGTGGCCATACACCCAGATTTTTTTCTTTGTTATTGTCTGTCTCATTCCAAATGGTAATATGATGTTTTTCGAGAGGTCTGTCAGTTTGTTTGCTTATTAGAAACTAAACATTAAAACATACTGATAGGATATTGAAAAGGTCTATGTTTTTGAGCAGTCGTGTGCCTAAAATTAAGGAGTTTCTAACTGAAATGATCAAGATCACGATCGGATACAAATGATCAACTCTTCCTCGCCGAACGAAGAGATCGGTTTAGTTCGCGTCAATCTTATATGTGTTACCAACGTATGGAAAAGCTTACATTTGTATTTCTGATACAATACAGTGTTTCACTCTATCGTTAATTTTACTTCCATATCTGAGTGCAGTGTTGCACTCCTAGTATAGAATGTAGAACAATGATATGGTTATTTGTCCTTACATTTAAATATTACAAGTGACGATTTTACCTATGACATCTACATATGCTATACTTCTATTTGGAAATGATGAGCCCCGCATTTCCTCTCATAATGCGTAGATTACCCTAATCTCTCTTTAATATATCATTTTATAATATATAAAATATAATAACACGTTTTAATTTATATCCGATCGTGGGCAAATGTTAATGTATAAATCACCTATAATAGACTCATAAACTTGTAAGTCAACACGATGGCATGATTAAAACCAGATACATACGTTTGATGGAATAAGGCGAAGCACATGTACTTGACTATACTGGAAAGCTACTGAAAAAATAAGTAACATGTTTTACTGTATGACATACATTTTTATCAGCAAAATTAAACCCTGCCTTTATCTCAAATACAATAACAGAAACAGTAATACCACTAGTGTATTAGCTTAAATGGATTTTTTTTTACATTTTCTTATAATCGAGGAAATAAAGTGTTATTGGATATTTTATTTCAAATATAAGTTCTTTATCAGAAAACATTGTTAATGTAAACCATATTAATTGCAAGGTTACTTTTCAGATTTATAACTTAATTGGTTAATTCTACTTACAGGACATTCCTTCTTTATACCCAACAGTAGCCAACCGTCATATTTTTTACGAAATATTGCAATCAACTTTTTATCAGTTATATTTCGTGATTCTAAAAAAAGTAGATACTCTAATAAAAAGGATATGATCTTATCAGCTATATAACTTAGGGATACATAGTTCGATCGTGCATATATATATATATATATTATATGCTAATATTAATCGTAATATATATTGTGTCAATTATGTGTTGTCTTTACGCAATGCACATCTAACGCTTAATCCTTTGTGTAGCGTCTCCTGATGAGCGAATTTCAGGTAATTCAGAATCGTTTCCCGGCATAACGCCGGCAATGTTGAATTCAGATCAGTCGAATCTTGTCTAATTGGGTTCGATTACGCGGCGTAATGACACGCACGATAACCAACCGATCGGTTTCTATGGCCACTTAACTGAACTTCTCATTGTGACAAGGAGATTATGAAAAAGCCAGACAAGTACTCAGATAAAGCACTCAAGTGCAACTCACAGCTCTCCTTAATTGTCTTTTGTTTTATATCATTTTATTAAATGCGTCGAATATTTTAACATTATTTCATCCATTTTTTCATTAAAATGATTAACTTAATTATTTCCTTTTTACACCCAAGGTTCATTATTTCAAATTTACTTGATGTTTAATATCTTGAAGTATGATCTTTTACGAAGCAGTGGAGTTGTTCATGTGAGGATTCATAATTCGTACTATCTTGACGATTCGGTCTTGCATTCACATCATTACAATTACCTTCGTGACATCTCCTAAAATGGAAACTCCGATATTATTTACGTACATCGTTTCGGATTTCGGGGCTTTATAGTGTTTCGTTGATCCTTGGTATACCAAATGTTAAGATATTTCATTTTATATCATATTGTCGTGTATGAATATATCGTCACGTTGAATGTAGAACATGATGTGCCGAGCAATATAGTTTGTATTTATATCACACCCAAGTATAATACTCTTATATAGTTTACTTTGGTAGTTTAATAAAAGACAGAACTGATCGATAGATTTAACATTAGATACATGCATTAAGTCGGTGTTGTTATTTTATTTAAACACTGCAAAGTTTCCGACGTAAAGAACCGTCAAAATAAATTAAAAAATAACATACAACACAACGTACTGCAGAAAAGTTTAGCGTAAATCTTATAAGGAGATCCAATGACGTTAAGCAGTTGTATGTAGACTTAAAGTTTGAAAATATTGATTACTAGCATATCTTTGTTAGGTCCGTGACATGATATCATAATGAACAAACTGCATACATTGATCCCCCCCCCCTACAGGAAGAGGTAATGACTAAGGGGAGTATATCATAACAAACGAACACTAGCCCCTCCCCCTAAAAGAGGAGTTACTGCTTGGGAGGATGGTATCATGAGTAAACCACGCCGATCCCCTAAAACAGAGAGAAAATCATCTTGGGACGATGCTATTGTGAGGAACGAACATATATTATACTGTCCACCCCCGACTCGAAAAAAAGTACAAAGTAATGCCTGGGAGGAATGTATTATGTAGAACGAAAATATGCGTCACAAACCATCAAAGGAGACGGTAAAGCGTCGGAGTATCCCCCCACAGATACAAAAGGGTGTGGTTCTGCTTGATCGGAAATACCCCCTCCAAGATAGAGGAGGTAATACCTGGGAGTATAACCTAATAAAAAGAGAAGGTAAGGTCTGCGAGTATTGTATGCCAAGTTTTATTTTACACGTAAAATGCCGAAATAATTTATCTGACTGAAATAGGAATTAATACTAAATGAAGGAAAAATGGGCCTATTCTTAAAGAGTAGGGGGTTAATTAAAACAGTCAGCATGCCTGTGTGTTTTTATTACTTTTATATGGGGGAGGCGAAAAATTTATTATTATTATTTACATTAAAAAAGCTTACAATTAAAACAGAAAGTCCAATCTTATTTTAAGACTTTATATTTATATGTGTTGGTCTTTTATTTCGTATATTAGTCATGTACTTCAAAAACAATAAAAAAAGAAAATCTATCGTCGCTAGAAAATGGCAGGGGAGAAATAAGAGAGACATGGAGTTATGAGGACACCAACATTTTTTTTTAGTTTTAAAGAATGAGAGAGAGAGAGAGAGAGAGAGAGAGAGAGAGAGACCCCAATGCCCCATCTTTTCCGGTGAATTTATATTAACATATGTAGCTCTATTTGTATGTGAAGCCCCATCTAGAATTGTTCACTCTCTATTAGTCGGTTTTCCCGTTTATTAAAAGTACCGTCCGCCAGTGAATATAGCATTTGAAGTATCCAGTCTTTTTATTTAGTCTATCTTTGGAGTTGGCATTAATGTCAGTGGAGAGTGAGAGAGACAGAGAAAGCCAGACAAATATATATATATATATATATATATATATATATATATATATATATATATATATATATATATATATATATAGAGAGAGAGAGAGAGAGAGAGAGAGAGAGAGAGAGAGAGAGAGAGCATCCAGCAGAATCAAGTCATATTAATAACATTTGATGTTAATGAAATTGACCAATTTTCTAGGATTAAAGTGTATTATTTACCATACGTCTTTATAAGTCAGGGTTATGCCGTTTATGATTATTTATGATTACAACTATAAACATACTCTTCGTGTTCAGGAATGTTATACACATCATAATTCATAAATGAAAAACGGATCTTACGTGGTTTTGTAAATATATACTGGCCTTACGGAGCCTTACGGGGGTCACACGCTGACACCTCTGTCTAGCTAAATTGTCATGAATACACTTGCATTATTTACTATCAAGCTATACCCATGTATAGAAGTAGATACTAAACATCGACGTATAACAGAGTATATCTCCTTATAACATTTCATGTGGATACATTAAATACTATATACACACCCACGCACACACACACCCACCCACACACACACACACACACATATATATATATATATATATATATATATATATATATATATATATATATATATATATATATATATATATTGGTACGTTGTTTTACTGAGAGCGTCGATAAGGAGTGAATGTACATTGGTTTGACGAAAAATGAATTGGTTCCGCAAAGAATAGGCGATGTTTAGATGGTTCTATGCGTACCATATATGCGGACAATATATATCCAAAATCTATTTTCCGATAGCCACTTCCAGAGAATCCAGAGAATTATATTCTTGACTGGAACAGTTTTTGAGCCTTCCATCTTTAATCGATCAATAGCGGTGTCCGTATTGTGCACGCGTTTTGATATTGACCAGCAGATATTCATTGCAAACTGGTGAGTGAAAAAGTGCTGACCTTTAGACAGAGTCGTCTATCATTTCCCTTTCCTGTCAACATTGGCTTGTTTCTTGCGATTATCTACATCCCCGTCTGTCTCCGTCCTCGATGGGTGAGCGATGATCTATTTTCTTCTTTACACGGGGGCGTTCCACACCATCCCCACACTTGGAGTTTGGGCTGGCGTTCGAACATCCATCTATTTCAACACAGTGTTCAGCGTTCGTGTGAAATATTCTAACACGCATGTGAAGATCCATCAACTAAAACACTGACATTGTTAACCTCGCTGAACAAAAATGAAAAAATACAGTAATATAAATATTCGTAAGTGTCGAGTACAAGAGCATAACATAGATTTGTTTTAATCTGTAATATTTCTACTTTAAAATAATATTCAGAAAATTAAAACAGCAGAGAAAGAGCAGCCAGCAGCGTCAGGCCATGTTTTATAAAATATTATCTGAAAAGAATTAAACAATTTTCTTGCATGTAAGTATATTATTTATATACGTGATCATGAGTTAGTGCTATACAATTCTAAAACAAATATCAGTTAAATTAGGAACATAATTCACGTGTTTAGAAATGTAATCTTAATTGGGTTTCTTTTTTAACAACAAATAAGACATTGTTGTATAAACTGCATGCACTGTAATGTAATTGGCATTTACAAAACTTTAAAGGAAATATATTTCTTCTTGATAGAAAAAATAAAATCATATTGATTTGTTATTTTAAGTTTTGCATTGTATGGTATATTTCGGATCAGGTTGGATATACTTATTTACGCTACATGATCTCTAGGGACCTCCCATTGGTTGTGAACTATTTATCCCCCCTATATGTAACACGATGTAACTTTAATTTAGATTAAGATTATCAACAAAACTTTCTTACCATTCAAAAGAGGATACATAAAATAAACTGCTGATGAGTTTTTAGAATTTTTTCCAGCATACGAAACTCATGAAAAGTTGAAGTTAAAATGTTGTTTACTTTTTTTACGTGATAAAATAACGTTCTTATGTATAAGCATTTCTGTGCGCTCTGATAGGCATATTTTTAATAAATCTCGCATAAATCAAGTTATGGCCAGATCTTACCGAAATTGTCAATACTTATTCACCATAGGACTAATTTATCTTTAAAATGCTGTTTTCCTTAAATATATTAGGGAAACTATTTTTTCTACGTGCCCCCCCCCCCCCATATTTCATTTTATGAAATATTGAACGAAATATATTCAGGTCCGGCGGTTTTTTTTTCTTATATAAAACTAAAGCCTTTTAAAAAACACATTGGATTAATTTTATTAAATTTTACGTCCACATATTTTAGTAAACTGGTCCGTGAATGCACAAATAAAAAGTGGAAATAAAAGCAATATTATTATGTTTTGAATTTTTTTTTACCTTTTCTCAATAAAATATACTGTGATTTATTGAAATGCCAAAAAAAAAGTTTTACGAAATAATTTTTATTTTCAGAGACATTTATTTATTTGATCGAGTTTATCGGTTAGTCAAAATGTTTAAAACCATTTTTGAAAATATGTGTTCTAAATTTTTCAAAATATTTTAATATAATATAGCCCGAAGTATTAGGAATCGTAAAAGACCA
This sequence comes from Sepiola atlantica, assembly GCA_963556195.1. Taxonomy (NCBI): domain Eukaryota; kingdom Metazoa; phylum Mollusca; class Cephalopoda; order Sepiida; family Sepiolidae; genus Sepiola; species Sepiola atlantica. The sequence continues at coordinate 139,789,232 of OY744526.1, forward strand.
AAGTTATATACGACCTGAGGTCGTATACAACTTTGTATACGTCGACCTAGTTTGGCCGGAACTATGGAACGCAATACTAGCCGTAATTAACGCGGTTAATTTTTGAGTGTAATTGACGCACGCTAATTAATCTGTAGAGCTAAGCTCATTCTAAAAAAAAAACGTTGACAAAAGTAAGTATTTATTATATTTATTATTATTATTATTTTATTATTATTATATATTTATAATACTTTTTATCATTTTTCTTTTTTCAAATTAAAATGTTTATCCATTCAGAATTTTCTTTCGAAATTTCGAAATAAAAACTTATTTTTACTTTGAATTTTTATTATTCAATGGACAAATATTTTTAATCATTAACAAACCACAATATTTTCTTCATTTTCATTTTCAGTTTAATTTTTATTATATAAAATTTAACCCAAATTTAAGTCAAAGTCTAACAAATGTGCAACTCAAGGAAAATGTAAAACAAAAACGTTAATTGCCGTAGTGCTCATCATCAGAATAATATATATATATATATATATATATATATATATATATATATATATGTGTGTGTGAAGTCATTTTTATCTATCTATCTATCTAGCTATCTAGCTAGCTATCTCTTTATATATACATATATATGTGTATATATATATATATATATGCATATCTATCTATCTATCAATCTCTGTCTCTCTCTGTCTCCCTCTATCTCTCTCTCTCTCTCTATATATATATATATATAGATACACATATATATGTATACATATATATGTATATACATATTGTGTGTGTATGTGTGCATATATAATGGCTAAAACTTGAACTATTAAAATAAATAACGTGTCTGCCATGTGTTGTGTAGTACGCATAACCCGGACACACTGGCTTTCGAAATATTCATCCTGTATCAATATAAGTGCACAATTTTGATTTTATTTTTTTAGAATTGACACTCTTTCAACTTGATAACTCTTTAATTATTTTTGTTCAATTTTTCACTGTGGAATGTATTTGTATTACATATGTGTTGAACATTGTGTTTATAGACAAGAAGTCTCACACCCAGTGGTAATAGATTCGACCAACCATAAGCGATTCATCACTTCTTCTCAAGCTTTCAAACGTATATTCAACGGATTGGTGAGCGAGATAACACGCAGGTCTAGACTTAACAAAATAACCTTGATTGCTATTGATTAAAATATCATTATAATCATTTTACTGATTAATATATTTAGAACATACAAAACGGCTACGTTTATATCTGCATGCGAGAAGTTTAAAATGGGACACGGAGAGGATTAGTACATTGTATGAGTGTTGTGTATATAAAGATACGTTCTATAACAACGTTTCTGTGTACTAACGGGTCACCGCTTTTCAAGGCCGATAGGTAAGTCGGGATTTTCTTGTCAGGTAGACGGTGAGACAACGCTGTCAGAGTTGGTAACACTACTTGATACTGGTTTAATTCAAGAAGACGGTTCAACAAGGATTTGTTTATATTGGACTTTAACACGATCAAACTGTAGTCAGCTGAGAAGTAGCGCTGTTGTGTGTGTTCAACAGACGGATAATTATTCGAGAGAAACTGAGCTCATGGAAGTATTTTTTCAGTTTCAGGTACACAAAGGCAGGGATAAATATTTACACTGGGTGTAGCAAGGGGAGTGTTTGTTGCAAACGGTTTACAGTGAAGTACCATAGATTAGATCTTAGTTGAGAACTTACCAATTAAAAAACAACGATAGAGTAGAACAAATATTAGCAACCTTTCTTCTGTAATAAAGAGGGTGTAGTAAACAGAAGACGACAATCTCCCACTAGATTTGTAAGACGGTGTTGTACTCTGTCAGAACGAAAATGGGCATATAATCACATGTGTAACAGTACTTTATCTAAAGACGTATTTGACTCTCATGAAGGTAGATCATTGAGTCAAGATTGAAATATTTTTTTAGATGTAACCATGTTTTCAGCGAGCTTTACTAAGGAGTTAGTGTAATTCTTTATTCCTTTCCGTTCATAGTAATACACAAAGAGAGGGCACGCTTGTTTTGTTTGTTTTACACGTCATGGAAAAGGTATTGGTAGTATATATATATATATATATATGTATATATATATACGCATACATATATGCATATATATATATGTATATATATGCATATATATGTATATATATACACATATATGTGCATATATATATATATATATTTGTATATATATGTATATATGTACATATATATATATATATATGTATATATATACATATATATGTG
>OY744526.1:139796507-139806507 GCA_963556195.1 Sepiola atlantica
TATTACATTTTTATAGTTATTGATAATGCGCACCTAGTATTTTATCTGATTCATGGCATATCAAAATGAGTTTAATTACCTGACTTTACCTCATTCATATCAAATTGATTTATAGTTAGTTACACACTTAAATGAGAGTTTATCAATTAATTTTATATTATAAGTAGTATATTTTTTAAATAAATATTTAAGGATAACTATTCTTATAGGTTATTATAATGAACATATACCAACCATGCCCATGTGCGCAGTCTTTAAAATATCATCGTTTATGTTTAACAGGTAGCCGAAAATGTATATTATAGTAACCATACAGCACGTTTAATAAAACAAAGAATATAAAGACACAATAAATAATTGTATACATAGAAAACTTTGTAGTTTAAAACGAAGCATATACAGGAACAAAGAGTAATGACCTTCTTTAGCAAAAAAATGCAAAAAAGCACAAACCATTAAATCGTGATTGTAGATAATATGTAGAAAATTGTTCTACCTGAAATATATAACGTGTTTGTTATCATAATATTTAACGTTGGTGAATCCTACCTGTAGAATTAAAACGAACAATTTAATACACATAAATGAACAAATACATTACTTTCTCAGATGAAAACGATGTTTGTGTTATTGTATCCATCGGTATTTATTTTTCATCGCTCAGTTGGATACGGAAAGACGAACACATTCTTATGTGTAGATACGAACGCACAGGCGAGTGTTATGTCCATTTACTTCGTTTTATCAAGTTATTCTCAAGCTGTTTACCTGTCTGAACATCTATGTGACAATCTCTACAAATCCGTTTCTCATAAGTAGTCGTTTGAAAATTGATTGCCTGTCCGGAGGCCAAGTATAAAGCTGTCAGAACGGATTTGCCATTTAAAAACTATTGGCACTTAAACCAGAAAATGTGCGTCTCGGCTGCTTTCGGCCGATATAGCACATGTCTACATAGACACACAGACCTACATACACACACGCATTTATATATATATATATATATATATATATATATATATATATATATATATATATATATATATATATATATATATATATATCTATTATCTTTACTTTCAAAGACTCATAAGTGTGGCTGGACGTATGAGGGGGTCTATTTCCCAAATGGCGGGTGCTATCCAAATGGTAATATTATTTTATATATATATATATATATATATATATATATATATATATATATATATATATACCTATCTAGCTATACATCTATGTATCTGTCAATCTGCAATCTATTAATATATATGCACACACACCCACACACACACACACACATATATATATATATATATATATATATATATATATTGAAACATAGACGATATATGTATATAATGATAATACATGTGTTGTTTATTGTGACGCGAGTCTATCTACCTCCAGGGGGCACTAGAGCAGCAACATCATCGAAGCACATTCCATTGATAAACAAGCACAATGGTTCAACATAGCGGCGATAGGGCAAGGGTTGAAGCTTAGTGTATAGTGGGGGACCTATACGTTGATATACTTTTTGTTCCTTTTTCTAATAGATATAGACCGGTGGATTGTTCACTATCCCATATGTTACAGATTACTACATACAAAGGTCTATGACGACCTTGTAGATATATAGAGACACTGTCAGGTGTTAGAAGTATTCTAACATAGTAGACGGTAGCATTCCCAATATTTACTATGTGTTAGTGTTAATCCATGTTTCCTGTTTATGTTAGTATAATGAGTTTGATAGTGTAACTCTAATTAAGGGGGTACTTTACAATGACAATCGGTCGTTGTAGCGGTTTCTTGTGGTTCTTGAGGGAAGGGTGATTTGTCTTCGCATATAAAATGTTGCTATCCATTGATTCTCACGGTACACTACAGATTGGAGGTTACTTTCTAAGGATTACGCTATTGCCCCGGATATGCGCGTTTACATTTCCCCACATGCTGAGAGTAGAGCGTGGTGTCCACAGCAAATACATAATCCCATCAGGGGGATGTTGTTTATGAAATTCAAGAACAATAAGTAGTTTATGGTCGATTTCTAGGGAACACCTGCATTTGTATCCTGTTGTTTGGATGAGCGACAAACGAGAAACCCTGGTTCTTGCTTTTCGATAAGAAGGATCTAATTATATTTAATATGTGTCTAGTAATACCATCTGACTTTTATGAGAAAACCTTTATGCCAGACTTCGTCAAATGTTTTGGCTATATCAAGCGCTAGAGATAACCGTGTGCTTTCAGAGATGAACGTGTGCGTTTAGATATGAACGTTAGGATATCCGCAGTAGATCGTGCTTGTCTAAATCCATACTGATGGTCAGAAAAAAGTTTAACTTTTCGAGGTGACCCTAGATCGATAAAAAAGTCAAATAAATTCATTTGAAACATAGATTTACTAAATATCATTCAAGAATACGTAAATTAAATGAAGAAATACAAAAAGGAAGAACACATGAGCACGTATCAATATATTGTTACGTATTCTAATTAATTCGATGTTAAAATTATTTTATATTGTATCTGACCAAAAATTTATTTTTTAATTGTAAATGCAATATAAGTAGCTGTTATATATTTCCATCTGCCATTTAGAAGACCTTTAAATTCTACTTGAATGACAAAGGTTTAAACATTTCGTAAGATAACAATTTTAGCATGGAGAATATACGGATGCGTAAATATATGATAATATTTCACGTTTCCCACCATCAAAGGAATATTAATTATTTTCTGTTGGTAATAGTATACATTAAAAGATGTAAAATTCACATATGAAAAACACACACTATATAACACATAGTCACATACATAATACGTGTATTCTATCGTTTACGGGCACTGTAAATCTCCATAGTGATTTTAAGTATTGAAAGAATAGGATTTCCCAAAGATTGTTATTAATATTTACTTTATTTCTACGTTGACAACACAAAAATAGAAGCCTAGATGGATTATGTTTGATTACAATATTACATTACTAAAGTATATTTAAATAAAGACCGCAGCTTCTCTGACACAAACCCAGGCGCTATTTATTGAACCGTATTTTTACGTTCAGCTTATTTTCTTTAACATTGGATTATGTATATTTACAAGACACAACCACTTGATTTAGCAACTTTATTGCACGTACAATATTATACACTTACAATAGTTTTAAATAGAAATAACGTCTTTATACATCACTATTGAATAGTCTCAATTGTCTCTCTAGAGGTTTTTTTAAAAAATATAATATCTAAATAGAAAAGTTTTAACGCCCTTAGGTTATACATTTCCCTGAGCTGTTTTTCTTAATAATGAAAATACTAGCACAAAAAAACACATATTCATTCTAAGGGGAAGTTTTCCAAATTCAACACACTTCTCTGTCTACTTAGGTCTGAAGAGGTTGACTCTCTGTGAAGAGTACAAGCGAAACACGTATGCACATACGTGACCAATAATGTTTGTATGAATAAAAATGTATACTTAAGAACACACAATACACACTCGCTAAAACGATGTACTCTAGTTTTATTTCAAATAATAGATACCCTTTTAGATACATGTTTACGTGTCTGTGTTTCTCCTTTAATAACTAAAATAACAAGACTTATTTTTTATATAATCATGATAACATACACATACACACACTATATCTATCTATCTATCTATCTATCTATCTATCTATCTATCTATCTATCTATCCATCTATCTATCTCTCTCTCTCTCTCTCTCTCTCTATATATATATATATATATAATATTAAATTACATTTTTAATAGTTTACTCACGTACGACGTTGTTTTACGCTTTTGTCGATCAGCAGCGCAGGGAAATGATAATCTCAGAGTGTCACAAGTCACGAACCCGGTTCATGCAGACACCTTGAATATTTAAGCGTCGCCTAACCCCTTAGGCAACGGAAGGTAGCCACGTGATAACAGTAGAATTAAGTAATATTTACGCTGAAAGCGGCGAGTGTAAACATCAATACATCCGATACACTCAACAGCAGAGTCGGAGTGTTGCACCAAGACTTCAGGTTACTGCCTATGTTTAATCTCTCCAAATGTAGTCACCCCAATTATATTAAATGGGCTTCTAATATATATATATATATATATATATATATATATATATATATATATATATATATATATATATATACATACCTACATATACATATATATTAAGACAGGCTTCATTAAAATCCAGAGAGTTCTGCTTTTTTGAGATTTTCTTGGTATATATATACACACACACACACATATATATATATATATATATATATATATATACACACATGTATATATATATACATATATATACATATACATACATATATATATATATATATATACATATAGGTGTATACATGGTTACATATACATATATATATATATATATATATATATATATATATATATATATATACCTGTATGAATATATATATATATATATATATATATATATATATATATATATATATATATATATATATATATAATAAATATCGTAGACCACCTGTCTTTACTTGTGCGGGTAAAATTAATTCTCCCAGTGGTTTGCATCATTACAATAATGATATAATGATGTTTATTTTAATTTCTAGCATGTGCATACCGATTCTTATCAACATACATCAGATGCTTGTTATTCTGAAAACAAAATGCAATGTATTTTAAAAGAATTTAAGGCGGAATTAATCTTAATCACAAGACATAGATTTTACGGGGAATCTTACTCATGGATGTTTAATGAGGGCGGATAACAATAAATACAGTTCTAGCATATTTTAACTTTCAAATCGAAAGTTATGCTCGTAGTTTACTCTTTCAGAACATTTTAACTTACAACGAATTAACTGAAATTTAATTAATATTATAATTTATGTGTATTACTTATTTTTAAGGTTTCACAAAAATCGCATGTTTCTGAATTATTACGATATCGTATTCATTCTGTACCCTCTTCGCATGAAACTAAAATTAACTAAACATGGATTTCATTTAGATACATAAATCTTTCCAGCTGTGCTATAAAATCTATAAGGATAGGTTAATTAGTTAGGATTCAAATCGTATACATACCAATGTATGTGTCTATAGACATACTTTAGTTACTCTAAATAGAGATATATGTGCACACACTTTTTCGATGTCCGTGTTTACTTTACCGGCCTTACATGAGAATTGATCATATTGTTACGCATCACATTTGATTAAATAAACGTATCATTTTTTCATTGGCCTTTGGAGGCTTATTGAAAGAGGAATCAGTTACGTACGGGTAATAATGCCTTTTAAGTGTTTATTCATGTATATGTTTCTGTTTCGGCTATTATTATTACTCCCTTATGTAATTATTGCACGAAGAAACGATTACTTTTTTTACGATAATAGATCGAATTCACGTATACCCAAATGGCAGCTTTATTTTCTTTCTTTTAATTAAAGCAATATGTTTATCTATTCACGACAAGGAAGCTTAATATATATATATATTTATATATATATATATATATATATATATATATATATATATATATATATATATATATATCGTGTAGATTCTATTTGGCGAAAACAGAATTAAGAAAACAATCCTAATGTTATCTATGAGGACAGGCGGATCGGTTTTTTTCAATATTGAACGAAATTGGTTTTATTCTCGTATTTATAGTATGAGCAGTGATTTTATTGATGAATACATTTAATTTTTTTGCTGGAGAAAAATAAATATTCTTAGAATATTATTAAACACCGTTTCTATTAGATTGGAAAATATTGCGTTACACTATTATGGGTTGTTTATGCTCCAGTTATTGCACCGGTGATTAATCTAATATCTTTTAAGTTTATGATTATAGTTAGAGTGAGACGCACACCATCTTAATGTCATTTTTACCAATATAAAACAATAATTGAATCCGGCATTTTTACATTTTACACTTTCGGATGTAATATTGGTGTTACTTAAACTTACTGTCATTTTTGAATCGATAATTTTATTACATGCTATCAATTAGTCATCAAATATTAACACATGTTGACATAGTTCACACCAAACAAGACAGGCCGCTAGTGAAGACGTAAGGGGCTAACACGTGAGAACAACAGCACTGCCTGCCGCGTCGAACGATTGACACGAAATATTGTGAAGAGAGAGAGCGCCGTGCTCTTCAATGAAGCCTGGATATATATATGTATATATATATATATATATATATATATATATATATATATATATATATATATGCGTGTGTGGGGGGGCGGGGGTGTATGTAAACATACCTATTTTCATTAAGGCACACATACTTAAACAAGACGGAGTGGTTTTCTATATTGGTCTTCTTTTCGTATCTCATGCAAATTGGCGTCTAGTTTCCTGTTCAACTTTTTCATTCTCTTCTCGCGAAAATTTTCGCATTACAGGTGGGTTTTGTCTTCCTGTGTATTTTACTTTTGCTTTTAAAACATTTAATAATTTACGACTTAAAAATTAACATAACAAATGTCCGATTCATACAAAAGTTGACAGGTCGTATTTAAGGGCTAATGATTCGTTAATTTAAATTACTGCGCTAGATATTTTTACATTTTTTACTAGTTTTGTCATTACTAGTATGCATTGTATAAGGTATGTATTTAAACTAGTATCTGACCGAAATACTAATTGGACTATTTTAAAGATCGAAAACATCTCATTGAAAAAAGAACTTCGTCCTATTTAATGAAATTTGCCTGCATATATATATATATATATATATATATATATATATATATATATATATATAGGTACTTCAACGTTTTACATCTAAAGAGTTTAACTATCTCTCCTTGCCTCTCCCTCCTTTTCTCTGTCTATCTCTATCTCTCTCTTTCTCTGTATGTAAATATGTACACATATATGTATATATATATATATATATATATATATATATATATATATATATATATATATATATGTATATATATATATATATACATATATATATATATATTTATGCATATATTTATGCATATATATTTATGCATATATAATGAAAAAGTTGAAGTGACACATAATTATTATAATGATTGACCCTGTTTATATCCTGATTACCCTCGTCTGAGACGAATCTTTGATCAAAGAGTGCCAACTGTCTATGAGTCTGAACACGGTCTTGTCGCAAATATCTCGCATCTCCATGTCGCCTCTGCAACTTACATGTTAACTAAAAATCGATCACTTGACAGCTGTCATATATTCTTAGTCAATCGCAAAACTCAATTGACAACTGACCCCAATTTCATGAAAGATAAATCTGAAATCGTGTATCATTATTTATAAAATCGATCACCCCAATGTATCATTGGCCCATCACGTTCTCAGATGCAGACGTACACTTCGCTAAGAGGGATTGTCCGTTAGTTCGCCTGTCAAAAGTCAGTTTGAAATAGCATTTTTATAGCTAGATGCGGGGATTGAATGTAATATTTAATACACGACATGATTTATTTCGCTTCGTTAACTGTCGCACTAACATTTCTAATAGCATGCTCATGGTCTGTTACGCTTAAGTATAATTTAATTTCGGTTTGACTGTTACATGATTTATAAATCCACTAAGGTTGATTGGAAGCATGTTATATTAAATTTAACAAAAATGCCCTTTCTGAAAGACTGAATATTTTAATTTTCATTTCAAAATCCGAACCCAGATGCATCCAGGCATATGTATAATTGCATGTAAACGTTGCTCTGTAGGGCAGACTAACGTTTTCGATGGGCTTTTCCTTGTTTCATTTAGCCTATATTATATTTTTATAGTGTACTTCTAATAGTAAATGGGAGTATCTTTTAGTTAGATGGGTTCGCGCTTCTCCAAAAGAAGACATGTTCCTCGTGTGTCTGGTTTCATATGACTTCGAAAGCGCATTTATAGATTGGCTCTGTTTCTATAGGAACCCTCGTCCGCCTATACAATATAATGCTTCAGTCAAACACCGTGGTGTTCTCAAGTTCGTCAGCCTTAAATTGTATATCATATTTTTAGAAGTGGCGATAACTCTATCTAATAGAGTATTGCGTCAGTCGGTCGGTATTCCGCTCTGTCACGCCCAAGTAATATCATTTGCAACGCTAAACGTATCCGTCTAATGAATATATTATAGAGATATCATTTTTATTAATTATAGATTCAGATAATTCTATTTTCCTGTTTGTCTGAAATCGTATTCCATTATCGATGATTATCTGCAAACATTTCTATATGGCACTGTCTGATTCAATAGTATCCCAATATTAACATATTTTAAAATGTTATCTCTATTTTTGTTTGTATTTCAATAATGTTTCTTCCTTTGTGCTCTTCAGCTTTATTGGTTTATCAGTTATCGTAGAAAGTCACTTCTGTGTGTGACGAATTTGACCTATTTTACAAAATTCCACTCAGAATAGATGCATTTCGTGTGACACTTAGGAGCGTTTTAAAGTCGTCTTTCATTAACTAACACAAAACTAGGTAAATAATAAGCATAGTACAGACTAGTATCAAATACAGATTTAAAGTCAATGGAACACTCTCTAGAACATCTGAATTATTCTAATAGCATTTATACATCTAATCGAAAATAAACAAATACGACGTATCGATATTTTACTATAGAAATTGCGACGGACAAGGTATGGAGTCATTTGATGTCAGGAGCTGAAAAGAAAAAAATGTAAGTATCGCAAAAAACAAGAGCAGGCTATTGGCCTTATTCTTTAAAATGGTAAGACTATATGCATGAGGAAAATAGTAAGCAGAAAGAAAAATACACAGGTCTGCATTTCTTGTAAACAATCTACAGGAATAGGAAGCTGTATTATAACGAGGTATCGGAATAACGAATTGGTGCACACTTCTAGACAAACGAGTAAAACAGGCTACAACAATAAAAACAGAATAAGTCATACAATTCTTAAAACAGATGCTTACAGAAGAGACTTAGACTGGCGACATCACGGGTGTGGGAGAGATGGTACCGATAAGAAAATGACTGGGGCCAACCTAATTGCAGGTAAACTTCAGATCCGTATTAAGAACGCCCAACAAGTTAAGAGATTCAATCGTCCAAATAGTAAAAAAGTAGTGCATACAACGTCTGAACGGGGAACTCCATTCCGTGTTAACTGTTATTTATATGTATAATGTATATTTCATTAAGACAAATAGTCTATGCTTGTGTGTCTGTATTTGTATCTAGTATGACGAAAATATGTAATTAAACAATGGGGAAGAAGATAAGACTGACTTGTCACTATTAATGGAAATAACACACTACCGAAAGAGAATTGTATGGTGATGACACCCACTTTGATAGTTTAAAGATGTTGAGATCAGCATTTACACACACTTATTTCGAAAGCCATGTATGACTTCACCTAAAAGTATGATATAAAGAATAAAATGCCTTTTTACTTATTAAGTTAATGTTAATTTAACTAACGATGTTCTTCATTACCATTTATCCTTAATCGTAATTAAATGAATTACCTAGCGTCCCACTATAAATGTATGCTACTTTTCTCCATATATTAAACTTACTCTTTCTTTTCCTTCTTTTGATAGTTGTGTATATGTAGTATGCATTCTCTTTCCATTTATTAGTTGTGACCAGACTAACTATCAGATATCATGTGTGTACATTAGGAAACACCATTTCGATTATGACTAACATTGGAATGTAATGACACTAATTGAGTTCGTCATAAGTTTTATGATATCCGTCTCTAGAATCATCTTATATCATTTTAAATGGTGGGAAATATTTTGTAATTTTATAAATTATATATATATATATATATTAGAGTTGGTGATATCTAGACACGCTGACCTGGTATCTTGAGAGACATTGAATACCATCCCTGTCCCTTTCTCTCTCTATATATATATATGTTTTTATCTCTTCTCTATATTGCGTTCCGTCAGAAATCATGTAATCCCCATTTCTAAACAATTATATGATTTAATATG
>OY744526.1:139809007-139834007 GCA_963556195.1 Sepiola atlantica
TCGGCACCAAAATATGCCTTTGATTTCATTATCTTGATTGCCACATCCAATTCAGTGTATAAAGAACACCATTTCTCTACATTAGGCAAGTAATAGTTGTTCTAATGTCGAAAATGATGGTTTCTCCCCTTAAAAAACAATTATCTTCGTACAAATAATCGAGTACTTTCCGTTATCAGTATCGTGAACATATATATATACATGTTTAAGCTCATTTAAATACGATGATATCTCCAACTTTCAATGAACAGTTTGACAAGCTCATCTTGTACAGCATCGAGCGCAAATAACTGGTGTGCAGGTCTCAAATATCGCTATCCCTTGTCATATGATTGGGCGTATGCCATGTAGATACACATACACTAGTATACTGTGATATTGAGTATAGCTGTTTAGTAGTTACTTAAACAGTGCTAAATAGGTGGAAAAAGCTTAGGAGTATAAAATACATATTTATATATTTCTAGTAAGCTATCTATGTTTTATACACACAGAGCGTAGTCAGATTGTTGATCTTCTGCAGGGATGGAATATAAACACTTCTGTGTTGCTTGAGTGGAATATATATATTTTCACAGAACATTTCATATACACACTCACACACACACATATATGTATATATGTATATATATATATATACAAAAATAAATGTTAAATAATGTTACCCTACAGACGACGGTATTTGAAGCGTATAGAAATAAGGTCACAGAAAGTAGACATACGAGTGTGTTTTCGAAACATGCCATATAGCTAAGTAACAATCTATGTTGAGATCCTCGACCAGGGTTGGGCTTTAATTTCTTTAAAGGGCTAATAACAATATCTTATTAAATAAATATTACATTATGTAAACCAATAGATGCCGGCGTTTACAGCTTTTGCTATTAGCAGTATAAGAAGTGAAAATTTAAGACGATAGTTGGGCAAACACCCAGTACAGAATCAGCCTTGACTCTGCAAGCTTGTCTCCATCCCCACGGTGATACATATATATATATATATATATATATATATATATATAGAGAGAGAGAGAGAGAGAGAGAGAGATTTGGATTTTTCACTACGAGAAAACGATTGTTCAGTGAAGACCGGGAGTATTCCAATGAAAAAGTTCGGTGATACTTGACTAGAGGTTACGGAGCATTTATATGTGATTTTTTGAAAGTTTATCAAATCATTCCGTTCAGGAGCCCAAACAACACCACATAAGATATGTTCATTCAGAAATCATTTATTTATCATTTTTCAAATTAAAGTGTTTATTACTTACACGTGTTTCACTACCAAGCAGGTACTTGCTTGGCAGATCATCAGGGACAAATTCAGCACCTTGAATAAGATTAACAGCACCCGGCAATACACAATGTGGTGTTGATTTTTTGGGGGTCATTTAAGAAGGGAAGAAAAAAATAAAGTAAGATAGAGAATAAAAAATATAAAATATAAAATAAGAAAGAGAATAAAAAACTATATATAAAAATATATATATACAAAAATGTGCATTAAAAATATATATATAAAGATATATATAAAAATATATATTAAAAAAAATATATAAAAATAATGATAAAAACACAAATATATAATTTGCCTTAAATGCACTCCAGGGTGATATTTGTCATCACTTTAATTTGAAAAATTATAAATAAATGATTTCTTAATGAAAATATCTTCTGTGGTGTTGTTTGGGCTCCTGAACGGAATGCTTTGGTAAGCTTTCAAAAAATCACACACACACACACATATATATATATATATATATATATATATATATATATATAGAGAGAGAGAGAGAGAGAGAGAGAGAGAGAGACGGAGAGAGAGAGAGAGAGAGAGAGAGAGAGAGAGACGGAGAGAGAGAGAGAGGGAGAGAGACGGAGAAAGAGAGAGGGAGAGAGAGAGAGGGAGAGAGAGGGAGAAAGAGAGAGAGAGAGAGGGAGAGAGAGGGAGAAAGAGAGAGTGAGAGAGGGACAGAAACAGAACCAGATGGAGAGAAAGAGACAGAGAGACATAGAGAGAGAGAGAGAGAGAGAGAGAGAGAGAGAGAACACTATATATAGAGAGAGGTATATGAGAAAACGGTGCCACCTGAATGCTTTTTCACAAAAAATATTAATGCCACAAATTACTGTATATAACGAGTTTTTTGGATTCAGTAAAGTTTTAAAAGACTCATTTTAAGTATCTTATTTTTTCAAAACTTGTAATTAACATAACACGCATCTCTGACTTAGCTTTCTTTGAAGTATTTTTGCCCTCTCTCAGTGAGTGTAGATTCCACACCTCGCTTATATTGGTACTATCTCTGTGAGAATATGGAAGAAAGAGTATATTTTAACTATGTTAATAAATGTGTTATTATGCCCACTGATATAGTATACACACACACACACATATATATATATATATATATATATATATATATATACTAGAAAAATATATGACTTGTCGTGTCACTATGTGGTTAGATTAGCTTGAAAATATAATACGGTTTGATGAAACATATTTTTTAAATGTAAAGGGAGATTAGGAGAGATAGAGAGAGGGCGAGATATAGATGAATAGATAGGGGTTGAAAGGCAAGAAATGTATAGTGATAGATTGAGTCAAGTTTTAATTCTCAAACATCGCGAGAAGGTGTAAGAAGGTGACTTAATAATAGATGGGTCACTGTATGAATTAATTGACCATCGCGGCAAATGAGAACGATGAAACTATGTACAAACCTATATGTATCTGTCGCCTCACTTACATACTCATTAAACCGATTTTTATTAGATGTTTATCGTATTTTATCGCAGCATCTTCTATCAATATACTGAAGCCGCTTTATACTGATAGTCACAATCATTATTAAGACATTCTATTGTGTTGGCCGCCGTTTTATAACGTGATTTGTTTTTCATAAAACCATAGTTTAATACAATGCACCGATTTTGACATCTGATCTATTATATTAAAGCTGGTTGCATGTGTGTATGTAAAAGCTAAACGTAAATAAAATACAATACAAAGACACACAAAGTTAGTATTTTCTTGATCTGCGTTGCCTGGCGGAATATTATTTAAAATTAATAACAAAGTATTTATAATTTGATATTAAACCTGCGCAGGTTTTGTCAGGGGCTATATTTCCAGCCACGAGATAAACAGTAGAAACTGTGATATTTTTATTCCCTCATAGTGATTCATTAACTTAGTTCTTTTTGTGTATGTGTGTGTTCAGAGAGAGAGAGAGAGAGAGAGAGAGAGAGAGAGAGAGAGAGAGAGAGGGGGGAGTGGCTGAGCGTAGAATATAGAGAGCGAAAAGGGGAGGGGGACAGAGAGAGATAGCGATTTCTAATAGAAATGCATTACACATTTACACGAGTAAACTACCTAACACACTTTAGATTATTTACTTCATCTGTCATACTCTAGCTTCCGGACTGACATTAGTTAAACTGTTTGACATAATGACCCCGTTGTAAAACAGTACATTCATTAACGAATAAGATCGAGTCAAATGTGTCAGCCTTCTCTTGCCTGGAAGCTATTCTACGTGGCCTACTACACGGTGACCGCTAAAATTGAAGTGAGCTTACTGGCGTCCCAGTAAGACACCCGACTGTATGCAGTCTATCTCCTTTAAAAAAATCAATATTTTTTTAATCCTATATCATTGATCTTGGAATAACTACAATCATTGTATCTTGTGGCAAATATAGAATATAGAAATATAGAGTCAAGTTTATGTAATTTTATTTATTAAAATATCAAACTTGTATTGCCAGTTTTTTTATTCAGTTTTGGAAAATCTGCCATCATAAGATATATGTAAATCCGCTTAACTGTGTATTAACATAATTCATTATAAAATATATTTTTAATCAATATCTATTAATTATCAATCTTTTACATTGGAATATATGTGTTATTTATTAAACTGATTTGTGTAATACTAAGCTACTAGACTCTTGGGTAGTTTATTTAACATATTATCGTATATTTATTCACGCGTACGTAACATTCACCATTGATTCACAGAGCAACAGATACACACAATACACACACACATACACACACACGTATATATATATATATATATATATATATATATATATATATATATATATATATATATATATATATATATATATACACATAAGAAACAAGGATAATAGTAATCAACGTTTCGTCTTTATTTTAATACTTCCTTAATGATAATTTGAAGAAAAATGTCAAAACATAAAAATTGTTGACATGATGCAGTGATAAAAGAAAATTAGCGCTGGAAGAGTGTCCAGGCTGCGAGAAGTTAGTAGTGACGAATAATGAAATGAATATGGAAAGCATTGAGTGGGTTCCATTTTGTCGGAAGTGAAATGGGGAAGGGTGAGAATATTAGTGGATTTGCCTTAGGGTGAGAGGGGGGCTGTGAGGTTTGTCGTGGTGAAGTGTGGCATGGATTTTGAGAGGCTGGAAAAAGAGGAGGAAATAGGGAAACTGTGTTTAGCCTCTAGGTGGTATCATAGTTTTAGAAAAATATTTGAATGAATGAAGATAACTTGAAAATGGGCGGAAATAGTCGAAAGGGTGTGATTATATTTATTAAACAAAAACTATTATATCAAGCGATATATATATATATATATATATACATATATATATATATATATATATATATATATATATATATATATATATATATATATATACATTCACGCACACATTGTAACAAACATAAACTAATTAATTTGCTTGATTATACTTCCTTTATTTTTCTAATTATCGTGTTTGTGTTTAAATTAAAAAATATTTTCAAAATGTATCACGAACATCTTCGATACTTCTTCAGAAGGTGAAATGCAAATTAAACATGTTGAGAAGAAACAAATTTTAAAAACGCAGTCAAGAATGCGCACGTGAAATAAGTCAAATGCTCCAAGAATAAAGCAGCAGAGCTCCAAGGGAGACAATCTAAATTCTAGGATGTTAGAATAAGCGTCGTATTCTAAATCGTATCACGTTATGCATTTTATAATGTTTTTACTTGTTTTATACGTAATATTAGATTTATTTATTTTAATAAATATAGGTCCGAGTAGTTTTACTCTTTTTTTAATTGGTTTCAGAATATATTATTTTCGAGTTATAAACATAAATGTGAATTTAATTAGAAGAAGCAAGTTAGTTTTTTTGTAGATTATAGTAAATTGAGCAAGAATTTACAGAAGTGCATGCTGAAGAGTAGTTGTCGCAAACCCAATGTATTTTCATACCGAAACACACACTTACTTGTAGAAAGAAGTAGCGAGAGAGAGAGAGAGAGAGAGAGAGAAAGAGAGAGAGGGGGGGGGGCATTTAATGACGTAAAACAAATCTCACGTGCGCGTTCTCAGTTGTGGTTTGTGCACTCTCTTCGTTTCACTTTTTTTTTTTAATTTGCTTTTGTAAAACGAGTATTCGTAAAAAAATTTAAAACATTCGTGATACATGTGAAACTTTTTTCTTCTTATTTTAACAGAAATAAATAATTAGACATTTATTTAAAATAAAAAAAGTATAATAAAGCTGAAGCATATTGTTATTTTAAACAATGTTGGCTTTAACAAAAGAATGATATAAACAATACACATGCACCAGGAAGTAAATTATGGAAAAAAAAAGTTATACCTTTATTTGTCTTGGCTCTGTCGAAGCTTGTTTTTGTCAAGCGAAATATTAGCTAAAAAAAAATCAAGATGAAGAAGAAAAAAAACCGAAGGTATTTTGAAATATTTTGTTAAATGTCTCGAAATATTTTTATTATTCTTTTGATTTAATTAGTCGCATCTAATACATGGTTTTTGAAGGCATTTTTCCTCTATATTTATATTAAATATATATATATATAAATATATATATATATATATATATTTATATATATATATATATTTATATATATATATATGTATATATATAAAGTAAACATCCTATTTACTATAGTTATTCAATAGCACTTTAAGCGTGCTAAACTCGGAACTGAATCAACATATCTATAGTCTACTTGTGTTATGAGCTAATTAGCCCCACACGTCTACGTCATCAGCATATATTGATATACACGAAAATAAATGTATTTTTTGGTGTGTGTGTATATATATATATATATATATATATATATATATATATATATATATATATATAACCGATCTATGACTACATTCATGATAGGAAAAGGGTATCCAAGGTATGATGATATTTCAAAGATACTTTTATACTTTTATACATATACATTAAAGCCGTTTTTACGGATTTTGACCTTTAGTCGAAGCCGATAACCTATTTCGTTTCACTAAGTAAAATACAAGTTAAATCTATAAACGTCAGATGTTTGTGATCGATAAAAAAGTAGCTCTTCTGTCTCTGTTTACTCTATTCGATTCTTCTGATTTTTTTGCATTCTTATGTTCTATTAAATGGAAAGAGGAAACTAATCGGTTTATAACCTTTTTTCTTTGTTCAGCTTACGGATACATGAAGACTTATGTTTGCGTTGAAGTCGATATATTTAAAACCGATGTTTACCTTTAATCTGCTTTAAAAATACTTTTATCAGAACATAGATTTTACATTTATTCCAATTTCTTTTGAGCTTGGTATTTATATACGTGCATATTGAATAAGAAGGCAAATGCATACGTGTATATATTCTTTCCAAAATATGTATTATATATACTAGAGGTGAGGTACCGACATGTTTTACCATGAAGCGTTTTTTAAAAATAAACACTGATAGTACGGACGACTGCTATATTAAACATTTAAGCTCAACGACAAACTCGTTTCATCTTCTGATGAAAATAGTTTGTCTCTGAAAATCCATGCATTAATGTTATAGAAGTCCTTGCTTTGAACTTCTGATGTTTTAATATATTGTATATTTGCAATTTTTTCTCATCTTCATCTTTTGAATTTATTGCTCTATTCAATAGACTGAGCTTTATATTATCACGATATAGTATTATTAAACGATAAATCAATTATCTTGAATATGGTTTAATAGTCTAATATATATATATGTATATATATATATATATATATATATTTATAATTATGATTATGACTATTTGTGGTTATCTTTACGTGAATCGTTAGTGTAGGGAATAATTATTTACACCGGTCGACGAACTCGAACCCTTGAACACGAGTTATTTCAAACTAAAATTCTAACGCATTTGGCCACAATATACATATATATATATATATATATATATATATATATATATATATATATATGTGTGTGTGTGTATGGATTGTGTGCGTATTAGATGTGTGTCACAGAATATAAGTTGACTACAGAAGATGGTGCCATCGTCTATACAGAAAATAATATGCAAAACAAATGTATATCTGTTTTTTACTAAAACTGTAAGCATATATAAATGCAACATTTCACTCGATGATTAGGGTTTATGACCTTTATAATTGTCAAGATCACGTGTAATTCTTAGTGGGGGTGCTTCTAGATAGAAATCTAATACATGTTGCTTAGACAACGACCAATTGGGCAATGTTTTCTACGGACAGGAAGACCTTGCAAAGTGACTCTCGTTTGTGAGATTTATGTTTTTTCTTACTTAAAAAAAATATCGGGTCAAAAACAAGCGAGAGTAAATTTTAACCAGCGCATTCCAAAATACACATAGCGACTGGAATGTAAAGATCTTTTTTTGAACGCAACACAATCTAGTTTCCTGTTTGTTTTATTCGTTTCGTTCCTTGTTTTTTTTTATATTTCAGATTTTTATGTTTGTATATGAATAACTTCCTCATTTCCTATGTTAAACTTTCCGTCTTTTTTCGTATTGAATGTTTTTTGGCCAAACATTCGCGTGTAATTCATTTCATTTCAGCAGATATAATTCGCTTTCTTACGCTGATATGCGATCCACAACGTACACTCATAGAGACAGCGTACACCTTTTATGAGTTTAACCCGCATTTTTCTTACTAAATCTTTGGTGCTCTATACATCCTGTTCTTTCCCTGTCAAACACCCCTAGCATATCCTTAAATAGAATAACTTCCTCTCCCCGCAAACTGATACTATAAAGCTACAAACCATTTTCCTGTTAGGAAAGTCATGACTCGTTAATAGCACAGACTCTCCCACACACACCCACTCTATATATGTGTATATATATGTATATATATATGTGTATGTGTCTATTTTCATATATATATATATATATATATATATATATATATATATATATATATATATATATATTTTAATGTAAATATATATATATATATATATATATATATATATATATATATATATATATATGTGTGTGTGTGTAAAATAACAATGGAATAAAGGATAAGCTAATCAAAAACTAGCAAAAATAAACTCAAAAATACATATTGCAAAGTTCTACCAAAATATTTCGATTGTTAAAAATACAATCATCATCAATCGGTAGCAGAACTTTAATTACAAACAGAAAAGTTTTCAAATTTATACAAAAAACGCAATTTAGAAAAACAATGGTAACGTGTAATAAACAGTATATATATATATATATATATATATATATATATATATATATATATATATATATATATATATGTATATTTCTATATATATATACATATTTCTATATATATATATATATATATATATATTTGTCACTGTTTGTCGACGCCTCGTTAGGTCCGTTAACATTACAGCGATCAATCTATTACGCTGGAAGTCCAAATGTCATTTTCATCACTAAATTAGGAAAGTGAATTGAATTATTTTATTTCAGATGCGTATATGTATGAATATACACATTAATTGATCAATATGCTTGTCAATAATGCACTTGAAATACTATTTTCGTTATTCCGTTAGGTTGTAAATATCATATTTATTGATTTTTTCTAATATTTTTAAGGTTATGTCTTTTGTTTCTTAGTATTATAAAGCGGTAAAGTATATGCATAATATTGCATTAAGTCGCCCTTAATCGGAAGTGTCATGATTTATACTTGATATATATATATATATATATATATATATATATATATATATATATATATATGAATAACCTAATACGTGCATAAATATAATCCATGGCGCGTGGTTTGGGTTATCAACAATCATCATCATCATGACCAACCTGGACAAACATCGAACCCTCGATGTTATTTTCCGTACTCTGACCTATTACAATTATGCTAGGAGACTTATCCCGAAATGTGTACGATTTTTTTATCGCTAAATATTAAGTTACGTTTTTTTTTCTTGCGATAGGGAAAGCGTTGCTTTTTGGTACGTTCTGCTTCCTAAGCGAAAAATAATCTGCAAAGTATCGCATTGAGTCACCTTAATCACACGTGCTATTATGTTCACATATACAATATAAAGATATAGTTTTCTGAATTCCTATCGGAATTTTAAAAACTATATGTAGGAAATATCAAATTCTTGAATATAAAACTTACAAACAAAATCTCATATATATATAAACAATAAACACGTTATTAATAGAATTAACCTCAATACCAGCAATAATATACTAAAATATATAGGATGCTAACTATAGTTTCGTACCTATTATATAATTCTCCCCAACACCATCTATAATGCGAACACATGGTGTTTACCTTATTAACGTGATTCTCCTTAAGATGACCCGGATGAGTCTAAAAGTACTTGGGACACAAATGTAAAAAATGGCAGATAGGCAGCAAATATTCCCCCCGAAACTAAGATTCTGATTCGAACAATGGAAAGGGTATACGAACAAATATGCATACATTAGTTGTCTGTTATGTATACCAATAGTTGCCTTAAAGAAAAGACGCTGTCTTGACACACACACACACACACACACACACACACACACATATATATATATATATATATATATATATATATATATATATATATATATATATATAATAGATTGGCTTACATTTCTGAACCAGAACATGCTGCCTGGTCTAATTAATCACGTTGGAAAGTCAATAAATTATCATCAAAGAGATTGGTAATTTTCATTAAAGTTGTATTTTCCTCTGTGTAAGTTTTTATCTTTTTGAAATCAATTGACTTCGATACGCGTAAATTGATGTTTTCTTATCTTCCACTAAGCATGTTTGTATTCCCCTTTTAATCATGTAATTATTATTGATTAAACACAACAATCATGCCACACATCATATACTAATGTTTATATGAATATATATTTATGTTATATATATTCATATACAAGGATGTTTATTCATAAAATAACTTGGGATATATATATATATATATATATATATATATATATATATATATATATATATATATATATATATATTTATATATATATATATATACATGTTATAACTAGGTTGGTAATCAGCTGACATAGTAAATAACTGTATACATTATTAACTTTCTGAATATTATTCTCTTAAACACTAATGGTTGCATTCATTACATAATATGAATGCAATTATAATATATATATATATATATATATATATATGTGTATATATATATATATATTTATGTATATATATATAATATGTGGTTATTTTTATTAGCTCAGACATGCACAAAATCTGTGACAATGGTATGTCGATGTTATCGATCAACAGCTGTTATAAACTGAGATCTCATCAGGAGGTGTTAACATCCAGTCTGAACCTAAGATAATTTTTGAAAAAAATAAATAAGGAAAAAAGAAAATGAATTTAAAATATAAATTTTGAAGCTCACGTAGTTGGGCACGTTTAGAATAAAAAACAAAAAGTAATAATGTCAAAAATAATGACAACGCGATGCAGTTTTGTGCGACGTGTTAATGTCATGCTTATTTTGTATAAATAAATACATAAAATATGCGCGATCCTTGAACATCAAGATCAACATTGTTTCTAATCATCTACCAATGACTTGCCTACGAGCTGTTGGATTTGGTCAATGTAGCTGTTGTAGCAATCTTTCGGCTTTAATACAAACCATTCATTTGAAGTAATTGAACTTCATAAAATGGATGGAATTGGCGACACTTCATAAAGTGCAACATTGATTGGCATTTACAGATTTAACTACCCTTGGATGTTGCAAAACTTGTACACCATCAAATATTTCAATCTTTTTGCTGGTCATACTGGCGCTATATTAAGAGTAAAATATTCGCGCGATTTTAACGCTAGGAGCAAAGTTCGGTATTTGTGTCGGTGTTATACTTCATACATCATGTTATCGGTTAATTAACGGGAAATCTTACTATAGTTAAGAGCTTTTTCATGATTGTCCATAATCCTGAGTACCCTTACTGTGAAGATTGATTTTATTCACCATTTAAAACTGAATTGTTGACTAAATATGATGCAACTGAATAAGCAACTTTTATCACAGACCAACTATTACTCTAATACGACTTTTACTAATCGTTTGTGGGCGTGAAAACGTTTCATTGGCCTTTTAACTTAAATCCTAGTGTAGTATTTCTCTCATACTATAATTCATATGTTATTTCTTTAGTCAGTGAAGACTAACTTCTAATCGAATAGGGAATGTATTTTTTATTACATTGATATATATATATATATATATATATATATATATATATATATATATATATATATATATGTATATACATCAGGAATTACTGAGCCAAATTCCATTAAATGTGTTATCTTTACTAATATACATATCTACTATTTTCTATATTTTATTAATTTTAAACCATTAATAAAATCATGATCAATCACTCTATACAATTTTCTGTTTAAATGTAAAGGTTGTCTTTAAAATATCTATCTCTTAGAAGGAATTGATCTCACAGAGTATTGTTTCTACGCTAGAAGATTAATGTGTTAATGCTACCAATAAATTGCGTTCATGTAGTACTTTAAAAAATATATAGCGTGTACTTTAAAAAAGTTTTAGTTAAATAAATCAAATAAAGTAACCCCTCCATTTTGTAAGAGTATATGAGTAATACCGTCGGCGTATTTTTATTAAATAACATATTTAAAATGTAATGTAAAAACAACCTATTTTTAAATAGAATTTTACACAAATGTACCAACTTATTCGTATTTAATGTTAATAATAAAAGTAATTGAAACTATAACATTGTACATAAATACTATTTTAGACCTGCAGAATTCAAATTAAAATAATATACATGATACACTTATTTTATTTTTCAATATAATTTGGTTTAAATAATACAACTTAACAACATCCGTAATGATAAAATACGCTGAATTCTATGCATATATGGTTTAGTGCAATACACGACGGTACCCATTATAGTAACTTAATAGATCTGAAAATAAATTAATAGATCAGAAAAGGAAAACAAACAAAAATCAAATGCCTGCACATGGATATACACTGGTTTACGATAATAAGACCTAGGAGAGGTAGGCTCATTCATTGTTCGAACGAAAGGGTGCGGAGTGTACATTAAAACTGAAAAAGTCCATTATCACGAATAGGCAAGCGTACGTAAAATAACTACTTAGTAAACGTCTGTTGCGAGACCTCCAACTTATTGGCAACTGGTGCTGTAACAATTGCAGATGGAAATCCGCAAATATATCCTGTCACTCAAATCTCAGCGATAACCACTGTTATTGTAATGTAACAATTCTCTTGTGACTAAAATAAATACCATTACAACCACCAGCATAACGACTACTACTACTACTACTACTACTACTACTACTCCTACTATTACTACTACTTCTACTACTACTGCTGCTGCAGCTACTACAACTACTATTACTATTACTACTATAAGTTCGTCTTTTATTATTACTAGTATTGCTACTACTATAACTATTTAATTGCTAATTTTACTAAAAATGGCTAGAAGAACAACGACACCAAGGGCAACAAAAAACAAGAGTATTAGATACGTAATCAGTATGGCGATAATAAATAGAACAGAAGTAGTAGAACATAACTACAGCAGACGGATTGGATTGATATTACACTTGTTACATCATTAATCCTTTTTACAAATGAAATTATTTTTTACAATATATTTCCGTTATACAAACTCAAATCTATATGCATGATGTTAATGTATGTTCTGATATATAGAACATTCTGGATTGTGTCTCATTATGTTTCGTGAACTCTTCACAATTTGTTTATATATACATCAACTAATGTGTATTTTACTTTTCTTTTTTAGGTAAGTTGGTCGTTTTCTACTGAAATTTGAAAAATCAGCTGCAGCAAACATGAAAATGTCAAGTAAGCTTTAACATAAAAGGTAACACACATCTTATTTCAATTTAAGTTATACGTCGTTCGTACTTGAATGTGTCTCTATGTGTTCGTAATTTTCTCAATAAACATATACATTTTGCTGAAAACCTTTACTTGCATGGTGTATTTGTATTGTGCTGATATTGACATATATACATACTTCTAGAATTATGCCATCATTTTATTTATATATATATATATATATATATATATATATATATATATATATATACAATAATATTTTATAAATAAATATTAATTATTTAAATACTTACAGACGTCGATGTTTCATGCTAACGCAATCTTCAGTGTAGGGACTAATTATCAACGGTCGGTGGGCGCGAACCCCGATCACAAATCGCCACTGATTCCTAGTCGAGGATCTTATCCATCGGTTATAGCCAATAAGTTAGTAAATATAGAGGAATTTAAAATGTAAATAGCGAATCGGTGGCTATGTACCAAGCAGTATAGAGTGATCTACGAAACGGCGTTCGGATCGTGCATATAGCTATTTGCACTGCTTGTTATTAAAGTTACTCGAGAGTGCCCAGCCTTTGTGGGATTGAGATGATGAACAATAATATTTTATAAATAAATATTAATTATTTAAATGCCTACGGACATCGATGTTTCATGCTAACGCAATCTTCAGTGTAGGGACTAATTTTCTACGGTCGGTGGGCGCGAACCCCGATCACAAATCGCCACTGATTCGTAGTCGAGGATTTTATCACTCGGCCATAGTCAATTAGTAAATATAGAGGAATGATAAATGTAAATAGCGTACCACGCAGTATATATATATATATATATATATATATATATATATATATATATATATATATATATATATATATATATATATATATATATATATATATATATATAATGCATTACTAATTAACGTGATCAGAAAAATAAAACATATATATATATATATATATATATATATATATATATAGACAGAGAGAGAGAGAGAGAGAGAGAGAGAGAGAGAGAGAACATCCACACGAATAGGCGCAGTGACGAAATTACACAACGCTACGTTGCTTCACAACGTATCCAATATGGAATATAACAATGCGGAAAGTCCGTTTTGTGATGTATTCCATTAGCAATTGTTAAAACGAAGTCACGTTTATCATACAAATAGTAAAAAGAAAAAAACAAGATGCATTTCCAAAAACGAAAGTAATAGCAACCTCTGTCACAGCGCTATACAATCGGACACCATCTCACTAGAAACTGCTTTTAGAGGAGTTGAGATTAAAGAAAAACCTAGGAGGGATGACACAATCTAAATCTGGAGTTGTATGTCACAGGAAGTATTAGGATTCTTAAAACTCATGTTCACAATAAAATGCGAGAAAATTAACTAGCTGATATTAACAGAAAATTGAAAATAGACTATTGTTACAATAACACTAAAAGTGATGCATTAATTATTAACAAAATCTGAGATTAATTAAATGTTGGCAAGACTTGCTGTGACTCGGACTCAAAGTAAGATTGCATATTTACCAGTGAAAATCTTAGTAATGGATCATGGTTGTATTTGTAATGCACAATATATATATATATATATATATATATATATATATATATATATATATATATATATATATATATATATATATAATTAGGTAAAAGGTAAAGGTCGCATAGCCTGGATGCGCACGAGTGTCGTTGCCGACATCGCACACTGCCCATGGCCGTAGCGGCGGTGATTTGTTAAGAATCACCGTGTCTAGGGCACAGCATATGGAAGGCGGAGCCCATCCCTCTCCTTCCGCTGCCTTGAACCTTCCCTGAGTTTTAGTCAGGTACCCATTTACTGCTGGGTGGACAGAGGGAGTTTTCAGACCCGAAAATTCGCATGCCGGGAGTGGGATCGAACCCGGGTCGTCCAGCCCAAAGACAAGTGCTATAACCACTCGTCCACAGGCCCTCCCATATATAATTAACTTGTTACAAATATCCAGGGGGTATGAATCCGAAGGAAGTTGAAACCGGGTTTATGAGAGTGCTCAATGAAAATTCAGAGCAAAATATATATTTTTTGATTTTATTCCATTAGTTGCGACAAAACAAGTTTTGTTTCATTGGTGCGAATAGCGACCAACTCATCGGGCCGGCTATATTCCTTGCTTTAATCTCTCTCTCTCACTCTCTCTCTCTCTCTCTCTCTCTCTATATATATATATATATATATATATATATATATATATATATATATATACATACACACACATAATATATATATATATATATATATATATATATATATACACATAATATATATATATATATATACACATAATATATATATATATATATATATATATATATATATATATATACACATAATATATATATATATATATATATATATATATATAGATTAAAGCAAGGAATATAGCCGTTTGTGATATTTTTGTGGGGTGGAATAAAATTGAAAAGTGGAAAAACGAGTGGAAAAAAATACATGAATATACTAAACCGGTTTTTGTCCACATTTATCAGAGTAAAGACGTGGAAATAATTCGAGCATTACGACTAAAAACTTTAAAAAGTAGAATGAAGACCAGTGGCAAGTTTAGATTATATGCAAATCGTTATTTTGGTTTTAACTCCGATAGTATTTTTATAAAAAATAGTGAAACTTGACACGTTATATGGCAAAACTAACACATGCGCAGATCTAAAATTCTAAGTAAGTATGCGAAATAGTAAACTAATGGCAGCCATTTTGGTGACTTTCAGCCTATGTAAGTGTTGTAGACGCGTGCTAGGGGTCACAAAAGTAACAACCACAAATTGTGACAGGTTAAAATATACAATGTATTTATTCATAGCAATACAGTAACGCCACTAAATGTGGTAGGAGATTACCGGATTCCTACCATGCGGTAAAACATGGATAGGAATGTCCTCTCTTTGAGTCTTTGCAACCATGGTATTTATTATAGATGGTTGCTTCCATTAGTTCTTCAATAGGGGTGATTTGTACCCCACAACACCCCCTCCCGAGCTTTTCATTCCCCTGGAATGATCGTATAGCTCTTTTTCCTTGGATTGATCTCTATGGGATCGATCCTTTTTCTTTCTCTTGAAGATCGGCGTTGTCCGGCTGCTTGTGGTGTTACCAGGTCGAACGTTTCATATATATGGTCCATTACTTCTTCTTGTTCAACAGGAGGTTGTCTGTCGTCAGCAGTGACACGTTTACGAATTTGGTTCAAATGCTTCTTGAGAGTGAATTTTGGACCTTCGATTATGTAAACCATCCGCCCGATCCTCTGCTTGACCTTTCCTAGTTCCCACATCATACTATTATTTTTATATACCTGGAAACATACCTTTTCCCCAGGTAAATACCTTTTTTTAGGAACTGTAGTATTCGGCGGTTGTTTGAATATTAGTTTTGCTTCATCCAACAATTCGGATCTAGCTTTTATTTTCGTGCAGCATCCAAGCTTTTCAGAAAAAACACTTGGAACAAAATTGTTTAGATCATTTTTAGTTTGACGGCTTCGGCCGTTAAATTTTCGACTTTTTTGACAAAAATCACTCATTGGCGAGTCTCATAATTCACATTCTTGGATCCAGTCAGATCCAAATAAATTTGATGTGTTCCTAAGAACGAATACTTTTAACTTTTTGTCTTTCTTTTTAGTAAAACATTAATAATTAATTCACCTTCAAAATGTATATTTTCACCAGTTACCGATCTTGCGATTTTATTCGTCTTCAGCATCGTGGGCTTACCTAATTTCTTCCACGTGTGAACATTTATAATCGATATATCCGACCCTGAATCGAGTTGCAGATTTACTTCTCTATTTCCGATTCTCACCGTAACATATTTCCTTATGTTCTCTGTTGGTGAAGGGTCCCTTTTTGCAGTGTTTATGTAGTTCTTTTTTCCTACTTTTGCTCTGCAATATGAGGCCTTGTGCCCTGCTCGTTTGCATAGGTCACACGTTATTTTCTTATGGTACCAACATGCATTGTACCCATGAGGTCCTCCACATTTACTACAAGGGGTCCTAGGCTTTTGTCTATCCTGATAATTTTGTGAAGAGTTCTTTTTGCGTCTTGGTTGGTAATAGCTGGCGGGTGAGTGTCCTTTATTTTTGGAGCGTATCTTTTTAATGTGAGCGATACCTGCTTTTTCTATGTTTCGAGAATCTTGTTTCACTGCCACGAACCGTTGACAATCTTCAGCCAGTTTCTGAAGCGTTAAATCAGGTTCTAATCCCAGTTTATTTAGAGCACGACGTCTTATATCGGCGTCTTTTGTGACTATCAAACCTTGTGTGAATATTAGGCATCTAAAATTATCTGCCGTTAATGATGACAACTTGAAGTCGTCACAGTTTTTATTAACTATAGACACAAAAGTTGTATAATCCTGATTTTCCTTATGTGTAATATTCATACATTTCCATCTTTTATGGAAAAGGCTTGTCTTTGGACAGTATAACTTCATTAACAGTTTGACTGCCTCGTCAAACGACAATTCATTGGTTTTTCTTGGCAAAATATAATCCACGAATTGGTTATGTTCGGATGCACCCAACTTCCGTAGTAATAAACGAACCTTCGTTTGATCCGTCCATGAACCACAATCAATCTTGAATAAGTCTTCAAATTTTCTGAAGTATGTTTCAAACGTTAGGTCTTCCTCAGGAGCATAGCGAAATGTATCAATGGCTGACCAGATCGCATTTTGCGAAAAACCCGTACTGTTTTCCTGTCCGTTGCCCTTATTCATTAAAACTTGCGTTAACAAATCCATTTTTTTATCTGATTGGTTTTGATGCTCTAAATGTAATTTTTTCAATTCCAATATTTGTTCGTTCATTTCTTTCTTTCTTCCGCGGCGTATTTCATCATTTCTTTTCTTTCTCTTCCCTGTTTTTCCTCGAAGTATTTCATTAAACTTAACTGCTTCTCGTCATTTTGTTTCTGTACTATCAATTGTTCTTCTCTAAACCTTTTTTCAAGTTCTAATCGTTTATTTTGTTGAAGTTTTATCATTTCCAAAATCTGTTTTGAAAAATCCATTTTTTTTTATGACAAAAAAAAAACGTTTTCAGAAACAAACCAATTCTTTTTCTATAGTACCAACTCTACAAAAAAAACTTTTACAATTTTTGTATCTGGTTATATTGACGAGTATTTCCTTAATTTATTTTTTCCTTGTGTGGCAATTTTCCACTAGAAAATAATTCAGCGTTTGTGTTTATACAGAAAAAAGTTTGACCGTTTTTTTGTTTTTTTTCTGCAATTTTTTTTTCGTAACGTGTAAATATTTAGTTCAAATCTTTGTTGAACGTACACTTTTTTTTTCTTTTACAAAGAATTAGTTTTTTTTTGTGTTCATAGAATTTATTTAAATATTGGCCATAATTTCCGCTTTAAGTGCGTAACAGAATATCATATTTTCTCATTAACACAAAGTGTTATGCCGTACCTGCTTGTCGATAGTGTTTTTTTTTCAACGTCCCAGTCAGTCAGAGAAAAATTTATTTTAATCAGAAAAATCCGACGTAACTTTTTAATTTTGTTTTTCAATGCTAATGCCTTTTTAAGACAATCTTTTTAAAACGAACAAATTCTTTTTATTTTTTTGTACTTACTGAAACTTTGAGTCGTTTTTTTTTTCAGTTGTCGTAAATCCACGCTATTTATGAGTTCCGTTTTAACTCGTAGTTTAGGCTTCTTGTGGCTTTTTGTTTTTCAACAGCAAGATAAGACATTTTTATGACGACGTCTTTTGTTGTTTGACGTTTTTTTTTGTTTTTTTTTTCAAGTAAATCCTTGCCCGAATCTTTGTTATACAGTTTTTTGTCGAATGATCCCGTAACTTTCTTGAGTAATCCTGGTAGCCAGTATTCGCGACTGGTATAAAATCAAAATCCTAACGTATGTTCTTTACTAAATTTTCTCGCTGCCAGTGTTGTAGACCCGTGCTAGGGGTCACAAAGATAACAACCACAAATTGTGACAGGTTAAAATATACAATGTATTTATTCATAGCAATACAGTAACGCCACTAAATGTGGTAGGAGATGACCGGATTCCTACCATGCGGTAAAACATGAATAGGAATGTCCTCTCTTTGAGTCTTTGCAACCATGATATTTATTATAGATGGTTGCTTCCATTAGTTCTTCAATAGGGGTGATTTGTACCCCGCAACAGTAAGCTTGCCAACTTTATATACAAATCATTGCCAAAGTGTCAAATATTGGTAAGTGGTGACGAAAAATTAAAACATTGATTAGTTTAGGAATATGTAATTGAGATGTAATTGAGAACAACAATACTAGACAGCAAAACTATTTTATATGGTTTCATAGTACAATCAATATTGTATATAATTGCCATTTTTATTCACAAGAGAAAAAAGTCTTCAGTCCATGTAAAATGTCAAACATTCGATTTCATCTAGTGAAATGTTTTTTTGCAGCCATCAAATCAGCATTCCATAGGTAATCCTTGGAAGTGTACTGCCTTCCTCCGGAGTAAATTTTCCTTTTCAAGATTCTCCACAGATAATATGGAGAACAGGGTGGTCATTGTATTATTTTCCCATGTCTGGCAAAAACACTCTACAAATATTCAGTGGGTATCCTTGCAGCATGAGACGGTGCATTATCAGCATGAATACAATGTTTTTACGGAATGGCAAATCCGTCTTCTTGTGTCAGGGTACAAAGTGTTCTTTAATAAAGTCAATGTATAGTTTGACGGTCATTTTCACTCTCTCTGCGACTCTGAATGCTCCTACAAGCTCATTATCAGTAGTTGTATCCCAAAACCTCACACCACCATCTTTCTGTTGACGCCTGATCCTGTGGGGAGATGGACCTTCATAACAGTACCATCCTCTCATCCATCCATCGGGTCAATCAAGGGTCGCTCGACACTCATCGGTATACAAGACAGTTTGTAAATATACCTTCATGTTATTTATGCCCACTCCAAGTTCTATTTCTCGTGGATATGCTTTAATGGAGAGCGAACCTCTGGCTTTCCACATTTTTCAACTTTTCTTAGGATACGGCATCGAGTTGATTTGGGCACATCAGGAACGCCAGCGTTATAAAAACTGGTTTGCTAGTTTCTGTGCACCTCTTATTTTTATCCTATGCATAGATTAATGCGACACACGTGCGTTCATACGAATGTTCCCTTTGTCAGAAAGTTCAGGGTTAGTAACAAATTGTTTAATTGTACGATGATCACGGTGCAGTGTTATGGCTATTTCTAAGGTAGGTATCTTATTAGGAATCATTTCGACAATTTTAAGTTAAAGCACTTTTAAGTCCCATCTTGCATAAGAAGTTGGCACCCTGAAACAAACTACACGTCAAAAAAATGGCTGCCAGTTGTTGAATATGGCGCAGATTATCTTAGAATTTTAGATCTGCTTATGTGTTAGTGATGCCATATAACGTGTCAAGTTTCACTAATATTTAGTAAAAACTATCAGAGTTAGAAGAAAAAATCGATTTGCATATAATTCTGGTACGCAGGGTATATATTCATATTTTATATTTGCAAGTGATGATCTAATTTTACCAAATATAATAGTAATTATAAAGACTTTATGCGGCAGCATTATTGATTGAGACGACACTAAATATTAGAGTAAGACATGGTATATATGGATTGTATAAATTCAAACAGTAATACATCACTTCTTATGTGTATTAAACCACTTATCCGTTTCCTAATTTTAAGAATATATGTACTACATTAGGTAGAAATATACTTGAAATGCTGCATATATTGTGTAAACTCAGAACAAAAATACGCCTAATATTAATACTTCTACTAATTGTATTTGTAGAACTCTACTATTATAGGTTGTTAATGCACGCTAAGTAGTAATATATAGATTGGAATGTAGAAAGTAGTAGCATTCAGACTACTAACAGTGAGGCTAAAATTATTATGCAACATGAGTCTTCCGCTTGTGAGACTCTAAATGCAAGCACTGACACAATTTATGTTGTTGGTTAGAAAACACAGTAATTCATTTGTTCCTTCGTTTCCTCGAAAAGATATTCGAAAAGACAACAGTTAACATTATTCTATTGCGGAAATCTTCACATGTGTTTTAATATTCGTTTTGTATAGTCTCGGAAGCTTTACCCGTGCCCACCCTAATTGTTCCATTACGTTTTATGATGATGTAAATGTAGTGCACATGCTAACAGCAAGTGCTATGCTGTCCCTTTTTACTACTGAAAAAGAATGTAATTACTCTTTCATACGAGACGATTACACAACAACTACAGCTGCAGTATTTACGAGATTTATACCGTATTTTATTTGAAAGAACCCATTTTAATCATGGCCAGACCATCCAAACATGATTTAAAGCACGAACATTCGTTAAAATGTATTTTTGAAATAAGGAAAAACGTTAGGATAAAAGTAAATGCATTTCGTTGATAAGTGCTGTGAAAATGGTAAACTTAAAACAGTTTAATGGTGACCTGCGTTTTAAAAAATGAGGAGTAAGAATTATTTATATTGTTGAAGTAAGAACGAGTTTCCTTTTTAAATTGGTTGATTAATATTACCGATTATTTGCGTGTTGGCTTGGCGGAAGAAATAATGCACGAGCTACTTTTCTAAGACGTTTTCTAGGACTTTCTTTTATTTATCGTTGTTCGTCCTTGTTTTTTAAATTTAACTTTTATTTTTATTTGTTTCCTCTTCTCTTCTTAAGTGACCTCAACTATTGCAACGCTACATTGTGTATTGTCGGCAGTTGAAACCCGTATTCCAGACATTTAATTTCCCTGATGATCTGCCAAGCATTACTTTACTTGGTAGTGAAACACGTGTAGGAAAAAACATTTAATTTGAATAAATAATATTTGTAAGAAAAATATCTTTAATGGTGATCATTGGTGTCCTGAAAGGAATGCTTTTGTAAGCCTTCACATAATCACATATAAATGCTCTGTACTCTATAATCGAGTATCATCGAGCTTGTTTTTATTAGAACAACCCCGGTCTTCACTGAATGATCTATTTTATAAGTGAAAAATCTAAATATATATATATATATATATATATATATATATATATATATATATATATATATGTGTGTAGAGAGAGAGAGAGAGGGAGAGAGAGAGAATGACATAGAGAGATTGTTGGAAAATTCTATACAAGAGCTTGTTTTTGGCACATATAAAAAACCTTATTACAATAGTAATTATTAGAGATATTTCTATTACATACTTTCAATGAAAATGGCTTAATATATGATGTTATCCATGCCATTATCCCCATCGTATATTTAACTAGTAACCTATTACACAGTTCTCAACCTGTAATAAGAATGTTCCTCGACGAAATACACATATCTTGATCTATGCAACACTCTATCACAATATATTTATAATAAAGTCACGGTTAACCGCTAATCCAGACTTATAGGCAACTCAAGCATAAGTTTCATATACAACGGCGTGATGATTAATAACAATGTTGAGGCTGGTTCGAATAAGATCATTCAAGAGGATGGTTCAACAATCATCTGCTAACATTGGACTTATAAAAACCATGATATAATTAACCTGTAAGTATGCTGTATTATTGCGCTCCACAACCGGTTATTTGTTAGAAATAAACTTTTCCCATAGAAGTTTCGTTTAGTGTTTGGTACACAGAAGTGAAAAGGGACCTTTTTTTTAGAGTGGTTGTATCGATTCACGTTTTGGTGGTAAATGTTTTAGCGGGGAAACCCTTAATATGTGATCAGTCGAGTACTTACAACGAACACAATTATAGAGTAAACAAATGCTAATAAACTCTCTCTATTTAAAAATAGGCTATAGAATGAGAATATACCATCTACCACTACATTTCAAAGTTCATTTGGTACTCTGTCAAGGCATACACAATTAGCTTTTTGAGACAAATGTTAACACATTATTACATCTTAGGAAGTATTTGACATTCATACACGCAGAATGATCCAACTATTTGTCCAACGACATAAACAACATATTTAAGATAAGTCATTCAGTTTAGGCCTGCAGTTAAGAAGCTTAACAAAGCAATAGACATTTTCAAGTTCTCCTTTTGAGACATACTCCGAATTCGAGTGTTGGAAAGAAGCTAGCTTTTAGATGGATTAGAAATAACCGACCAACGTTTTCATCACATGCTTCATGTTGGAAGAGAAAGAAATAGATGAAGATTGACCATTAGTGATATGGGAGATCGTTGATAAGGATCAGGGCAATGGTTCGGTGCAAAATAGCTCCATAAGATAGGTCGGAGTTAATATATCTTCTTTATACTTTTTCCCCATCAGCGACTACTTTTATAAATCTCTCAGAGAGAAAGGATTTGATGGATTAAAATATATTCTTATATATTTGACAGCGAACGAGATTATATAGAAACCTGTTTGCCTAACTCTCTCAAAAGCTATTGTTCGAATGACGAAGCTTTCGGCCATATATTCACTGATCCTGTGTTATAGTAGTGTCCTATTTCACGGCAAGATGTGGTTGGCATCTTCTGTAACGTAGAGTTATTTATTGTAATTGATAGCATTTTCGTTAACGATTCATAAAACAAATAAATGAATCATATACGTCTTCTTGTTTCGAAAACTAACAACTAAAATAGATAATTTCGGAAGTAAATTTATATTTAACTAGATTTCATAATTTCTTAAGTAAATTAATATTTTATTGAATTAAATGTGACCTAGATAGATCGCTGCTAAGTTAAACTTGGTTTGGTAAAAACATTCGGCTGGTAAAGAAGAAATTAAAAGGAAATAGTGTAGATCGAACTTTAAGCCGTAATTGTGTGTAATTTCCTGCTCTAAATAGGATGAATTCTTTTTACTTAATTGATCACAGAGAAATAAATATATTGTATTTTGTAGAATAATAATTAAATCTATAGTGTCTGAATCAACACCGCGACGAGAAAATATTGAAACCTGTTCCTTATTTATAATTTTTCTATTTGTAACTGTTGGGAATTAGAATGAAAAAATGAAAAACAAATGTATAGTCTCCTTCCATTGATTAATTTAAAAAAAACAATTAATATGAAATATAATAACATACACAAATCTCAGAAATATATTAACAAAAATGCTGTTTTAAAACATCAGAAAGAAAAGATTTGCCATGAATCTCTAACTAAATGATATCATCTCATTTAAAACAATTTTGTAACTACAACGACAGTTGCGATTCCTTATTTTATATATATATATATACATATATATATATATATATATATATATATATTATGGACTCTTCCGTCGATTACGACGTATGAGGATCCAACAGCTATATATATATATATATATATATATATATATATATATATATATATATATATATGAAGCAATCCAACAAAAGATATAAGCGTCAACTAATATCTTATAATTAGTGAAACATCCGGATAAAAAACCGAAGCTCAATATACTTTGATTGATTTATTTATCATTAACATTGAATATGGACACATTTCGCGACTGGATAACTTTGCCGGCCCCTTCAATTTCACGTATTTGGACTGCTGTTTGTATCTTGGAGTAATGTCCTTCCTTATTAAGTCTTCCCAACTTGTATGACCTGGATGGACTGTATGGATTCAACAAAAGTATGTTTTTGGATTGATATGTTTGATGTTATGTATTTTTATATATTTGTGTATATAATTTTATATATTTTCAAAGCGTAATGTTAT
>OY744526.1:139839007-139896507 GCA_963556195.1 Sepiola atlantica
TAGCTAGCCGTGTATATAAAAACACCCGGAAAAAATAACTCCATGCATATTAGCCTGAAGATTCTCCCGGGAATGTAACGCGGGAGACCCTGTGTAGCTTAATTGCCATATATATATTTTTTCATAGCATGCTATATATATATATATATATATATATATATAATGACTAAATATATAAATATATAAATAAGAGTAATTGCTTACAAAAATAATCGCAACACTAACTAAAACAGACGTCCTATAATATGTGTCCATGTATTTCGCTCCGATTGTTTTCAGAAAATATGTATTCTGGCTGGGAATAGTTTTAAACACGCGTCAATTATTGATATTCCTAAACTGTTTAAATTGTTTTTGGAAAAGATAAATTACTATTACTTTAATTGTGTCAGCTTTTTGATAGCACCTGCTATTTTTCTGTAAGTAAATATTAACTTGTTTATTTCTAATCATTAAGTGCATATTTAATGAAAAGCTAAAATAAGTAAATTTGACGAATCTATTTACATTGTTGTTTTAAATGAATTTGTAAACCGCCTTATAATTTTGTGAATATGTTCTTATCGTTCTGCAAATTTTCATGCAATTTTAAAACTCGAAGCAGGCACAGTTCTCTTGACTTCTCTAGGCTCTGGAGCAGAGTTTGTCAGAAGTAAAACGCACCTTTCTGAAGGGTCACTTTGAACTTTGACTAAATAAAGTAGAATTATCGGAAAACTCTACCGAAATTTTTTACCATGACGTGTTAAGTGCTTGATTAAGTGCGATTGTTACGTATTTCACCACGTTCAACTTCGTGTATTTTCCGTGCAGTCTTCCGAGTTCAATATCAGACAATCATGCATGTTTTTGTTTCGGAATTTATATTGATACTATTAAAAAGTATAATAGAATCGTCTAATATACTATTCTTCGATGTATTTGGTAAATACTTACTAAAATGTGTAAACGCAAACAAAATAAAAAGAAGATGTATGGTGAATAACAAAGCCACTCACTCTCATACATATGTAGTGTGCCATTTATCCATGTCAAAGTAGACATATCATACATCTTTTTGTCTTTCTGACTACGGCATTCTGGCAATATTTTATTTTCTATAATAACCAGCAAAATCATATAACTTAAAAAGAAAGAAAAGTAGAGCAATATCTAAGGAAAACTACTTAAAATGTTTTAAAACTTAGATGTGCTCCGCTCGTACAGATTGGTCGATGTTATCTGGCCAATAAATTTATATATTTTTTATCTTTTCCTTTAGAATGGTCGATGCATATACTCATATAAATGGCAACAGAAAGCCATAAAATGTGATTGAATATGCATAGCAAAAATATGTATGAAATCAATCGTGTAAAAGAATTGAACAAGCGTTATAGAATGGAAGTGACGGAAAAAACCTGATGACTACAAAAACGGATAATTAGAAAAGTGTGTAGTCATACACAAAACACAGACGAGCAAAAAATGAAAACAAAGGAAGAATAGGAAATTGCGAAAGGAAAATATGAAGCTAAGCAAAATGGTAGGAATAAAGGCAGTTTAACTTGAGGTATTAAAAATATGCGACAAGATATCGCTTGCATTTCTACTTAACTACTACCCCGTTCCCCGAAAGATGAGGTAATACCTGGAAAGTTGTTCCATGATTACAAAACGGATACTACACGCGCACCTAGCAAGACGAAGAACATATTTAGGAGGATAGTCTGATGACGAACGAGCATACACTACACAAACATCAAATTAGGAGTTATAGTTTAAAAGGATGCGTATATGACAACAACACATATATTGCACTAGACTCCTTAAGTGAGCATTCAAAGATAGTGTATTAGTCTGAACTAGTAAAATAAATTGATATTTAAAAAGTAGTACAATAGAAAAGCACTAAAAAAGTGTTTTATAGTTTTGGATTCAGACTCACATCACATCACATATGTAACAACAGTTGCATATCAATATATGCACTTTTACATTGTCAGATTAGGATAAGTCCCAATTAACTTTATTATAGAAATAAAAATAGTTAAACATTTATAGAACTAATTGCATAGTTTCGGCTTCAGACAGAAAAATACCAAATCTTTATTAGGACAAGATCAGGAAAATGTCCAACCGCGTTTCCATGAAGAACTCTGTGTACTTCTGCTCTTATACATGCCCATATATTGCAATGTTCTTAAAAATAAGCAAGTTAGTATGTCAGATGTTATTGATAATAATAATAATAATAATAATAATAATAATACAAATTATAATCTTATTAAAATCATAATATTATCATTATTATCATTATTTTATCATCTATAAAGTATTATTAAAATTACAAATAATAATAATAATAATAATAATAACAACAATAATAATAATAATGAAATAATAATAACAATAATTTTAATAATAATAATAATAATAATAATACTAATAATAATGATAATCCTAATTTGGTGTCACTCAGACTCCAGGGAATACACCCGGTTTTCGGTGCAAACACTTATGACCTGTGTGAGAACTCTTAGTAAGTACATATTCATAGTAATTAATAATAATTGATGAGATGAGATTCGTTGTAATTGAAACGCTTGGAATCATTACGAAAAAAACACTATAAATAGCTTAAACAGACTGGCATGAACATTTAATTTCTAATTCTACAAAAGACTTGCCTGTTAGGGCCAACAAACGTGTTAACGTACATATTGAATGCTTATGGTCAAGGGGAATACATTTGACGTTCAGAAAAAGAAAACTAACTAAAAACATCCAAGACTATGAAATAATAATAATAATAATAATAATAATAATAATAATAATAATAATAATAATAATAATAATAATAATAATAAATAAATAAATAAAAATCTCTCTCTCTCTCTCTCTCTCTCTCTCTCTCTCTCTCTCTATATATATATATATATATATATATATATATATATATATATATAAATAAAAAAAAAAAAAATTATACAACTAGAACCAAATACGAGTAGAATTACTTAGTAATATAGTAAATTGTCGTGGAGTATATGAGGTAATCAACACCCTTTAGATATTTACCGGAAGTCCACGGAGACGACTGTGAGAAAGTGTAAGAAACCGACGGTCGTTATACGGGGCAATTCGGTGGTATACCGCTTTTGCTGTAAACGCTAAACGGTTAGAAACAGTTATCAAAATAACCCGACTCTACTAGAGACCTGAATGAATTTTCGAACACCACCAGTTTATTTCTTGTTGGCGATAACTGGTAAGTAGTTGGCGTATGAACGATCAGTGGGAGATGAAGGATACTACAAAGAAGTAGACGAAGAAGAAAGAATCAGAAGAAATAGAATATGAAGAAGAAGAAGAGGGGGACAACACTGATAATTATAATAATGGGAAAGAGATGTATGAAATTAGATAAAAACGAAAGAAAAGGGTGACCGAGTAAGGGGGTGTAGAAATAGGGATACAGATAAAAAGAACACGGAAGGAATAGCAAAACGTTACGAAAACTAAGAATCTGTATAAGAAATTAATACGAGTGGAATGAATAAGGAATAAGAAAGATAGCACATCGTTTGGTAATATCAGCAGAAAAAAATAACAGTAGTAGTAATAGTAGTAGTTGATGAAAAAAACTAAGGATTAAGAAAAGGAAGCATTCAGTAAAAAAGGAAAAGTGTACATTGAGAATAGTACGTCGGAGTTAAAGCAATAGAATTCACAGAGGAGGAAGAACAATTATGTGGTGAAAAGGGTGGAGATGAAGAAAGAATCATACACTTATTTAAACGCAGCCGGAAAAGAAAACCGCACTAAAAATAAAGAGTAAGAAAGACTGGCATCACTCCCTTCCATCGTTGAGGCTACCGCAAATAGGAGAGGTATTAAATTGCAAAGGTTGAATAAACAAAAACGAAAAAAAGAAAATAAAAAATATTGAGAAATGCGAATAAAAAAGACACACCAAATAAAAATATATAAAAATGAAAGATATCACAAAACGGAAATAAGTAAATAGAATAAAAATGATAATAAAATAAATAAATTGAAAGGCACAGGCAGAGAAAAGAAATTAGAATAGAATATGGCGCGGAATTCTCTTCGGAGAGAAGACGTCTTGAATCTGGCTTTTTTTATTCTGTGCGCCGAATCGCGTTGCGAGGCTTGCTTGTGATTGGAAAGTTAAATAATTCTGATTGTTTACAGTCGACCGGGAATTAATTCGAAGAAGGGTTTAATGGATAGTTCACTGGGCTCAGAATGTGATGAAATCTTAAACTAGTTATTAGAAGACAAGTGATATAGATTGCTTAGTAGAAATTCAATGAACTTTTCGTTTGTAAAAACAGGGCGAATTTCCCCCCCAATTTCGATAAAAATAAATCCCCGGTTTATTCATATACTCCTGGCAGATTGGACAAGAGTAAAGGTATTGAGCCAGTGGACGTCTTGTATTTGTCTCTGATCAAAATGTATGAGAAAATATGTGTATATCGTAGCGTTATAAGCCAAATCGTGTTCAAATCGAGCCGGACCTCTTTCACAGCATTGGAAAAATGAGATTTCTGAAAGAATTTCATGCTAGATAGTTTTCAATCTACATACTATAAACTCGAAACGCAACATTAAAGACATATTATCGGGCCATTATACATATACTAAAGGCACATTTACCATGTCCAGATGATACTGAACTTTTAATAAAGTCGCAGTTTAAACATGTATGCGAATATGTAGCCAATAGTTTTTTTGTAAATAAGATTACACTATAATACAGCTCTACTTTTTATTCACCACTATTGTATAAAAAGTGCAGTTCTATTGGATTTACATCATGTAAAAAAGACTTATACAACTAGTGTATATATATATATATATATATATATATATATATATATATATATATATATATATATATATATATATATATGGGAAATGATAAAATTAAAAAAAATTTTTTTTTATGTATTCATAAACGTTTCGTCTTTATTGTAAGACTTCCTCGGGATGATAATTTGAAGAAAAATGTCATGCAAGTACATCGAAATTGTGTGTTGACATGATGGAGTGATAAAGGAGAAATAGTAGCCCTGGCTATTCTAAGCGCTGGAGGAGAGTCCAAGCTGCGAGAAGTTAATGGTGGCCAATAATGAAATGAAAATGGACAGCTTTCAGTAGGTACCATTAAGGCAGCAGTTAAATAGGAAGGGTGAGAATATTTGTGAATTTGCCTTATGGTGGGAGAGATGAAAAGAGGTGGGCGTGCTGAGATTCTTTTCGTGGTGGGGTGGGGCATGGATTTTGAGAGGCTGGGGAAAGAGGAGGGAATGCGAAAACTCTGTGTGTTTGGCATGTAAGGTGTATCATAGTTTTAGAAAAAGATTTGAAGAAATGAACATAACTTGAAATTGAGCGGGGGATTGGTAAGAGTGGGAAGGAAATAGTCAAAAGGGTACTATTAAAGAAGTTGATACTTTTGTTGTGGTCAAGAGTAAGTTTTTTTTTTAGACCAAAGGGAGGGAGGGAGGAGTATTGACCTGGGGGCTATGTCAAGAATGTGTGAGTATAAGTGTGTTTGAAAGAGTGTGTAGAAGTGTAGAAGCATTTTTCATTTCCCATTACGTCGGATTACTCTCATCCTTCCTTTCTCATGTATAGATCTTTCATATTTCTTTTATTGACATTATGAATGTACATTTATTCATATTAGTAAGTACAGCGTCACATTGTAACACCCCGGGAAAAAAAAAGACATCCCGTTTCCTTAAAACCCAAATAGAACACGAGAAGCTGGAATAGTCGGAAGTGCGCCACGCGCACAGCTGAAAAATATCTGAACGTCTCGTCATGGAAGTTGTTACTCATTGCAAATCTATGCCAAGGCGCTGAGATGTTTGAGCCAAAACATTACATAAAACCCTCAGCGGCTATCAGTTTACACGAAACACGCGACTGGAGATTATTTTCTTTTCGTTCCTTTCTGTGATGTTTTTTCTTGCTTTGGCTCCTAATTTATGTTATGCCTGGCGCTCATATATATATATATATATATATATATATATATATATATATATATATATATATATATATATATATATATACACATGTGTGTGTATACACAATAAGTATGGTGTGTATATATCGATGACGTATATATATATATATATATATATATATATATATATATATGTATATATATATATACTTCATTGCATATAGTTTAAGCACTTGAAATGCTTTCCCGAATACCTCTTTTCATTGCTTAATAGTATTTCTAGGTTAAGTGGATGTCTACTATGATTAAGAATTTAGCTCACATCTCACCCTTGATTATACCATTGGGAACTATATATATATATATATATATATATATATATATATATATATATATACATATATATATATATATATATACACATATATATATATATATATATTTATGTATATACATGTAGATATATATATATATGTATATAAATATATTTATGTATATATATAGATATATACAGTTCATATAATTATATAGATATATAGACATATTATTATGTGTGTATATATATGCATACACATATGTATGCATATATAGATACATAGATTTATAATTATGTATATATACACACATGTAGGTATATATATATATATATATATATATATATAATTATTTATATATATACACATATATATATGTTGAAGTAAATACTGAACATTGATGCATAAACAATTATATCACCTTATAAAATAGTATGTGGATACATGAATTACTAATATATTCATATATATATATATATATATATATATATATATATATATATATATATATATATATATATATATATGTGTGTGTGTGTGTGGGTGTGTGTGTGTGTAATTCACACTTTTCGTATGATGCTGCCACACTCAGTCTCTGGCTTCTTTTCTATCTATCTAAATATATATATATATATATATATATATATATATATATATATATATGTATATTTGAACAGAAACACATACACAACTACCACCTCAAACCGCTACACTACCACAGATACATAGACGACATTTTCCTGATCTGGCAACATGGAGAAGAGTCACTAATGGACTTCTACAGACACCTTAATAACTGCCACAACAGCATAAAATTCACTACAGAGCATTCAACCACACACATCCCATTTCTAGACGTTCTCGTCAACATCACCAACAGACAGATCACCACATCACTCTACACTAAACCCACCGACGGACACGGTTACCT
Organism: Sepiola atlantica; assembly: GCA_963556195.1. Classification (NCBI taxonomy): domain Eukaryota; kingdom Metazoa; phylum Mollusca; class Cephalopoda; order Sepiida; family Sepiolidae; genus Sepiola; species Sepiola atlantica. Next base: position 139,846,239 of record OY744526.1, read on the forward strand.
CAACTTTAAGAGCTGCCACCCGATCACCACAAAAAAATCAATTATTTATAGTCAATGCCTACGCATCAAAAGAATCTGCTCGGATTCCACTGAATATAACACACAGGTAGGCATCATAGCCAACCACTTCCTCCACAGACACTACCCCTTCAAAATAATTAAACAATCAATAAAGAAAGCATCAACAAAAATCAGACTAACTCTTCTAACAAACAACAAAAACAAAACTCTATCCTCACAAATACCAATGGTATTTGACTTCAACCCTAACACCAACAAACTACAAGACCCTCTCAAAAACATATTTAAACAATTACAACACGACCCCAACATCAGCACTATATACAACAAACCACCCATCTGCGCCAGACGACAGCTTCCAAACCTACACTCTTTTCTGACATCGACCAAAACACGCAACATTCCCGCACCACAGGGAAACAAAACATGTAACAAACCCAGATGCCAAATATGTCAATGCATCAACACCAACCACACATTCACACCTCCAGGCACCAACATCCAACTTAATCCCCCCCCTCTTATCTGCGACAGCCCCGACGTAGTTTACTTATTATACTGTACTAGATGCACGAAAGGTAACTATGTCGGGGAAACAAGCCTGGAGTTCCGCAAACGCTTCAATAACCATAAACAAACCATTAGAGACAAATCCACACGATTCCCAGTGGCCGAGCACTTCAATCTACCAAGCCATTCCACAGATGACATGAAATGCATCCTCATAGCCTCCAAATTCAGATCACAACAACACAGACGAAAATATGAAACCAAACTCATCCTCAAACTCAACACACACAACGCTGGACTTAATTTGGACCTGGGTCTACTCAACAAATACACATTCCACAAACAGGGTAACTAACCTATGCCATTTTCCTACGGGCGAAGTCTTGCGTGTGTCACGGTGGGATCTTAACTCTTAACTTTTAACAGTTTTTATTACATCTATTTATTTCGTTGTATGTATGTAGGTTTTATTATCTAATATTTATTATAGTCATTTATTTATTTATTTATTTATTTATTTATTTATATATTTAAATATTGATCATTTATCTACTGACTTATTAATTTATATTATTTATATTATTTAATTTATTATCTTCATTAGTATTATATTTATATATTTGAATTTTCAGATATATTTGTTTTTTATATATATATATATATATATATATTTTTATTATTATTAGACGCTAATTTTAATAAATAGAAAGTTAAATAAACGTTTTTTTTAGAGAATTAAATTTTTAAAAATAAATGACCGCTGATACGAAGAAAGAAAGAAAGAAAGAAAAGAGCGAGTAATTAATTCAATTAACAGTTAAATTGAACGCAGTAACAGTAATTTCAAACAAATAAGTCGACTACAACGCTAAAACATGTGTATGCTGGCCAGCACAGGCACGTACGTGTGTGTGTGTGTGTTTGTATGAGTGTGTGTGTGTATGTGTGTGTGTGTGTGTGTGTGTGTGTGTGTATCGAGCAGTAAGAGACAAAGAAAGAGAGAAAGAAAAAAGGCACGCAGCCCAGACGAAGAGAGAAAGAGCGAAAGGGAAAAACAACTATTTATTAAACGGTTAAATTAAGTAGTAGTAATTTTAAAACAATTAAGTCAACTACAACGCTAAGAGATGTGTATGATTGATCGCATGGTGTGTGTGTGTGTGTTTGTATGTGTGTGGGTGTGTGTGTGTGTGTGTGTGTGTGTGTGTGTGTGTGTGTGTGTGTGTGTGTGTGTGTATGTATCGAGCAGTAAGAGAGAAAGAAAAGGAGAAATAAAAAAGGTATTTGTGAATGGGTGTATGTATATATGTATGTATGCTTACGCGCATAGGCACGTGTCGGTGTATGTGTGTGTGTGTGTGTGTGTGTGTGTATCAATGTACATGTACACGTCCCATTACGTGTGTGTGGACGCGTATGTGCGTGTGCTCATTTATACACATATTTAATTTATGATTTTTCTACTCTTTCCCCCTCATTGCCTGGGAAAACCTCCCACCGTACACACGCAAACCCCAAACACCGATGAAGACTGAAGGATCAGTCGAAAATTTTGTTCTCCATACCATCAACAAGAAAAAACTATTTTTCTTTACAGAACAACTTATATTCCTACACGTCACAAAATAAATAAATGGAAAAATAAATAATAAAAAGTTATAACACAATATAAACTTTTTTTCATTTTATTTTTTTATATACATACTTATATATATATATATATATATATATATATATATATATACATATGCATGTGCATATACATAACCATTCCCACACCGATAACCCCCCACATATATATATATATATATATGTGTGTGTGTGTGAGTAGGTGTGTAGGTGTGCATATGCATGTGTGTCAAAGGGAAGTTAATATATTATGTAACATTAAAAATAGATGGATATATTATACACATTTTAAGATAACGTTTTACACAAAGATCTTGCGTATTGGGAGAGGAATAAATAATAACCGATGCACTAAAATACACCACATATAGCCGCAATGTCTTTAACTCATATACCCACCGATAAAAGATGTACATTTAACCAATGTTATTGGTGTAATTGACATTGCAGAAAACATTTATACGATCTATTATTAAAATCCTTGTTGAAAATATTAGTACAACGCTTGTCCTGCTCATCATTTTGTTTTCCACTCGTTTTGGAACAGCTTTACTTAAACATCTTCATCAATTCAAGTTGTCGATCATTGATTCATCGTCACTATTTAAGTATGATCAGCCATTAAAAAACACATTTAATGATAATCAGCCATTCAAGAAAACAAAATATTTAATGATGATCAGTCATTAAAAAATTAATGATACTTACCCGATTAAAACGGCATGTGATGCTGATCAGCTATTAGTTTCTTAATAAAGATCAGCCATTAAAAAAAAAATTTAATGATGGGCATCTACTGAAAAGAAATGATGATGATCAGCTATTAAAAAAAATAATGATGATCAGCCATTTAAACATCAATGATGATCGTCCATTAAAAAACATGTAATGATGATCAGCCATTAGAGTTTTTTTAATAATGATCCTCTATTCAAACAGATTTAATGATATCCACCTATTTAAAAAAATATTGAATGATGGTCAGCCATTAAAACAATTTAATGATGAGCTGCCATTAAACCACAGTTAATGATGATAAGCTATTAATAAAACATACCAACTATTGTGTTTGCTTTGTGTGTTCATAGCATACTAATTATTAAACAGTTTCAATGTTAATTATAACGTAAGATTGTATTATAATTAAAAAGTTTGTTTCAAGGTAATACGTTCAGATAAACTGATACAAGTTTTACTTCATGTATGAACGTGTAAGAACGTAGCGTTTCATAGACTTTTCGATTATATTCTCTGTAAACAATACTCGATATTCTAAGTGGCAATATCCGGTGAGAGTGCACGCCTATAAGGACTCATTTCAGAGAACTAACAGAATGTTATATAGAGTTACTAATTGAGGGAATACACACTTTCAGTATTTGGTGAAACAATAATTTGGTACTTTTATAGATGACGCACCATGTTTCCGTGACTTTGCGTCGTCATGGTTCGGACAGGTTACGGAAGCGCCCGGGAGTTTACTAGGCGAACAATGCCGAACGCTAAATGGAAGACAAGCAGTCGATAAATTACGACGAAAGAATACTTATATGAAAATGAAGAACGAACTAACCTATAACTAAATAACTGTTAGTCATTAGATGTTCATGTTTGGTTTGTTTTTGTTTTGTCAAAATACCAATTGTTAATCAACTGTTTTTAAATATTTTTGCTTTTGGTTGTGAACCAGAATTTTTCAAAATATGATTTTGTGTGCTTTGTTGAGCAAAGGTTATCGTTTTTTAATTTGTTTCAATGTTGTTGTTTTTTAGCATTTTTTTTCAAAAAAATCAATTAGTCTTCAGAAACGGAAACAAGTGGCGACAGCTATAAGAGTACCAATAATTTGCCCGTTAGCTTTAGTTGTTGAAGTTATAGTCGTAACATTTCATGTATTTCGGGGGACGGGTGCATATTTAGTTATGTCCGCAATTTAAGTCAGCACCTGTAATAGCAACGTCTTGCAATAGTAGGTAGAAACAGAGAGTGGAAGAGACCGATCGTTTTCTATCTGTTATCGAATATGAGCATCGTAGATTTGCATCCGTCATCTCCATCAATCAATCAAAATGCGTTATTCATTGAGACAGACAAGGCGACACAGGAGGATAATTACGCCATCAGGAAGCAAACTACACTAATACATTTAAGGTATTTGATAACGAAGCACAATATATACAAAACATGATTCAGAGCATAATATTGAATTAACAGTACTTACTATTTAGAAAATAACTAGGGACTGTTACAAAGTGTGAAAGTATAAAAATGGTTAGTCTAATAGAGATAACTATGATGCCAACTCATAACATTTTAAACGGTATTAATGTGTGGCGTTTTGAAGCGGCTTTTACTGTCCATTATCAGCATGTGTTTCCATTATGAAACGCACGCGCGCCCTCGGCGTCAGTAAGGAAATGCTTTTCAACGGAAGTCTTCAGATTGACAAAAATAGAAACTTCACCCGTCTTAGCTCTACCAACGTAAATAATGCTAGTAGGATGGAAAAAAGATTAGTCTGTTAGAAAGAAAAAAAACATGGACAGAAATATGAGCAGCCTGATATAGGTTAAGAAGAGAGGAAGTGCAAATTGGAGAAGGTGTGGAAAAAAGAAAATAACTGAAAGGCAAGCTTTTTCATACTAAAAAAACGAAACGAAACAGAAATCACAAAATTTAAAGAGAATGGCGAAGAGCCAACTATTTCGAAAGGTAAAAACACAACGGTTTATAAATAAAAGTGACACACCAAATAATATACATCAGTAATTATATTATTCAATATATTATAGTAAGACCAACAGTATATTTTGTGTATAAAAGCACGTGCGTAAATCGGCTAATGAGAATATGTAATCAATACAATACAGACATCTTAAACTGACCGTTTGTTCATTAGTTTCTACAGACCCTACATATGTTGATTCAAAAGAAAATATTACATGTAGAATTATTTAATTTTTTTAAGGTGTAAGGTTTGCTCAGAAATATCGAACCCTAATAAAATTAAATATGATAGCATTCTCACACTTTTTTCTAAGCACGGATCGGGTTTGTGGATAGACATATTGATTATGATACAGAGTTGTTTTTTGACGGAGGTTTATTCTGCACACACTCATACATACACACATACACACACATATATATATATATACATATACATATACGTATATATATATGTATATGTATATATATATATATATATATATATGTGTGTGTATGTATATATATATAGGTGTATATGTATATGTATATTTATATATATATATATGTGTGTGTGTGTATATATATATATATATATATATATATATATATGTGTGTGTGTGTGTGTGGGTATGCATATATATATACACACATATACATGTATGTATATATACATATATATATATATATATATATATATATATATATATATATATGTATATATATATAGTCTAAAGAAGCTTTGAGTTATTTTAAACAAAAAGAGAAGAAAAAAGGAAAATGCAGTTTACATTCCCAGAGAAACTAACTAAATCCAAAATATTGCAGACTTAACATTCGTTGGAAAATGCATGACTAAATAAAAATATATAATAGTAAGTAAATAAAATAAAAAGGGGGATTAAGTATCTAACAGTGAAACAAAAACAGAAGACCTTAACATAAGCACTTTACATTAACATGGGGATCATCAGCTGTTTAACATGTAACTGTTTCGGAGATTTAAAAACAGGACAGTTATAATATGCATGGCTCTCCAATGGTACTGATAAAACTACCATTTCCCCAATAATCAAGTGTCGAAATAATTCAGCTGAAAATTTCACTTATATATACATAAATAAATAATAATAATAATAATCAAATAATAATGATAATAATATACAACCCCTAAGACTACCGTGTGATATAGTAATTTGCATATATATATATATATATATATATATATATACATATATATATATATATATATATATTTATACTACAAATACGGATATATAAACAAAAGTGTACATAAGATAAGTTCACAGTGCGGATATACATTCACATTATTGAGCTGTAGTTAGCAACACCGCCGGCAGCAAATCTAGATAATAAACGAACTATTTTTACTGAAGATCCCTGTACACAAAAAGCGTACTGATATATACAAAATATTCATAAAATCAAATATTTATACATGTTTCAATCCATTAAATACTGTGTAGTCGAAGGGCACGACATAAAAATCATCTGTTGTAACTTAGCCTGATAATACAACATATTTAGTGGCTTAAAACGTGGTCACATTGTAGCAGCAAAGTATATTATTTTATTATAATGTACACATGTATGGTTCAATATATATATATATATATATATATATATATATATATATATATATATATATATATATACATAAATACATGCATATGAATTAAAATAAATGAGGTGAATACGACATATTTAGTGGGTTAAAACGTGGTTACATTGTAGCAGCAAAGTATATTCTTCTATTATAATGTACACATGTATGGTTCAATATATATATATATATATATATATATATATATATATATATATATATATATATTTAAATATATGCATGTGAATTCAAATAAATGAGGTGAATACAATTCCTGTGGACTATCAAATAAACTGTCATAAAGAGTAAAGCAAAGTGGTCGACTATAGTCGACGGTGACGCCATAGCTCCCTTTTCATAAGCTACGACACTTGACCCTTTACATTATAATGCTAAGTATTCAGCAAGGGGTTATCATGTACTATTCTTTAAGTATTCTGTATAACTAAACCGAAGAATATAAGCATACAGCCCATTTGCAAATAAGTTTACTATCATAAAAATTGGGTTCGTAAATTGTGATAGTTAAGTTTAATACCTCGTTCAGATTATTCGAAATATTTCATCAGATACTATTAGATTAAGTTAGTAATATTAACATATAAAACAAATTACTTTAGTTTTCCATACTTGATTTCTTTAATTTACCCCCGCACCCCGTATGTATATTCGAAGTGTTCAAAATTTAAAAAAAATAGATTTCTGAGTTTTTTTTTAATATAAAGATAAACTACTAAGTAAATTTGTATAATTTCAGTTATTCTGCCTACATTTCGCATCCTTAGTGTTAAAATCTCAACGTTTCATCCGTTGTAACCTCCAGCCTACTAGATCAATATAATGTAATTTAATTGCAAAACCTGTCCTTTTATATTGAGTCGGATTTAATTCACACTCTTACTTACAATGCTTGAGGAAGAGATTTGAAATCAATTGTATATGCCACTTTTAAGTTGAACTTGATTTTTTACAGTTGTTTTCTTCCGGTTTTCTGAAAACGAATTAGACTGAAGGCAATGCGTGATTCTCCCCAGACGGCTGTTTTCAGCAAAGATTTCGTTCAGTGCATTCTGTATTGCAACGTTCCCTGTGTGGCTTCCAATTTTATCAAGTCAGTGTCTATTATTAGCCCAAAACCGCAAACACATCTATCTCATGAAAACGACTCTCAATTTAGCCACCCCTCTCTGCCTCACTATTCTCTAGCTTTGCCTCGATTCCAATACACTCATTTCTTCTGAAGGTTATTGCGTACGCAAGTATTTTTTCTACTTCTCTTGCTTCAAACGACAGGTGCGAATAGGCTATCACACAGACGACTTCATATTACTGCAGACAAAATCAAATGCATGTCAACGTTTTTCTCTCTCCCCGCTCCCTCATGATATCTCTCTCTCTCTCTCTCTCTCTCTCTCTCTCTCTCTCTCTCTCTCTCTCTATCTATCTATCTATCTATCTAACTATCGTTCCCTTTACATATAAATCCTTAGTAAGCACTAACGACGTAGATCCAATATTAGATCAGATAATATGCCTCTAATCGAAAACCGTCACGAATTGTTTGTTGTTATTCGATCATATTACACCTTCAATAACCTTTTCTTTATTTAATTCGACTCATGTGACGTCATCGACTTTGCACAATTACACACCTGCAAACATGCACAATAAGAACATCGACAGAGTGTTATATACACATCGTTATATGCGTTTTGTGTATAACGCCCCAAATCACCAATAAAATAAACATGATTACGCCTTTCGGGAGTTCTTAATAAGAACCCAACAGACTATTGAAGTTAAACTAATCATCATCGCGTCGCTGGAGGTAATCTGTTAAAGCATGACTTCCTTAAATCAAATACAATTTACACATACAAACACGTCTACATGAATTGTGGTTATTAAGGAATCGCATTATTAAAACAATTGTATCATCATAATTAAATCTACATTAAGCCACGTTTCGAAATAAGCATCTTTACTACTTACAATGTTTTCATGAATATGTAGATACTTTACGGCGTATTCTATGGGTTGACTCAACGTTGCATTTGGTAAATATGCACACACATATGTTTATAGTGTGTACATGCTCACACTATTAAGTAGGAATGCAATTAACTTGATGACGATTACAATAGAACGAACGCACACGCGCACACGCATACACACGCATGTATATGTATATATATATATATATATATACATATATATATATATATATGTATATATATATATATATATATATATATATGTGTGTGTGTGTGGGGGGGGTGTGTGTATGTAAATAAAAATTCTTAGTAGTTGTAACAGCATATTCAGTTACTTCCGATATACGAACACGGTGAGTTATGAATATATTTTCAAAGGACATATAAAACTACTATGTCTATATGGCATTCCATAATATGACTTGTACAGTGTTTTTATTCAAGTTTTGAAAAGGCACGTGTCATATGGATCATCATAACTTACTTGAATTTTTATGAATTATTAAATGTGACAAATATGTTGTAGATTATGAAAATGTGGGAAGTTATTTAATTAAAAAAATGATTTTAATACTCGTTTTATTACGGCTGAAAATTAGTGTTTCTTTTAAATTAGAAATGGTGTAGTTGTATTTAGCCGTATTAGTATTGTTTTCCGATCGTATTGGCTACCCATTGCATAAGTGTATCGTCTCATTGCAAACAATATCAGAAACACTTATGAATAATATATCTCATATTTTATGCCTAGAGTTTAGTTTTTTTTTGCTTCACTAGTGTTCGCTCAAGAGGAGTTGGAATCTAACGCTCGACTATATTATCGTTATATTTGGCGTAGAAGCGATAGATCTACATAATTAAAAAAACAGTAGACGTAAAGAAAATAGTTTAATTAGACAATTATACACCGATCAGTAATTTGAAGAATTACAAATAACGTAATTGCCTTCTTTGCTGGATTAAATATTTATAACAATATGTTTTACTACATTTCTACAGATGTTCTTGATGATTGAATTATGAAATACTTGATGTAAAATTATTTATTCTAAAAGAGAAAGGTTCCCCTGATACCATTTAATTGTAAAGTGTTGTATTCAATAAAATCACCGTTTTAACGAATGCGGTTATTTCCCTTTTATATCAGGAAATAGTTAACGCCGTATTATTCTACGTGCACAGTACTTGTCCAATTGAACTCTTTATACACTGCGTAGCCTCTCCAGCGTCTTGAATAAGTTTCATCTCATGTCTTAAAATGACCCAATTTTCTGGTTTCGAACAGTTTCTAAGAAGCAGGGGTTTTCATCACATCAGAATACAATCAAAAGTGTATTTTAAGCTACTATATTTAATTAAAGCTGTATTATCAAACCAAATGGCACATATAGAGTATCGGAATAGCTGCACTAAGAATAGAGTTATGTTTTCCCTTTCAATTGCTGTAAAATAATGTAGAAACATCGATTCAGCTTGGATAAACGAGATCGAATATGCACAAGTCGCTAGAGTAATAATACGCAATGTACCATGCATATAATTACATTATCTATCGATATATATAATCTGATTAAAATTATATCGATATGGGTGTCCTGAATATAACACTATTCATCACTCGTATTAACATCGGTAAACGATTCAGCGTCAGATCTATAGCAATGCTGTTAGAATTGATCTATTTATTCGGTCAGAGAATACACAAATTAGGTTAATTTAGTACGATTTATGCCTTTTATCTGGAGATAGATCAGAAAGAAAACATCGATTAATCGATGGGGAAAGAGATACATATCGTAAATCTATGTCTTGTTGTCAACCATCAAAGGACCGAAATTTAAAAGAACATGAACTACATAGCAGTCAATTAGGCAGACCTGCTGGTATACTTAAAATGGACACACATCAGATAAGTATAACACTTTAAGGAAATGGGCGTAATATTTCCATGTTACTGCTAACTCCATGATTGAAAAGAATGAGTTTATTACAGTACAAATGTGTAAGACGCGTGAAATTGTGTTTGTGAAAATTACTAAATTGCTAGTTGTCATTTAAATTAAGAGCTTTGAATTCACATGTTATATGCGTCAATAAAATAATAGTTTGACACTACCCTATCGCTAAGCTGAGTTTTGTACGCTAGGATTTTTGTTTACGATTCATATTGTATTTCAAATGATACCTTCATGTATTTCTTACAAATTATAGCAATGTTGGCTGTGTTAATTAAAACTCAATGTTTTTTTTTGCAATGAAATACTTGATAATTATTATTGCATTATGTACAGTATATTCATTGCATGGTCGTAGAATTGCTATTGACATTGAAATTCATGTTTTATCGTATATTTCTTGGGAATATGTTAGAACCTTAAATTAAATTATGAACAAAAAAACATTAGTTTAATCAAAGTCTAAGTTATTTGCTTACTCATGTTTCGCTATAAAACTGCTTGAAGCGTAATGACGAAAGTTTGAGCAAGTTCTTGCTGAAGTCAGAAAAGGTAACAATAGAATAAAAAGAGTAAATCAACTGAAACTTGGTTCATGAGAGGCCCAACGAGTTCCAAAGAGAGTAACAAAGAACCTTATCGGTTAACTACGTAGACTAAACACAATGTGTATGTGTAAAAACAACCGGCAACACAAACTCAATGCATTTTAATCTGCAAATTCCCTACTGGTATAAAATGAAGAAATGTATGTGTAACTTAATTGCCATATATATATATATATATATATATATATATATATATATATATATACATAACTTTCCATAACTTACTGCATAGCTCTACTCGCGTATTGAACACTGTTTAAGTAAACAATCAACATCGGTAAATAAAAGGGTGTATCTCTTTATAGAATTTTATGTGGATCAATATATATATATATATATATATATATATATATATATATATATAAGAGGTTTATGTAGTTTGCTTGAAGCATTGTGTATTAGTATAATCAAATGTTATACTACATGAACGCTTGAACTTAAGTTTACCACTGTTCTGAAAAAAGGAAGAGTTCCCGAAATATTATATCATACGGGGTTTCCACCAGACCATCTTGATACAAGTAGTACATAACATTGTAACATTGTGTAGATGGACAGATATATGTGTGTTTGTGAAATATATATATATATATATATATATATATATATATATATATATATGTGTGTATGTATACATTGTATTAAGGGTGAAACTATTTAATTTGTTCCACCATTATATATCTTAATTGCTCCAACTTGTGTTTATGCGTCACCCGTCTGCATTATATTGCCTTCTAAGTATCACATTTATATATATATATATATATATATATATATATATATATATACATATATATATGTATATATATATATATACATATATATATATACACATATATATGTATATATATATATATATATATATATATATATATATATACATATATATGTATATATATATATATATATATATATATATATATATATATATATATATATATATATATATATATATGCAAACATTGTTAAAATAACCGTATTCGTAGAAAAATTGAAAATATAAAAAGGTTTAATTAAATTAAACCTTTTTATATTTTCAATTTTTCTGATGCTCTTTTTATATTGATATAAAAAATAAAAATAATTAATAGTTCCACAGGTTTTACCAACGTTTTCGATTCTTCGTCGAATCATCATCTGGTGTGAAAACAAAATAAACAAAAAAGCTTGAGAAAGAGGAGAATTAATTTAAAAGACAACGGTGAAAGGCGCATCGAACTTTTTTCACATTGTTCTAGGAAGTCGTTGACGATTTAAATTCAGCAACGCTGGATGGCATCACATAACAACTCTGCATTACGTTAAGCATGTGAAAATGTTACCACTTGTTTCATAGGTGATGTAGATAGCTTCCAGTATTTTTAATATTTTTGAATTGGTTTCTGAATGTATAATTTTAGTGTTATTTTTTTATATTTCGATAGTACTTGTGATTCGATTGGACAATTTATATTCAAGCGGTGTTGGCTAATGATTTCTAACGTTATTACTACGAAAGAAACGTCGAATGTCTTCCCTTCTTCAGCTCTTACGATTGAATCACTTTTAATTTTAAGAAATAATATTAAATCTTCTAATTCTGATAAGATTTTTAAACAGCGTGATTCACTTCCTCTGACTGAGCTGTCAAAATGTGTTAAGGAAATTAACAGAGATTAGAAAGAAAATAAGCTTAATTGGTATTAAGATTTGGACAAGTTTGGAGCCAATACGTCCGGGTAAAAAGATAACAAATAGTGTGTAATTCTATACAACTTTAGCATGCCAAAGTTTATAAATAATTATGATATGTGATGTTTTAAACATTTCTACAATAATATATTGTAACGTTTGAACTCGAACCAAATGTAATGTTTGAATCTATAATCTAATCATTGGTTGGCAGTCAAGGTCAAGTCAACCAGATTGGCCAAGAAACATGTAGAGTTATTTTGGAAATTCAGTGGATGATGATACAAAAATCATCAGAAATGTTGATTACATTTCGTTCATAAACGCATCAATGCGAGCCCAGTTTGCTGTTATTTATTTGTTTTATTAAATTAAACGCGTGTATGTCCATTATTAAAATAGTAAATACGTAAATACGTAATTTGTATGTATTTTTAATTGTTCCTCAGGTGAAAAAAAACAATACAATATTTCGCTATGAAAAATACATATTATATCACTAATCGTATTTATATTGTCGTATAAAATCTAAACAACAGTAAATTTAAATAAAAATCGAAGTAGACATTGCAAAATTGCTCATTAAACTATCATGTCCTTGCGTTACTTTGAAATAATGTATACATCATTGTTTATTCTTTGTTAAAGTGGCTTTAATCCATCCAACCTATAATATTTTACATAAAAAATAGTGTAGCATCCTATACAGTACAATACGTAAGTAAATCCTTTCAATGCTAGCAGACACATATTGGTTACAAATGCTCCATCCCAGTCATCATAAACTTTCTAAAGTTTATATGAAAACCATCTTTAAAAGATATAATTATATACTAGCAGAGACATATTGCATGCCCGTGTGTTTTTATGTATACATATATAGAAAATTGTATTTTTTAAATTTACATTACTAAAATGGCTAAATATATGTGTAGTCATTTTAATAAAGTAAGTTATGTTTGATCTAGGTAAAGGTCTTTGATTACAGTTGATGTTCTAACTAAACATATCGACACACGTAGTCCTCACATATATAGTATAGCTACATTCTACCGAGTAATTGCTTTATAATAAGAAATGGAATGTCGGCACGTATAGTGAAATATCTGATGTTTTACTTATAAAAAACACGCTCTATAACACGCAGACAAGATCACACACAGACACACATAGACACCTACACATACAAAACACACGGTGATTCATCCCTCCGTCATCTTTCCCAAGCCTCTCAACATCCATACCACACCTCAAAACGACAAAAAAATATAAGCCCCCTTTAACATAACCCACCCTAAGGCAATTTAAATTATATTCTGACTCCTCCCCATTTCATAGCTTCCTCAAACGTATCTACTCAAAGCGTTCCATATTGATGGCATTCTTTAGCGACCATTGACTTCTCCTACCTGGACTCTCCTCCGGTGCTCATATTAGTCACGGCTAGTACATTCTCTCCAATATTCCGAACTTCGATGTACTTGCATGATATCTTTCTTCAAATTATAATCCTGAGGAAGTCTTACAATACAGACAAAACGTTGCTGAATATATAAAAACTATCTCTTGGCTTTTCCTTTTTCATTTCACACAGATATATATATATATATATATATATATACAAATATATATATATAAATATATATATATATATATATATATATATATATAAATCATCAAGTATGACATTTTCTAAACAGACGTGCGTGTATTATACTGGAATAAAGGTGAAGTATTACGGCTGTCAGTGTAATGTATATAACGCATACCTTTTATAATACATCTGTTTAGTGTTAAGTTTAATAATAATAGTTTGCTGATCTCATTCAGATAAATAGTTGTATTATTTTGGGTTCTATATATTTGTATTCATGAACATTACATACGTATTTATACATTTGTATTACTACATATTATAATATCTAGATGTTATCAGTATTTACTTTCTTTTACGGGTAGTAGTAACATATCTACATTGCATATAAGCTACACTGAAATGTTTGGGTTCCATTCCCCATGAAGATCATAGAGAGAGAGAGAGAGAGAGAGAGAGAGAGAGAGATAGAGAGAGAGAGAGAGAGAGAGAGAGAGAGAGAGAGAGAGAGAGAGAGAGAGAGAGAGGAACTACGAGTAGGAATACACGGAACGTGAGCGAGAGAATGAAAGAGATATATGATACAGATAAATAGGCAGATGTAGAACCAGTTCAGGCGTCTTTTCCCACGCACATTCTTATGTAAACTCGCCACACTCAATGTTTGTATTATTTTTCTACGTTTATTTCCTTCTATTATTTTACTGCTAATATCTCACAGCTGTCAGACTCATTTCTATTAAGGTGTTTTGGCAACACTCTTGCGCGGAATGCAATTAGCGGGACATGGTGGGCTCATATTGGAGAAAGAACACGCTTTCACGTTGTACTTGGTTGTTCTTCTTTGAGTACGGAATATTTTTCCTGAGAATCATAGGATAGGTAATGGATACAGGAAAGATGAACAAAAGAAGGTTTCCTGTTTTTTTAGGGGCGTAGGTGTAAAGATTAAAAATACTTTAACATAATATCCTCTACAGTACATGGGGCGACAGAAGGGCGAGGATCTATTGAAGTCTCGGTTATATTATACACTATATGAAAACAAATATTATGAGAATATTTGGTTCTCACGGTATCTGCATATTCTGCTTCCAGACCTTTTAGTCTATCCACACCACTAAAAGTGTGTACACAGAAGCATGTACAATGGTATATCTTTTACCACCGACTTATATATAAATATATATATATATATATATATATATATATATATGTATATATATATAAATATATATATATATATATATATATATATATATATATATATATATAGTAAGAGAGAGAGATAGAGAGAGAAAGAGATATATAGATTGATGAATATATATAAATATATATATATATATATAGCTATGATGATCCCCGTGTTAAATATATATATATATATATATATATATATATATCTGATGATCCCCGTGTAAATATTAGACGCTTAAGGTTTCCTGTTTTTGTTTCACTCTTAGATAATTAACCCCCCTTTTTTATTTTTATTTTTTATTTATTTTTTTATTTTACTTATATTTTTTCATTTATTAATTTTCCAACGAATGTTAAGTCTGCAATATCTTGGATTTAGTTAGTTTGTCTGGGAATTTAAACTGCATTTTACTTTTTTTAATTTTTTATTTTTTTGAATAACTCAAAGCTTCTTTAGACTATATATATATATATATATATATATATATATATATATATATATATATATATATATATATATATATATATATATATATATATATGTGTGTGGGTGTCTGTGTCTGTGAAGAGAGAAAATAAGACGTAGAATTCTAATGAAGTTCTTCCGGGCGCAGAAAACATATTATGTAAGCATTATTTTTTCACTATCTCGTATGCTTTAGTTAGTTTGTAAAAACTAAGATGCCCGCCTGCCATCAAAATAATCAGCATGGATTACTTACTCGCCAACACATACTGAATAGCTGTGATGCAGCGAAACCTATGTATATTGATCAATGTATATATATATATATATATGTATATATATATATATATATATACATATATATATATATACATACATATATGCATACACATATATACATATGTGTATACACATACAAACATATATATATATTTATATAAAAATATACATATATATATATGTATATATATGTATACAAACATATGATTACCATATGAAGCACAGACATACTATGAACTTTTGATAATTGTTTAATTACTGCTGTTTGATATTTTAAATTTGTTCGTTTATATATTTGTTTCTATATATATTTATTTCATAATTAATCACATATTTTGAAATTTTGCAGTAATTTTAAACTCCCATGAATGAATTTGTTGAATTAACTTTCTGTTTTGTATTACCGTATTTTTGTAACTTTAGAATTTAAAAAAAAACATAGCTAAGTGACTTATGAATTACCCTATATATATATATATATATATATATATATATATATATATATAAAGAAACGTGATACTTAGAAGGCAATTCAATGCAGAGGTGTGAAGGATAGACACAAGTTGGAGGAAATAAGGTATCTAATAGTAGAACAAATATAATATTATATGTTTTCCACCAGACCATCTTGATAAAGGTATTACATAACGTTGTAACATTGTGTAGATAAACATATATATATGTGTGTGTGTGAATATATATATATATATATATATATATATATATATATATATATATATATATATATATATATATATTCACAAACACACATATATCTGTTTATCTACACAATGTTACAACGTTATGTAATACCTGTATCAAGATGGTCTGGTGGAAAACCCGTGTAATAATAATATTATATTTGTTCTACATTATATATATATATATATATATATATATATATAATAAGGAACGGTAGTTTTATTGAAGCATTGTGTGTAATACATATATAGAGGAGTATTAGAAGGCTATCACAATGCAAGAAATAGAAATATTGTGGCGTTGAGAAGTAAGACAAAAAAAGTGGTTTTAGTTGTATATTTAAAAAAAAAACTTTTTCATATTTTTTTTTATATAGCAAATTTTACTTGATTAGGCAATACTTTAACACTGATGTAATCTGTGTGACCTTGTTCCATAATATATTTCGAGAGGGACCTCTTTATCAAATATTAGGTGTTTCAAATTTTATTTTTTTTATGGTTAACGGTTAAATATGTTTTGATTCATACTCTAGTAAGATTGTGTATGGCACGCAGCAAAGTTTAATGAACACAACTCATTCTTCAATTTATGTTTTATTTATTTTTTTTATATTATCCTTGTTTAATTAATCTGAAACTATTTAATGCTGTTATGATTTTAGTAAAATGTTATTAAAATTCATAGTTTAATTCACTAACGATTTTGTTTTCCATAATTTGTGCAGCAAAGATGACATCATACGTAATTTCTTTAAACTGCGATGTGATCAACTTTATCATGGCACAATTACATTTTGAACCATATATTCTCAGTTGTTATATCACCCAAGGATGCGGGTTTATATTATAAGACAGTTAGTAGGAAGACCTATGTGTTGCCTATATAAATTGATTATAAAGCAATGTGTATAAGTAGGCCTAATAAGGGAAAAAAGGACGGGCATGAGAGCACGAGAGGAGAAAGCAAGAGAGATACAAACGAGTTCTAAAAGAAAAGGAGTTTGATCAGTTAATAAAGAAGAAGATGAGATGGGACAGGATTGAAATAAGGTGAAAGATTGTTCAAAAGGGAGATAAGAAATGCGGATTGTTTATTTAAACTAATTATTCATTTCTAGAATAGTTGGTTGAACATTGATGACGTAATACAATATAGATAGACGCTTCAGAAATGTGTATATAGAGATACTAGGCAACCTATAATCTGTTATATTTGTGACAACATGGCTATAGATACTAGACTTAGACGCGGTGTGATCTTGAATGTATAATATTAGTAGCTTATGGCTGTTATCGAAATCCTTATACATAAAAGTAAATAATAGTTTGCTAATTTACGTGTTTTTCTCTTTTATAAAACCGGTGTTGATCAGATGATATTACGCTTTCTATTATTTTACAATAGTCATGTACATATCTCTGTTTTGCAACGATGGCTATACATAGTAATGCATGGTAAGGCATCTAAGCTTATATTCGATCATACATAGGGCAACTAATAACTCGCAGAAATCAAGTATGGTTTTCCATTTGACGTATTACCGTTTCGAAAAACTCTATTACAATAAGTTGGCTTATGGTTTATATGCTAGATGTAAAACGTGATTGCCTCCTATTATATATATCGTCTCTGCTACACTGTTTTTTCTAGTCGATCATATATTTGATGTATTACTTCATTGCATCGTCGAACCTACAAGAACGCTTGAGACAAAGATTTGGAAATTACATTAGTAACAGTGATAAAGTACCCGTGATATGAATTTAACATGAAACACGAGTGTACACCCTTCGCTTGTGAATCGCAACACTATATTAAAATACAATTAGCAATGGATGTGTGTTAAGCACATATATGTATATCTTAGTCCTTACTTATTGTTCTCTTGCTGTCTCTCTATGTCTCCCTTTATACACCCCCACCCCCCACACACATATATATATATATATATATAACGTTTATTTTAAAAAAAAACTCTGTATTTTACTGGTTTCAAAAACACTTTTCTTATATATATATATATATATATATATATATATATATATATATATATATATATATATATATATATATATATATATACATATATATCTATATATCTATATATATATATATATATATATATATATATATATATATATATATATGGGCATTAAGAGAGTTTAATAATATATTTTCCAGTGAGGATCTATTACAACCAAAACAATCTTGTATTTTATTATTAATTCATTTTGTAAAGTTAGGGCACTATAACTATCCCAAATAAATAAATGATAAAATAAA
Source organism: Sepiola atlantica (assembly GCA_963556195.1). NCBI lineage: Eukaryota > Metazoa > Mollusca > Cephalopoda > Sepiida > Sepiolidae > Sepiola > Sepiola atlantica. The sequence continues at coordinate 139,865,481 of OY744526.1, forward strand.
ATATGTTATCGTTGGGATGAATCTAATCTAGAAATTCACAATCTTCAATCTTTGTAAACTCTCCAAATATACATATACATGTTCTGTGCCCTATAATCGGCGCTCACCGAACTTGTTTTTATTGGACTTGTTCCGGACAGTACTGACTATTCTCAGTGAAACATCAAACTATCTCTGCCTTTCTCTCCCTCTCTCTCTCTCTCTTTCTCTCTCTCTCTCTATATATATGTCTATCTTCATATATATATATATATATATATATATATATATATATATATATATATATATATATATATATTATATATATATATATATATAAATATATATACATACATATATATATATATACATATATATATATATATATAAATATATATACATACATATATATATATATATATACATATATATATATATATATATATATATATATATATATGTATATATATATATCTATCTATCTATCTATCTATATATATATATATATATATATATATATATCCATATATATAAACGAGGCATGATTTGCATGCTGGTTATATTGCGTGCGAGGTTATTACGATTTAGTGGATGAAGTGCCCTCTAGACGTTCTTTTTGGCTCAGCTCTTTAGATCTGAGGGCAAGCAAAATCCAAGAAATGTTCTTCGATCGATATTCATGAAAACGGTGCACTCAATACAACGCCACGATTTACTTCTTTCGCTTTCTCCTCTATTCAATCATTGATTCCGTTATCTATGGTATGTTTTATTTGATTTATTTTATTTTTATGCTCTGTTCCTTCCTCTTTTATTGTTGGACTTCAATTTGTATACAATGTATTGTGTTCCACTCAAGCACTATTTTATTTGTCTATGTTGTTTTTCCTTTAAATTTCTGTTCTCGATTGTAGGTCTATTTTATTTATCCGATCCCTTCATTTCCATTCTTTTTGTTGTTGTTGTTGGTAGTTGAATGTTTTTTCTATTGATTCTGCTTTTAGATTTAATTATTTCTTTTGCCTATCCGTGCATCATATTTCTATGCATCACTAATTACAAAACCTCTAAAAATGTGTTTTTTTATCAGTCTGTAAGTCACAGTATGGTCATTTCATAAAATCATATGTCCAAAATGTGTAACTGATTCCGTTTCCAGCAAGTCGCTTCTAAACTAGTAAATATATAAGGAGAAAATATATCTGTAAAATCATGTTCGTAAAGAAAATAATTTACGCTGAAATAAGGTATTTAGAAAATTGCTTCCATGTGGGTAAGGTTCGTTTATATACACTTTAACCTATACTAATGTGAGGTCAGTTCAAAATAAAAAAGTATTTAAAAACACTGTTGTTTTCCTCTTTAATAAAAAGTATGTTTTTAATGAAAAAAATATTCCCCTATTTAAATAAACACGCATGTATGGTGTATATATATATATATATATATATATATATATATATATATATATATATTAGTACTTCATGTATCCACATAAAATATTATAAGGAGATATAATTTTTTATGTGTCAGTTTTCAGTATTTACTTCAACAGTGCTCGATACGTAAGTAGAGCTAGGTAGTAAGCAATGAAAATATATATGGCAATCAAGCTACACAGACGCTCCCGTGTTTCATCCCCGGGGGGAATCGTCAGGCTAAATGATATATATATATATATATATATATATATATATATATATATATATATATAGGCTCCACATCATTCGCGAAATATGGTAGGTGAACAATTGACAATATAATGACTATAGGCATACACATATCTATCGTAGATAATAATTTAAATATTACGGAACTAATACAAATTTACCACTCAACAGATATATATATATATATATAATATAAATATATTTATATGTAAATATATCTTTATATATATATATATATATAAATTTTGAGTAGTTGATTCATAGCCATTTTAGCAGAAACCACTTCATGCAAGTGCATATTTATATTTGTCGAGAAATAATTCCACGGCCACTTCACCTCAAAGAGATTCAAAACGTTATATATCATTCTATATATTCCTCAACTCCTAATTATCTTTTCATTACACTATACAGTTATATAAAAATAAAGAGAACGTTATTGCGGACTGTTTCTCTTAGAAATTATAATTCCCTGACGCATTACTGCTTATATACGTTAGTATAAAAGCGAGCTGCTTACATCAACAAAATACAACACTCAATTCGCAAGCGTCTTCAATCTTATCATCAAATAAATCATTTGTAATAACTGGTTAGGTAAACACGTTCTCTGTTTTCAATATTCACAGGAGAATATGATGCGTAATTCTGTTCCGGGTTTTCTATATAGCCTAATTACTATTTGTACACTAATTTGAAATTGAGCTTTTTAAACGGTTTTCTGACCTCACTTCATACAAATTGTACTAAACATATACTAATAATAAACCATAAATATGTAGAGAGAATTCTGTGAAATAATTACAAAACTTATTTTTACTATTATTTCTTTCATTTTAATCTCGTCTGCAAATATACAACTATATCATATATTTTATCAGCAAACACATCGTATTGTTAGATAAATTGAATATTTGAACTCTTAGAGTTGGAGGATATTTTAAAACGAACCATCAATTATTGTATATATGCAATATATATATTTATATATATATATATATATAAATATATATATATATATATATATATACATATACTAATATATATATATATATATATATATATATATATATATATATATACATATACTAATATATATATATATATATATATATACATATACTGATCTTGTATCTAGTGAAGTATTCAATCCGATGTTCATAATACCGCCCTGAATGCAATGTTATAAAGATATAACAATTCATCTGCTTTATTTTGTATGCCCTTAACTGTCAAGAGTAACTCACAGTGTCCTGCGTGTAGACAATGAGCACCTGCTTTCAATACAATATATGATTCATTTTAAAGATGTATATACGTTTAAAATGCCGTTTCATACATTTGAATTATTTATTTAAGAAGAAAGTGGTTCGTGCCCTCAGAAATTTACAGTAGGTTTTATAATGAACACAAATAAAAACATAAATAAGTGATAATCTCGCATTAAACTTACCTATAAAATAAATTTCATTTAATGGCGTTCAGTAATACGTATCCTCAATACACACACTATTTAAATTATTGTAAAATAACATCCCTACACGAAGAAAATAATTATATTAAACAATTATTTAGATGCATTTCGTAACTATAAATAATAAACTCATCCATGTATTTACTGAATTTTAGATAGGTATATCTAAATAATGATATAGATATGACATATATAGAAGTAATTTGTCATTGCTAAAAGGTAGTGTGTTAAGTGGATACATTTTTATTTATTAAATCATTGAATGTTTCCTTTTAACCTAACAATTTCATCCCGATTTCGGCTCCAGAGTGGCAATGTGTAACAGACAGATATCTGGTACCCATTTTGATAATGGTATGCAAATATTAAAATACAGTAAGTAGTATGCAAGACTATTTTTGAAAATATCAGTGTATCTTCATTAATGATACTACAATCGGTATTTTGTTGGCGACAGAATATTTGCAAATTAGATATTCTATGCATTCAAATTTGATGTTCTGTCATTACACGAATAATATCGTAGCCAAGTAGGATGACAATTCAATCAATCATTGTTTTACAGAGATAGAATTCATATATATGATAATGAAGACACTCTGGAGGGCGAACGCCATCTTTCAAGACATGCAAATTACAATTTTGTTGCATGAACTTAATCAGTGAATTTCATATTAGATGACTAGTTTATTCACAGTTTCTGTGTCTATAAAATATTCAAGCTTTTTAGAAGTCATGTGATCTACATTCTTCAAAGCGACAAATTACTATCGTGTACACTTCTCTCTTTTTTCAGAATACTTATAGATGTTTGACGAAATGTGCATTTTAATTAATAATACAAATATATATATATATATATATATATATATATATATATATATATATATAGAAATATGTATATATACGTATGCATTTATATATATATATACATATGCATATATATATATAGATATATATATATACCCATGTATATATATATATATATGCATATATATATAGATATATATATATCCATGTATATATATATATATATATATATATATATATATATATATATATGTATGTATATATATGTATATATTTATGCATATATTTTTGAAATATGAAGCCCCTACCATTTGACAAAAAGGTCTTCCTCGAAATATATTATGGAACACGGTTAGACACATTACATCACAGTGTTGAGGTCTTGTCTAATCAAGAAATATTTGCTATATGGGATAAAAAGTGCTAAACAGTTCTTTTTAAAGAATATATGAAGTAAAATCACTTATTTTTATCTTACTTCTCAACGACGACATATTTATATTTATTGCATAGTTATAGTCTTCTAATACTCTTCATTATAGATTAATATAAATTAATATGCGCATATATATATATATATGTAAATACATATGTATATGCATGTATATGCATGTATATGCATGTATATATATATATATGTATTCATATATATATATATATATGCATGTATATACATATATATATGCATGTATATATATGAATATATTTAAATATATATCTATATATATATGTATATATATATATTTATATATGTATATATATGTGTATGTACATGTGTGTGTATGTATATAAGTATATATGTATATGTATATGTGTATATATATATATATATATATATATATATATATATATATATATATATATATAGAAGAGGGAGAGAGAAAAAAAGATATTCGCGAGAAAGTAGAAGTGCGCAGTGCAAACCATACTCAGGGAGATTGACACGTTTATTTAGTTAGACCAGATATCAAAAAGACGGAGACCTGCGCACTAGATCGTCTCTAATTTATATTACTTCGTTGTTTCACTGTAACCAGGCTTTGTAGAAAAGAACGCTTTCTCTGCGTGTCGTATAAGCGCTCAGCATGGCCATCTACGTGCAGATACATTTTTACAAGACCCATGGTGATAAATAATTCTTGTCCTAGAATCCGGGAAGACCAATAGAGCACAATAAATGTATACTGTAACATAGTTAAAGGGTATATCGGGGTGATTAAAAGTAAGGTTATTCATTCCTTTACTAACTCGATGTTTGGCAAGAAAAAGAGAACTTTATTTGAATATTTGAATATCAATCTATATCATATAGAGATAGAGTTTAAGCCCCTGGAAGTTGATCCTTGATTTCTGATAGTTTCGACTTAATTTATATATACATATATATATATATATATATATATATATATATATATATATATATATATATATATATATACACATATATATGTATACATATATATATATATATATATATATATATATATATACATATATACATATATATATATATATATATACATATACATCTATGAGTCTATATATATATATATATATATATATATATATATATATATATATATATATATATATGTATATATGTGTACAATTTTGTGTAATAGATGGTGGCAATGTTATGCGTGTATTTTTTATCAAGTTCAGCATTGAATCAAATAGAACTAGGTCTATATTGGTTTCTGTACGAGAGACACGCCATTTTAATATATGCATTTAAATAGGAGGTTTCACTATTGTTCCACATACATTGTCCAGGCCGGGAGCATGTATCTCTTTTATGTATATTTCGATTATAGATATAAAAAAAGTGTGCAGAGTAAACGGGAAATGTGTTAGCGAAGTGTTAAAACAAAGTTTGATCTTTCTTTTGAACATAAATTGCTTCTGAGCTAACGAATGTATTGGGCGTTTTTTTTCATAACTGAAAAAATGGAAGTTAACGATAATTGAATTTGTCATGGTTTTCCCCAGATCAGTTCGTTTTTCCTTGAACTGATGATGCCATTTGTAGTACTGCGTCGATTCCCAAAGCTGCATTGAAAGAATTGAGTGTTGAACGAAGGGTGAAGACGAACCTGCTCAACTATATAAACATATTTCTGTGAATAAACCTTTTTAGTCAAGAGTTCTACTTGAAATGAACCTGCACGTTTTATACTGGTCATTGTATTCACAACTTTATTGTGGTTATCTCACTTCTGGGCTTAGAAAACCGTTTACACACATTTGTGCACACATTCTAACGTAATCTGAAGTGTGTGACAGCATGTCTTTATTTCAACAGTGAGCGTAACCTACTGACTGAACGTCGGGCCAAAATATAATCGCATAGCGTTGTTCGTGTTTATCTGAAATTATAAACATTATGAAATAAATAAGCCCATTAGCGATTAAAATGCTATTACATAATAAGCATAACTTTATGTGATAAACAGCCATCAACTATTATTTAATGGCGCATGCACTACAAGCTAAACATGTTCCACAATGCATTCATACATATGAATTTGTTACTTTGTAAAGTTTAGTTTATGTCATGCTATAATTTATTTAGACACACTAACATTTACACAGTCTTCTAGAGGAGTCGGGTAAAATCACAGGTGAATCAGACTCCTTATTCCAATCACTAATACTATTAGTGTGATTTCAACGAGATTTTAAAATGATGTTTATGTTTTTTATTCATACTAAACTGTTCGTAGAGACACAATAATTAAAATATATTAGTCAGATCAATCTTAAATCTTTAATCTGAAATATATATATATATATATATATATATATATATAAATATATATATATACATATATATTAATACATATATATACATATATATATATATATATATATATATATACATATACATATATATATATATATATATATATATATATATATATATATATATGTATATAGATAAATATATATATATATATTTATATATTTTCATTACTTGAGATAGAGAGATATAGAAAGAGAGAGAGAGAGGGCGCGAGTGAGAGAGATGAATTCAAAATAGGTAACATTTAAATTAAATTTCTGTTGTTATCTCGAACTGATGCCGTTTCATTTCCGTCCCAAACGAGTATAAAGTATTCATGAATATAATTATAAATTATTCAACGATCGTATGATGCATTTAATTTTTTAATGTATTGTTGTTATAATATATTAATAAATGTGTACCCAACGATTATATACACCATATTGAAATTACTATTTGGCTAACTGGTACCTCTCTCTAAGTTTCAATCATGGAAATAAGTATCATGTCGGATAAAATATGTAATCGATAAAAACGATTAAAATTTGGTTCAAATCTACAGGACTGTAAATATCGTCAAGTAGCTTGTCTGTAAAAATAACATATGTTTGATATATTGTAATTTAGCTGTTACTCGTAAAATTTTATCGGCTCAATTTAATGTAAATACAGAGAAAATTGTTATTATACTTTTCTGTTTACACGTCAATTCATGGATTACAGATTGACCGATATATTTGAAGGAAATTCACAGTGAAATACCCTATACATACCGACTGAACATATTGTGATCAATCTAGTGCTTTCATTAGTAAAACTAGTAAAACACGTATAATAAAATCTTAAGGCAAACACTATTTAAATATTATTTCAAAATATTGTAATCAATATTTAAAATATTTTGATTCGACACACGTTCATATTAATTACAATTCAAAAACCGATAACACACTACAAACTTTAAAAGCTGAAAGGCACTGGCGAAAATTGTAAGAACGTTGCTAGACATTTTCTTCGAGGTGATACATGTACAATTTATGGGCGTAAATAAAACTTATACTACAACAATTGCTACTATTACTGCTACTACTATTACATAATGTAAGTGATATACTTCTACTAATACATATCTTACTACTACTGCTATTACTAAGAGTACGAATTAATTAATGCAATATATATACATATATATATATATACAGACATATATATATATATATATATATATATATATATATATATATATAATATTATTAATAAATATTTATTATTTGTAGCTACTACAAAACCTCTCCAAATGGGCACTGTAAATGTAGTATTAAAACAACATGACCTCGCTAGCTATAAATACATCGTTCCTTTCATTAAGTAAAACGCTCTTATGACGCCAAGCAGCCGGTTAAAGTGTTAAAATTGTCATTGTTTATTCACTATTGAGCGGTTGCCCAGTGGTTCTAGATGTCCAGATTTGAGTTGTAAAATACTCGGAGTCCGGGGTTTCGAATCGCATGACCAGTAGTTAATAATTTTATCTCTATGCTGATTAGCCCCGATTATGAAGGACGAAACGTATTCGTACATGGATAATAAACAATATATATATATATATATATATATATATATATATATTAATACGTGTCATACGCAACGATACCTAATTACACATCGGGGATAACATGTTACATGAGCAACACATCAAACGATTTTAACAACGCATATTTATTACATTATGGGCGACCGCTTCATATGAGATGCGCTTGTGACAAATCTATTTACAGCGTTAGAAAAAGAGGGGCAGAAACCCACATTTATAACACGGGTTCAAAAAAGAAATAAATAAAACGAACATTGAATTCTCCAACAATATATAGGTTTCGAATTGGTACATAATATGTTTTTTTAAAATATGAATCAGCACGTTGCTTATTTACGCCGATGAATAATCACAGCGATTGTGGCAGGAATATGTAAATTTAGAAGGCAATTATACGCGTTTTTAAACACAAGAAGTGTTTAAGCGTATAATTAGAAATTCACATTTGCCATGTAATTTAATTGGCTATATTCATGTGCGCAATTACACAGTTATATATATTGGAATGAATTAGATGAAAAGAAATATGATTAATAACAGAAACATATATGTATGAGGTGAAACGATCATCAAAAGAAGGATATATTAAAGTTCAATAAATGCAATGTATTTTATGGCGCAAAACACTCACTGCATTCACTCCCACATTTCTACCTCTGTGTTTGGTGTCTACATGGTCCGAAAAGAAAACACGAACTAGGAATTTAGAGAAAACATGTATATATCAATAGTATAACACAACAGAGCGCACGAGGTGTTGTGCGTAAGTCTTTACTGCCAGCATATGCAGGTGCTCCAGAAATCTTGGTGAGTGGAAGTGTTTAAGTAGTCTCTATAGGTAAGGGACCATAACACCAACTTTCTCCCACGTACTCTATTGTTTAACCCTAACAGACACACACATATACGAGCATGTACACATATATATATATATATATATATATATATATATATATATATATATATATATATACATATATATATATATACATATATATATATATATATATATATATATATATATATATATATATAGAGAGAGAGAGAGAGAGAGAGAGAGAGAGAGAGAGAGAGAATAGTAGTTTGCTTGAAGCATTGCTGGGAATAGTAGTAGTATGTTTTTACAAAGCACATTCCGGGTAATATGTAAGCTGTAAGCAATGCACATTCCGGGTAATATGTAAGCTGGAAGGAACAAAAATAATAAATCGAATTACTTAATGTGACTTACTATTTATTTTTTCTTAACATCTTACATAACAGCAAGTATGAGGTTAGCTGTTTGTGTTATGCCCTGATGATTATAAACATCATTTATTTAATATTTCGGGAATATAAACTTCTCTCTGTCAAAAATAATCAACACCAGAGGAAAACTCCGTATGTGCAGAGAATCTAGCAACGTGGATGCCAGAAGACAGAAGACAGCGTAGGAGCTAACCAGTCTCACAGAGAATAAACATTAATAAGTTGTAAAGTTATGTTATGTAAATAAATGAGGTGTTCAAAAATATGCGTGTAATATTAGTTAAATGATAGGTATTGTATGGTGATCGATTAACTGTTAGAAAAAATAAATCTTATTGGTACTCTCACTCATCGAGCACTGATTTGTTCACCAACACGACTCGATGCGGAACTTGGTGAAATTACTAATATTTTTCTTGCTAATGGATATACCATGAATACTATAAAAGGCACCATTGCACGTAAAGTTGCTTTATTTGTTTTCCGGCAACAATGTTGAGAGTAGTTTACACGACTCGAACCTTTTTCTCTTCTTTTCGTAAGGATTTTTGGCCAGCCATTCAAAATAATTCTGTAGTTTATAAATTCATGTGTCAGTGTGGAGCTGACTACGTTGGCAAGACATCCCAAAGATTAGAATTTAGAATATCCCAACACCTACCACGTGATATTCGCCTACACAAGGTTTCGAGATCATCCGGAAATTTACAGGCACAGTAATCAGCCATCGGTAATCACCTCGTTAGTACCAATAGTTGTTCTGACAACTATTCCGATGGGTGCTTTTCTGTTTTACACAGTGCCAGGTCGAACTACCATCTAAATATTATTGAGACGTTAGTTATTAACAACTCTCGACCTAGCCTGTGTAGACAAAATATTTTGAAGCATCAGTTCGAGATCTTTAATGAGTAAAAGCCACCATAACGTTGAGTGATTTTCCTTTTTTTTTCCTCTCGATCGTTTCCTCCAACTGAAATAAGATTTTGCCCTCATATCTCATTCGTTTTTTTAGTTTTTAACTTACCATTCTGAAGTTTCCTCTCAGAGGGTCAGACGATAAGGGCTTAAGGTAATTTTAACATTTTTCATTTCTTCCACTCGTCTGTTTCATTGATTAAAATAATGTTTCCTCGAATATATATATATATATATATATATATATACATATACATATATATATATATATATATATATATATATATATATATATATATATATATATATATATATATATATATATATATATAAAGTCGCGCAGCCAAATCCGACCCTGTAGCTTCGGGCACAACGCTGCTGAAATCGCCTGTCACAACTCGACAGTCTGTTAACGATCAAAAGTGCTTTTCATTACTCATTTTACCTCAAGTCAGGTCAAAGTGCAGCTTTGCTAAACAAGCTGATGCACGAGTACTGCCGAGGTTTTCCAGGGTTTTCCGATGTTCTTCTCTAATTAAAAAAAGCGAACAGTCAAAACGACATGTGAATCGACAATGACATTAAAAAGGTCCCTTCGTGAAATATACGAAGTTTACTTCCTCAATCATAGGCCTTGGTCTCATCTCTAGTGTATGTGTGCGGGGGGGGATTTCTATTTTTTTAAATAACGTTAGAGTCACCGCAAAGATCCACCATGGTCATTTGAAATGTTTGGCAACGCCTTCGACCATTCGACTATTCGACCGGACTCCCCTACGCCCGCCATCAGTACTCTGCTCGTTCACTCAAAGCAAATATTACCAACTTATGTTGCTCAACAATCTTCCTGACCACTGGTCGGCAGATTTGTAGCCACCCTTTTCACTAGACGAAAATTTAGCGTTATTAGATAAATAAAAGGACACATTATATTAAGAAAACCCATTAACAAACGAAAATATATGAATGTGTTGATGCGCACATATAAAATATTGTGCAATCAATGCATATTATAAATGTATAGCTATTATTATTAATTGTATAAATATATATATATATATATATATATATGGGTGTATATATATTATATATATATGGCTATATATATATATATATATATATATATATATATATATATGAAATTGCTAGAACATAAATAACAACAAAAACGGTGAGAGCTAATATAAATTGATAACTTTTATTGCAATGCGATCAGAGTAAAACATACATCACGTTTTATATAATAATGGTGAAGAATTTTATTAGAAATCTGACTGAACTTTTGTCTCCTTCTCTCTAAATAATATATATATATATATATGTGTGTGTGTGTGTGTGTATGCGTATGTATATATATATATATATATATATATATATATATATATATATATATATATAATATATATATATATATATATATATATATATAGGTATATAAATATACAAACAATGTTATTTTCACGGTTATTTAGGAACTTGCTCTCGGTTATATAGGTACATTCTCTCGGTTATTACTGAGTTTTTTTACAATGACCGTGTGAGCTAAGCCGTTTGGATTTCAGTTTAAAATATAACGCGTGTACCGTGATACGAGTTTGTCGACCAATGTGAATAATTATTCTCTACACTGACGATTCTGAGGAGGATAACACTTATACGTATGTAGATAAAAAATTATATTTTTAATTAGTCATATATATATATATATATATATATATATATATATATATATATATATATATATATATATATATATATATATATATACTTATATATATATATATGTATATATATATATATATATATATATATATATATATATATATATATATATATATATATATGAATATGGTTTTTAATATTAAAATGTGGTTATACCTACAGACAATATTGTATCGGGTGTTCTACTTTCATTAGTGCAGTAGTTGCGGTTGCAAGCGGTCGCAGTGAAAGGAAATCCGGGTGTGAGAGGTCAATGTAATACACAGAGCATGAATAAAATAAAATAATCATTTATTTCAACCTTGCGGTATTGTACAGCATACAAGTAAGGTGAATACATTTTTGAAAATGGAAAAATAGAAATTCGCACTTACCAATCAAATATACTTATGAAAACAGCGACACCATATCTAATACATATCTGGAGAGAGGAGCAACTGCTATATTGAAGACGTATATCGAGGTTGAAGAAAGTGAAAACATATTTAATATATGTATATCTAGAGAAGAGATATTTCACGCTTTATAACGGAAAGCAATACAGTGACGAGGAAGAGAGCAATTAATATATATATATATATATATATATATATATATATATATATATATATATATATATATGGAGAGAGAGAGAGAGAGAGGGGGGGGGGGACTGGTATGTTTTTCCACGGACAATATCTAGGAGGTTGGAAAGATTGTAAAAGGATATAAAATAAGAGTTCAGCTTGTGTAGGTCCTCTCTAAAAATACAACCCAAAGTGGTCTCTGAAAGCTGAAAATTAGAGTAAACTGTCTGCGACAGAGAAACCCGCTCAGAGTTGTGAGGATATAAGAAATGAACCATCTGAAAACAGATAATTAGACAACCAAGGTCAGAGACCATGTAACATATATATCAAACACACACACACACACACATGGATATATATATATATATATATTGTGTGTATTTAGGCAGCATTTTTTCATTAAGGCATGTTTTATTAAAGACGACAGAAATCTTCTGTTTAGTGATTCCTTTTTTGTATTTTTTCCATTCGTCGAATGATCTTTTTGACGTGTAGATGGAATGAATTGATGAAGGATCCATGTGTTTGTACTAACGTTTTCGATTCTCTCCGGAATCATCTTCAGGTCTTTTATGGCAAAAATGAATAAAAAGCGAGTGAAAGAATGGAATTTCTTAAAAAATACGCCGGCAAACCGTTAGCGTAAAATACGGACGTCTACATTTTAAAATGTGACAATGGAAACAGTTCTTCGTTTATTTATTAATTTTATTTATTATTCTTATTATTTTTAATTTAAAATAATGGCTGATTTAATTTTGTCTCGTCTAATAATTATGCAGAAAAAAAATGTTTTATATATATATATATATATATATATATATATAAGTATATGTTTGCGAGAGTATATGTAAGTTGCATTTTAGATAGTTATTAAATATGCCATCTCATTAGAACCTGTTCCGTTAACATATTTCTATCATCATGTACGAAAGCTTCCTTTCATTTCCATTAATAAACATTTTCGCATTCTTAAATTTTCCAAATGTATAAATTTTAGCGCATAAAAGTCTCTGAATATTGATTTTCATTTTTGTTCAATCTTAATTTAAATATTTTTAACAATGTATCTTTACGAAAACATATAATTACATGAAAAATATGCTTGCACTTCTCTTGGAAATATCATATCTCTATGAACCAAATTTGATATCGTCTAGCGCCATTTTGATTCAATATAGAATACAAGAAATGTGTTCGGCGATATGAGCGATGTTTGTTGAAACAATTTCCTTCCATCAGTTCTCATAAGCATCAACACTCTCAGGGATGGATGAAGAAAGAACCCAACCCCAATTAATGTATGGCCATTTTTCAAGAATAGCAATTTAAAAAAATAAAATAGGATATCAATACTACTAGGTATTAGCGATATCAACAACATATATGACTTTTATTATTTATAGAGATTCGAATTACATATTAAGATATGAATATATATATATTCATCATGTTAAACATGCAATTCAGTTGGTTCCTTACTAATGATTTCTCTTAATAAATTCACGATGAACTCTCATAATATCAGTGCTTGTCTAAACTACATAGACCACTATATAGTATATTAAATAATATAGTATCCTAAGGGCTCGATGTTTATAAAGGTCGGTGCGTATGGTAAATGACAAATCCATGTGAGCAGGTATGCGAAAACTACAGGCATGAGAAAATGCACGTTTACTGTTTTGTGTTTACTCCTGATTATAGCAAGTACATGAGAGGCATATAAACGCGCTTACTAGAGAAGATAACCCGGCACTATATCTAAGCGCATCCCTATACAGCTTACAACACGCAATGAGAACGAATCCTCTATTTATTTCACTACCTTACAACAAATAAATCATGACCTTTGTTTAGCCTTGAGTGACAATGAATACCCTTTGTAAGGGTTGCTGCGCGTGTTATTATGAAGCAAGATTAACGAAACCACCACTAAAAATTCGCCTGAATCGGCAATGCTATTTTGAGTAGTAATGATGAGTCTAGTACGACTGTAAACAATGCCGATATAACTTGAGAGAATACACATCATTTGCTATTCAAAATTGGTCAGTCAGTTTGTACTTGCTAGGCTCAATCTTGCTTAAATTCTGTTATTCTACGGAAATCAGTCTCTCAACTTGACTATACCGTATTTTACAACGAATCAGAAAACCTTTATATCTTGCAGAAAGTTGTGTTCTTCCATGTTCAGAACTACACTATGTAAAAACATATACATTGTTTCTATGTTTCATTTTACATCAGTCCAAGTTTTTTTTTAAATCAAGGGGACCCTTCCTAAGGTAAACACTTGATCTCTATATTGGCTACATAAATATTCGAATAATCTATTAAAATATTCCTTTATTCCTGAAAGCGTTGAGTTTGTAAAGCAGTTAAGAACATAAATTTTCTTCCCTTCAATTGACCAGTTAATCATTGGATAGTATATATTTCTTGTAGTCTCTTGGTGTTACCGGATTCAAGAAGAATTATTCATCTACTCTGGTGGAGTATTAGTTATATGGCGGTACTTGATGTAACCTCATTAATCACAAGGAAAAGGTGCACTATTCATCATATAAGCAAGTGTATAGCCGTGCTGAGGGGATATTATTTGCGCTGCCAATACTATGTTATGTTTAATATTTCGGCAGGTGTTACTTGTTGGGATTAGTATAATCATGTCAGGTTGTTCTGACACACCCTTGTACATAGAGACCGAATAAACTCGAGGATGGTGTCAAGTATTTAATTCAAACTCCCTTAATTGTTATTGTGTTAAAATATGACGCTGAAATATCTTCTCATTTAACAGCGAATAGATTATATTGTAATGCATTGAAAAATATATCACGTTGGAAATAATAGATTATGCACATATATAATTATACCTTTTTCTATTTCCAGGTAAGTTTACGTTACATTTATCCCGACAAAAGCTTCTTTTGCTACATTAAGGTAAGTCTCATTTTTTATTAGTTTTCATGTTTACTCACTAGTATTTACACAATATATGCTAAGTTATTGCCGACTGACATTAAAAGGTAGTGTTTTCTAAGTTCGAGTGACAACATATCTACACAACTTCCAACACTTTCCGCTTCTTACTAAAATACTTTCAAATCAGTTTGCGTTATTATAGGCGTTGTTTTGTGCGGCCGTAAGCGGAGATTCCGTTTCTCTTTTAAAATGAACTTTCCTAGCAATGATGAAGTTTATCCTGGGTGTCTGTTCTGGTCGGTCATATAAACTTCCACGCGGATACTTCTATTACAATTTGTATTTTGTAGCTTTTTGTGTCCGGTATTTCACGTATTGTCTGATTTGTTTATGACTCTAGCAGTGATGATGATTGTCTCTGTGTCATACGTAATGTATTTACTGTGCTTTATTGTTGTTATATGTTATACTTACGTACATCTTCTCTCCTTTTTATGTAGTAACGGTTATGACCACCCATATAGTTGTAGTGCATTTTGCATGTTTATTAGTTTCATAGTCTTCTTGTTTATATGATTGACTTCTTCTTTTATTCAACCAATAAAAATGCACAATATATCTTACGAGTTACATTGCCTTAGTATGTATTGCCATACACAGATTTCTGCTATGTAATTAGGTTTCCTAAAATGTTCTTGGCTTTCCAGTGTATTTCCTTTGAATCTGATGTTTATATTTGTCGGTGCCTTCTTCAAAAACTCCCAGTCTATAATAGTATAATTTAATCAAGTGCCCTCATGTTCAGTTTCATATATTCTGCTGACTCAATATTGAATATTTTCATCTGTAGTAGAGATTGTTATTATTTTAATTATTATTGTTATACATATCTGCACCCACATCCATACATTTGTAAAATGAAAAACCTTATATATTTATATTAATTATTGAAGAATGCAATACTATCTGTCATACATTGTGTCTTGGTCACACCTTAAGTATTTAGGTCGTTATAATTCAGTGGCGTGGAGAGTGATTTACATTGCGTTCCTCATGTCTGGTAATTCCTTGTCAACTGTTTGCAGTTAAATCTAGAGATGTAAGTATTGTTTAGACATATTGTTCAGACCTATTGATGTAAATTATGCTTGCAAAATAAGCATTTGCCAATTGAAAAATATAGTCATTTCGTATTTAATTAACTAATTCATAATACAGACAACTATTAACTACGTACTTGCATAACGTTTTTTTTCTGATTATCGGGGCCACGGAAATATTAGTTTTCCCTTACATTTAAAAAAAAGATTTAAATACAAATAATATCAACACACAGCGTCAAACTAAACCATCCTTTTCCTGTTAACTTGAATTATTCATTAAAACGATTCGATATATGTGCCAGCAATGTAAGTATAAACACTGTTTATCACTTAATGTCGGCCAATCAGTTTCGCCATCAATATGCATACAGGGTTGGCGCCAGGGTTGATTCCCCGTTTACGTGACAAGACAACATGACGGGAAAACTTACGATAGTGTGAAGTTAGTTGTAAAACTGCTGCGGTCAGAATTGCAATAAAAGTAGCGGTAAATCGGTTCTTCATCGTCATTTTTCGAAATATATATATATTGTTTATCATAGTTAACCCTAAACAAGGCAAGCCGCCACTGTAGACGTAAGGGGCTACTGCGGAAAAAAGGGAGACGGTTCAGGGGGGTAAACCTAAATTAGGATATGCGCAGCGAGATATCTGTTCACATTAGTTTTACATTTTCTGTAGGGAGCAGGGAGCAGGGAGGGAGTTCAAGGGTCCAGCAGCACGAGGAAATAAGTTTTTGAGTAGAAAGCTCTTCGGCATCTTGGGACTTCCACAGCGTATGG
Organism: Sepiola atlantica; assembly: GCA_963556195.1. Classification (NCBI taxonomy): domain Eukaryota; kingdom Metazoa; phylum Mollusca; class Cephalopoda; order Sepiida; family Sepiolidae; genus Sepiola; species Sepiola atlantica. Next base: position 139,883,063 of record OY744526.1, read on the forward strand.
ATACGATTTGGCAGATTGTCAGGGTGGTTTAGTTTATTTACGCCATGGGCGTACCAGATCAGCAATCCCATCAGAGCACAATCCATTGAAGTACTTGTAAAACAAGCACAAGGAACCAACACTGTGGCGATTAGATAGGGGCTAGCTTGGTGAATAGTGATATACCTATCAAGTTAGCAACTCTTTTTTGGACCTTGACTAAGAGGGAGAGACTAGCGGATGAGGCAGCCGCCCAGATGTGGCAACAATACTCCATGCATGGGCGGATGGTGGCCTTGTAGAGATAAAAACTAATGTCAGTTGTGAGAAGTTTACTTGCCAGTTAGAGGGAGCCCACCTTCTTTGTAGCAACCGTGGTAATGTTGTCAATGTATTTATTTCCAATTCATGTTATCTGTGAAAGTTAGGCTGATGAGTGTGCAGTGTGACCTCTCAGCCAGGGTAGACTTTGCTATGACAATCGGTGGTTGAAGAGGTTTCTTTGTAGTAATTGAAGTTAAGTAACTTTGTCTGTGCGGCATTAACATTTACCATCCATTTTTTACCCCATTCCACTACAGACTGGAGGCCATTTTCTAAGGATTCAGCCATTGGTTCAGATGTGTGTACGTCGGTTTTACCCACATGACGAGAGTAGAGCGTGGTGTCGTCATCAAATATTCCTATCTCAGTCGCAATTGCATCAGGGAGATCATTTATGAAAATCAGGAAGAGTAGAGGTACAAGAATAGATCCCTGGGGAACACCAGCATGTGTGTCATGTTGCTTAGAAGATCGGCCATCGAGTACAACCTGCATCTTTTGTTTTGTTAGGAAGGATTTAATTATATTAAATATTTGTCCAGTAATACTATATGAGTGCAGTTATAGGGGAAGCCCTTCATGCCAGAAATTGGCAAAGGCCTTGGATATATCGAGCGCTACCGCCCTAGCTTAACCTGCCTTGCCCAGTGTATGGTATATGTACAATTACAACTTATTCGTAAGACTCAACATTTTTAACTCTTCTCCTTCAGTTATTTTCAAGAATAACTATAATGTTATGGGTTTTGATCAACATTTGAAAAAATACTAAACACAAGGTTTATAATCATTATATTTTCATTGTAATATCCCTACGGTTATATATGCCTGAGGTTTCATAAAGCCGGCGCAATACTGACCTGTTCGCCGAATATACATTAACCCATTTTGAGACACGCATTATTTTGTGTTTTACAAATAATTAAATAAAATGTACACTACGTTAAAAGGTATGTTACACAAACAGATGGTAATATGAGAAATATTGTAAAGATTGATCAGGGTAATGATTTTAAACGAAATGTATTGCAAACCATTAGTTCCACTGTTAGCAGTAGGTATTTTTCCTTAAAGACACAATTGTTAGATGTGCAATTATGATCTCGTCCAGAACAAAAGCTCATCAGAAAAGATCCGACGATATCGTTTGAAGTGTATGCTATTACATAAACTGCTGAAATATGGGAAGTAATTCAATATATAGGATGTGTGACGGGCATATAAATACAATTATGTATCCTCCTTCAATAAATAGTTTTCGAAATCGGTATTTCACGGCTTTTATGGTTTCGCTATGAGTGTTGTTAGAAGACAAATGAACCTTTTTCACAAATAGGTTTTTCTTTTGCTATCTACTCACCGGCATACATACATTCTTATATTAGTAGTACAGTGAATGCTACACAGTGACTGCGTCAACGTCTATTCGTTTAAATAGCCAGTTCGCAATCGTATTTTGTAACTAGTTTTACGTTTTAATTTTCTTTCTTCGCTAGTTCATCCGATTTTATTTTAAGTGCTGCGATAACTATCTGCACACACTAACTTATATGGTGTGTTTGATTGCATTTGTTATAATAACATGTAAACAGTTTCCTTTTCACGGAATGATATCATAAATCTTCAATCGTCCTATTTAAGATTGTGTTTTTTTTGTGTTAACATTTCGTGCTCTAAAGCCGCATTCAACCATATCTATAACATACTCGGACCGGCTGTGTTCCCGCGGTAATCACGACTTGACTGTCAATTTTAATACTTCAAGAAAGAAATAGCTGCATCATGCATTGCTATAAAAAAACTAAGTGTTGTCTTGTTAGAATGTCGGTCTCGCTTACGTTTTAACTAGAACTGTCATATATTTTTAAATAATCCTTATAATTATATCTCTCTTTCCGTGTGTCTTAGTGTTTCTCATTTAACCTTAGACTTGCATTGTTCTATGCCGACAAAGGCAGCGTGAATTAATGACGCTTAGTATAGTAGCATAATATCTCATGAATATAATGCGATCTCTCGCTTTATCGGTCGGTCGCTAAGTAACGTTTACGTTTAACATTATAATGTGTTATGTATAGGCTCCTACACTTCCAAATCACATACTTGTCGGCCTTTCACGCTCAAGTTAAAAATGTTGAGGTAACATCTCAAAATAATCTGTAAAATAAAGTTTCTCCTATGTTGGTTGGCGCTTCAACAGTGGCATCTTATTTTCCTTACTGAACGCGCAGGTGAAATATTCTCATTTTATTTTATATTACGTTCAATGATCTGTACATTGCAATATCACGTTTAATTGTAACTAGTATTGGCGTCACCTTAATTTTGATATTAGACTTTACACTAATTCCACGCATTTCTATTATAGGATTTGTCTGTCTCCGAGCTTTAAGTTTTGAATATTATTTTCATTCGCTAAATGCACTTAAAAGTTGATGTATCTGAACATATAAACGTTTTGTCTTCTTCTTCTTCTTTTCGTTATGTCTTTCTTGTCTGCTTTCACATTTTCGTTTTTCTATTCTTGGTTAACTGGAATTCTTATTTTGCGTTTATACATTCTTTTGAAGTATTTGGATGCTGATCAAAGTTGTAGAAGCTGAACCACAAGAATCCTGTTCAGAATAGAAAAGACAAGGAAGTTTTTTTTCTGGAATATACTCGACATTACTCATTTATTTAGAATTCGAAAAGATTAAATGATGTTAGAATATTACATGCAATATATGTTGGCACTGTTAATGTATCTTACTATAACTCTTTCATATGAATTCTTCATTTCACACCTCACTATGTATCTCTATATAAAGCAATACAACTTTTAAATATTGCACGCTCTCATGTAACATTTCAATCTTATAAACTCTCATTCTAAATTGTAAATTACTGGGCGTTATGATAATAATAAAAAATCAACAGTAAACACATATTTTGTAAGACAGCAAAATCAACAGCAATGAAGATTATTTGATTAATCAAATCGAAAGTACTCGCAAAAAAGAAAAAAAACTATGGAACAAGAAACACATTTAACTTACATACAGCAATGTGACCGAAAAACAAGAGTGCCCATTCTAAAAGCAAAATGGACAATTCTAAAAACAAAATGGACCATTCTAAGAACAATATGGACCATTCTAAACATTGAGGAAATAAGAAAAGGTGTATTGACCCGGAGCAAAAGTGTTGATGTTATTGGATGTTGTTCTTTGTGTGTATATTCTTCAATTAACTATCGTTTTTGATGTAAATAATAATTATAGTAACATTTATTATGCGCATCTTCTCTTAGGCACGAATAGGGTTACATGTACTAATTTACTTTTCCCAGGCAAGCAATAACTTATGTATGGATATATATATATATATATATATATATATATATATATATATATATATATATATATTATTATTATTATTATTATTATTATTATCATTATTATTATTGTTCATATATATGTATATATATATATATATATATATATGAGTATATGAGAGTGCTATAAAAACATATATCTTATTAAATACAGAATATACTTATGTACATATGTTCTTAATATTGTTAAATTTGCATTTCAAGAGAGGCAATATGCTAACTTTAAAATAGTAATAAAGTATTCAGATTAAAAAGTTAAATCTTACATAATATATGTGTGTTTTTACACGTGTATACCCAGTATTACTTATATATATATATATATATACATATATATATACATATATGTATATATATATATATATATATATATATATATATATATATATATATATATATATATATATATATGTTGTCATTTCTCTATCACCCAAAGTTTTACTAAATGTGTCTCTATTGTCAGCGATCATTTTCCTCTTCCAGTTTTGTGCATAAATTCTATAAACCGTTGCACTCTCTTTTTTACTGTGGCTATATATAGGTTTATATATATATATATATATATGTATATATATATATATATATATATATATATAGTGTGTATTCAGGCAGCATTTTCTCATTTAAGCAAACATTGTTAAACATAACAGAATTCGTTTTTTTCAATTTTCTGAAGGTCATTTTCTATTGAATTTAATATGGCCAACGACTTCCTAAAACAATGCGGAAAACGTTCTCTGTGCTTATCTCCACCGTCTTTTAAAACTTATTTTCGTTCTCCAGCTGTTTTTTTTATTTGCTTTTGACACCTGAGGATGATTTGTATTTGGGTTTGTACTGCAGATGTGGTGGTGATTAGTATAATATCATATCTTTGATGGAGGGGGTGTTTTATTGTATAAATGAATCAATTTTACAATTATTGGAAGGCTCCTGGGTGTGGTGAAGGAAATAGGACTTATGTTTAACATAGGATGATGAATTCTTTACACTTATGTATTTAAGAGACAATCATTCCAGTATTTTAGTTGTTATTCAAATTAGTTTGTAGAAATTTAATCTGTGGAGATATTGTTTTAAGACCTCAGTTTTGATGTTCATACATATTATAGAACGATTATTGATTGTCTGTAAGATCTTGGATTTTTCAGTGGTGCATTGTGGGCAATTCCTGGAAGTAGGGCTATCAGGATGTTGTGTGTCGATGATCCTCCATATCATTTCATAAGGGGTAATCGATTTTTTGTGGCGCCTATATTGTGGTTGCTAGGAAGATTTTAGTTTTTCTCGGATATTTGAAAGTGTTAGTGTGAGTGTATAGCCTATCTTTGAAAATCTGTTGGTTCATTCAAATGTTGACCTCGTCTTTCTTTGAGTTTACACAACATATGTCTTTGGATTCGTAAACTATGAACTTGATTGATAAACCCTCTCCTATGGAGCCGATTTACCCTCTTCTAAATTATCAGTGTGGATTGATAGATGATTGGAGTTTTGGTTTAGAGGCTAGAGAGAATCCTACGGATATACATTTTGAATGTATTTTTTATTAAATAGTATTTGAATCTTATTATATGGTGAACCGTGTGTAAATATTAATGAAAGGGAGTCTGTACCATAGTCATATTTGACACTGGGAGAATAAGGGGAGTGAACCTAATGATCTTTCCTTATCTATTGTGTGTTTAATGTATGATAGGTTTGGTGGGCTGCTATGTAATTTGTTCTCTATAACCCTTTTCGCGAAGGGCTCTGTTGTGTTAATATGTGTCAGTGAGTTGGAATATCTCGAAGCGTCATGAAACGTTGACTATTATTTTCCTTACGTTGCATATAAGGTACTGAAAGACAATAGGAGGGTGGCCTAATTAGGTGTTTACATACCAGAGATGTTCGGTGGGTTGACGTATGGTCGAGTAAAATTGTCAGTTAGGCCCAGGGTTGCATCTAAGAGTTCAACGCTAGTGCCATTCGTATGAATTGTGATATAGAATCATACCTCTTTAAGAACTGATGCCAGCTCTTTTCCATACATACGATAAATATATACATAGTAATATACTAGATTAGATAATCGTGTCACTTGATATAAATATATGTGTATCTTGTGATTCACTAAGGCAGTGTTAATCCACGCCTGACAGGTAAGTGTGGTGAGTTGCTTCTAACACAATACCGCAAATTATAGAACAATGCATATTACAATAAATAATTCCGCTATTCCTGTCATACATTTCAAATTATTTACGTGGAATATACGTGAGTCGTCGGCGTGTGTGTATATCACACTATATTAATTAAATATGAATTTGATTCTCAATCATGAACAAATTTTATGTTCGACGTACGCCTGTTTATTAACTAGAAACCTACCTAATTTCTTATGTTGCGTAAGCGTAGACAATGCCTCCGAGTCTTCTTTCTTAATTATCCGGTAAAGTATATGTAATTGTCATAAACTGTTAGGCTATCCTTCCTGGGAGACTGTAGTGTAGCAACTGTTGTCCAATAACAAAGTGTACATCTGGAACTGATTTGTATGTACATTGTAAAGTCGATTTAAATGGAATAGTGTGATGAACAGTTAACGCCTGGGGTTGTTTTAGATTTGATTGATAATATAATATACCATTTCTTAAAATGCAGCACAAAATATTTCCCAAACATATCCATTGATGCAGTAATGTCGATAGAGTCCAACACATCACACTTAGCCTAGATTCCACGCTGCAATGATTACATGACGTCAATTATAATATATATATATATATATATATATATATATATATATATATATATATATATATATATATATACATTAGGAAAGTTCATTTTTGTTAAATGTTTCGAAATATTTTTATTTTTCTTTTGATTTAATTACTCGCATCTAATACATGGTTATTGAAGGCATGTTTGCCTCTATATTTATATTAACTTTCAAAAGATGCTTTATAAAATGAACTTTCCTAATTCATAACTCGCAGCGACCATGCGCAATCAAGTTCTATTCTATTTAAAAAAGACATTTTCAACAATAGTCCACAACACCGGACGTGACACTTCACCAACACCAGGAAGTAAATTATGGAAAAAAAGGTTATACCTTTATTTGTCTTGGCTCTGTCGAAGCTTGTTTTTGTCAAGCGAAATATTAGCTAAAAAAAAATCAAGATGAAGAAAAAAAAAAGGGAAGGTATTTTTAAATATTTTGTTAAATGTTTCGAAATATTGTTATTTATCTTTGTTTTTAATTACTCGCATCTAATACATGGTTTTTGAAGGCATTTTTGCCTCTATATTTATATATATATATATATATATATATATATATTTATATATATATATATAAATATATATATATATATATATATATAATTTAGGTAGGTGTATATGCTAATATATTTTGTATGATTAATCTTTAAACTAATTAACTGATCATTAAGAAATTCACTACATAACTTCGTATCCTAAGATGTGATATTATGAGCTATAATTTATTTTGCTCGATTCAATTTTGAAAAATAGAGTAAAATTCGGATGCTTATATGTTTTAGTAATCTTAAGAATGCTTAAGAAAACAAAATAGAAATCAATAATATATTAGTTTATTTTGAGTATTTCAAATTATGTTTCGGTGCATAATAAGGTCACAGATTCAGATTTGATATTTCTATATACTATATATTTTTAGTTATAAATAGCATAACTTATGCATATAAACACGACGTTTTAAGGATATAGAAACCTATGGAAATAAACAAGAAATCTAGGAAGATTAAAAGCATGTAAAAGAAACCTTGGGAAGTATTGATTTAAAAGTGCCTCCTGGTTGTTGATGTTTACGCGCCTGTGTATCATGAAAGATGTACGCCACTTATATTAAAAACAGTTTTCGACGCAGTAGTGAACCTGAAAGGTGCATATTATGGGCACTTAGAATTCTCCTTAGCTCGTTCATACCGTAATTGAAACACGCGCAGTTGCATTCGTGTACGCTCCACATCCGTTCCTTAATCTCTTCCATTGTTTAGCAAAAGAGGCATTAGAAATTGCATCAGCAAACTTCCGTTTCCTTTGCATTAGAGATGGATTCGGCAGTGTAGACCGGAAACATCCCCCGTTATCTGATCCCCAAGCGAAGTAAGTAAGCCTCATTAAGATTCTTGTAGGTAAAGGAAAAAAATAATCTAAATAAATATAGAGAAAAAGTAATTTTATAGTTTTTTTTCTTTTTTATTCCTTCTTCAAAAATACAGGAAAAACTCATAGCTTCGTTTGCTAAAGGAAGGAAAAAACAGCATACACTTATGTTCGTTGAAGAGGAATAACAAGTTGTAGGATATTTGGCCGAGAGTACTGGCAACATTTCTTACTGGAAATTAGTATGAAAACCCGAAAAAAAATTATTGAGAATATATCGCATTACATTGAGTATTGTAATATGGCTAACATAACTTATATCATGGCTGCGGGTAGTGGTAACGTACATCTAAACCCACAGAAATAGCCACTGTATAATATGCAGATAGAATAGAATAATGTATAACGAATTTTACGTCGCATTTATATATTGGTAGTACGTTAGTATAATCGGTGATTTAATATGTATTTACTGCTTTTATAATTTATGTAAATACTTATTGAGTAACTTTTAAAAACTGGGTATATGTAAAAAGAACGAACCTTTAGTGTAGTTGTTTCTAGGTGTAATAAACATAATTACATATGATATGCAGAAGTAATGCTACGGTTCCGTCTAAACACTTTATTCACAGTAAAATTAGTGTTTACTCCAAAGTATTTGTTTGATAATTGCGTTAGAATTATAATATGAAGTTAATTGAATAATGCAAACATTACAATTTTTAAGTAACAAATAATATAAAAGATAACAAGTGAACTATCGCTATTATACATGATTGATTTTCCATAATCACAAAACGCAAAGTTGATAGGAAACTGAGACTAACACTTTTTATTTGTTTTATTTCTTCTTTAGAAAATATTGACACTAATCATAAAAATATAACTTCCCCGGCATAGCCAAACCATGGTCAATAAATGATCGTGGGAGAAATACCTGCTTCACCATCAATATATATATATATATATATATATATATATATATATATATATATATATATATACATATATATATATATATATATATATATAATTTGGTTTTACTCAATCTCTTTGATATCTTTCTTGAAGCTGTTTTAAACTTTATGACTTGGATGAACTGTAATAGTTTAGCAAACAAGTATGTTTGGGGCCGATATATTTGATGTTTTATATGATTTCATGTATTTTTATGTAAATTGTGTTTAATCTATTGTCAAAGTTTAATTGTATTACATGTGTAATGCCATTGCGGTAATAGTTCTCTGAGGAGAAGCTTTTCTTTGAAAACTCATGAGTTTCGGACTTTACAGGATTTTGCTTGAACATTGAATGCAAATAAAATTTGAGTCGGAACTTATTTTATTCTTTAACTTTATCTAGTGATATATATGTATATATGTATAAATATGTATATATATATATGTATATATATATATATATATATATATATATATATAAATATGTATATATATGTTTATATTCATAAATATGTGTACATAGTGATATATATGTATATATATATGTATATGTATATATATATATGTATATATGCATATATATGCATATATATATATATATAAATATATGGAAATATATATGTATGCATACATATATATGTATATGCATATGCGTCTACCTATAAATATGTACATATGTTTATATGTGTGTATATATATATATATATATATATATATATATGTATATATATGTATATGTATATATGCATGCATATATATGTATATATATATATATTAGATCAATGTTACCATATCCTTATATATATATATATATATATATATATATCTATCTAAATAATCTATATATATATATATATATATATATATATATATATATATATATTTATATATATATTCGAACGTGCATTATTAGAATAAACATTGTGTAAAATACAATTTATAGTAAGTCATCAATTAGTCAAAACAAGGCATGCTATTTTTAAGACAAATTGCTATAATGTCAATATGTAAAAACGTATACATAGAATAAGAATATAAAGTGACATAAGAAAGTGTAGAATATAGAGAGAGATATTCACCGTTAAGTGTACCAGCAAGGTTCCTAAAATAGATTTGAAGTAAGATAATATGCGATCACGTTATATAAATGAATATTGACAGCCGGCGGTGTATAAAAATCTGCTTTTCATATGTGGAGATGACACAAATCCTACGAGGAGAAGTAATCGGTTAGCAGTTGTAGATAGGTGGTTTCCAGTAAATAGAACACTCAATCAGTTCGATTGGATAAGGTTACGGTATGGAAAAGCTTAATATTCAAGCGGCGTAGCGAAAGACAATTGGAAAATTCCTTATTTGGCTTATGAGAAATTATTTTAGAAATATACGCTACAGATTTAGTTGAGAAATGACAATGTCAATACAAAAGAATCTGCAGTGAAATGAAATATACAATAAAAGTGGCAGGGAGGCGTCACAATGTGAATTTGAAAAATACAGCAGGGGACGGTGAAGGTGGTAGCGGCATAAGGGGTCGGTATGCTGGGGAGGGGCAGGAAGAAGTAGATGGTTAAATAGGTTTTTTTAGTGACTGGCGAGGCAAGGAATATGGTATCGAATGTGTGAGGGGAAGCGGAGATATACCTGTAGACGAGGTTGAAAAGTGTAGGCTGATTGTTTTTGAGGGTTGTAACAATCCATGGACACATTCAAAAAGTACATTATTGCCAACTGTGTTTAAATAGATGAAACAAATGAGGTATATAGTATCAATGTTTAGGAAAACTTGGGGGGCGAACGCTCTGATAAATGTATTTAAAATAGTTTGAGGATGGCTAATAGCCTCAAGTTAATACATAAATTAAGGTACAGGGGTTAGAATTGCGATGACCGCAAGTTAATACCTAAATAGTGGAGAGTGATTCCATTGACATGAACTAACCTTCTTTTATTTTGTATGGTATTAACCTCGAGTGGTCGAATCACGATATGAGCGAGATTAATACCATTTAAATAAGGAAGAAAAAAAAGAAGAAAAAACTATAAGACAGTCTCGCCTGACAAAGTTGTTCTACAACGAAAGCCGCCAAAAATTAAATAAACGAATTTTTCATTTAAATTGCACGATTGTTTATTTTCAAAATATTTAACAAAAATGCATTCTCACGCGTGCCTCAGGGATGCTGTCAATGTCCTTACTTAAAAAGCGCCAATCAATCTCTTTCTGCTCATATCGTGATTCGACCCCTCGGGGTTAATACCATCAAAAGGTTGAGGAAGAAAAGAAGAAAACAAAAACTATTAGACAGTCTCACCTGACAAAGTTGGTCTACCACGAAATCTTGCCAAAAAAAATATATATATAAATGAATTTTTCATTTAAATTGCACGATTGTTAATTTTCAAAATCTTTCACATATATATGTATATATATATATATATATATATATATATATATATATATATATATATATATATATATATATAGAAACAGAAAGAGTCAGTGTACGATGAGGTCAAGTTAATAAAATGTACCGATATTTGCTGAATTCCATGTACTCGTAAATCGGGTGATGTTACGTAATTTTAAGATTGCATTACATGTGTTTGCATCGAAACAACGCCTGTAAAATCAGCTAGCATGATGGTGAACTTTAATTAGGATTTTGTAATGTCACGATGCCTGGAGTGTATGTAGCACGTTACGAATAAACAGTGAGTTCTACAAATCCAATTGAAGAAGGCAGGAGAAATAATATAGAAGATTTTTTTTTAATCAAGCAAGGAGAAAATAATCCCATGACCGGAACTATGTTGCCATACAATGAACTAGAGATTGTAAATGTCTTAAAAAGTAAAATATTACAAGAAAACATAAAAAAAGAAATTGAAACACTTTCTGTGATTCGCAGTTCATTCATCACACTCCGGAAGGCCTATCCCAGTCAAACACTTAACTCACAAATGGAGGTCGCTGATTGCAAAAGTCAAGATTGTTCCAGAATCCATTTAAAACACCCTCAGTGTGTGCAAGCCACATGCAATTTATAAAACTGTTTTATACGGTTTTAGGTTTTCACAGATGATGATGTCAGGATCGCTATGTTTTTTTTGTCACAGTTATATTCTCTGATGTGTAATCATTGTTTGTTTCTTGTACACTTTATTCAAAAAGAAAGACAGGAAGTGAACTTTATTTTCAATAAGTCAGATGCAAATAGAACAAATAAATTATGATGCATAATTAATAATATGTGTTCTATATGCATCTGTATTTACGATGAGCCAATTTTCTGCAAGACCTTTGTATATCCGGCTTTCTGCATCACATTGCCTACTCAAATAATTCCAGTCTCTAAACAACTAATTATTACAATAGTGTTGTGTGTGCAGTACCTAACACATTCGGTGTTATTATAACTGTTCCTGTAATTATATAGTTGTCAATATAGATGTGAATTTAATTTCTCTATTTCCGTCCTCTATAAATAGTATAGATATTCGATAAACCAATTCTACAAATGAAACTAGCGTGTTCTATTAAGCATATACATTAATGTAATTTTCCGTAAAATAGTTGGGTGATTTTTACATATTTTATGATTTAATATATTTTGCGTTTTTCAAAAGTTTCACGTGGTCACATTTACATAGAAAGTATTTTCCTTCTTTCGTTCCTTTTTTAACTCAAAACGTGGCACATATTTTCACTTGTGTATACTTTATTATGACACCCTAGCTCAGATGTTCGCCCTCTTCCACCATCATCCCCTACCTCTGTTGAGCACGATAACTCAGACAAAACCTTATTTCAAAGACTAAAGTAATACACTCATTTTAACCAGCAAATTCGTCACCCTCCTTAAAGCTCTATAGACTGCTGCTGCTGACGCGCAGCCTTGTTGACTTCTTACATTTTATCTTTATTTTTGCCACACACCAGCTGAAGATCGTCGCTTTCAGGCAAATTAAAGTAATGCATGTATGATTTCTTTTCATTTTTCTCCATCTTTAAGTCGTCTGACACTAAAGACGAAACGTTTATGAATACAGAAATAATATGGTTTGTTGCTTTACTTTTTCATTTCCCATTACGTCGGATCATGTTATATTTAGCTGTATTCATATATATATATATATATATATATATATATATATATATATATATATATATATATATATATATATATATATATATATGTATATATATATATAGTGACAGAGAGAGAGAAGGAGAGAGATATAGATATAGATAGATAGATAGATATATACATACATTTTATATACATATATACATACACATATACATATACACCCACATATATATATATATATATATATATATATATATATATATATATATGCACACTTTTTTATACATATATACCCATATTCAGGTAACCATATATATATATATATATTTATATGTGTGGGTGTGGGTGTGTGTGTATGTGTGTGTGTGTGTGCGTGCGTGTGATTTTTTGAAGGTTTACCAAAGCATTCCGTTCAAGAGACCTATCATCACCACACCATACTTTTTCTTTCAAAGATTATTTTTTATAATATATATTCAAATTAAAGAGTTTTCTCCTACACGTGTTTCACTACCAAGCAGGTCCTTGCTTGGCAGATCATCAGGTGGAATAAAGTACCTGGGATATGAG
>OY744526.1:139899007-139926507 GCA_963556195.1 Sepiola atlantica
ACATATGTATTTTAGTTATAGACACTTGTGTTGAAAGCAGGCTTAGAAGACGAAAGCAGACAGCCAGCTTACTTCAAACATCTTATTTTGTAAAGACACTTTAGTATATTGTGGACTTTTAAAGATAAAGAAAACATAAAATCTATCTACATATATACATATATATATATATATATATATATATATATATATATATATATATATATATATGTAATGTATTTTTATGTAATTATTTTATTAGTGACTGCAGCGTTCGTTGTTTTTTTGCTTACTACTATTTCGAGTGTCTCACTTTCTAAGTGATTAAGTTTGCCATGCTGATTACGAGTGTAAGCCAGAAACGCGAGTTCATGGATAACATTTAGGTACGTACAAAATTAAATATATATATATATGAATATATATTAACGAAAAATACATCCCACAGCTTTAAGTCGAAATTATTTTTTGTTAGGCGTCTGTGTTAGTTTTTTTTGTAAATTAATGTTTGTTTAGAGATAGAGTAGGAGGAGTAAAGTGTGTGCTTGTTAGGTGCCAACTAATGACTTGGTCCATGGTGGTTGTGGTCTCGGGAAAACCCACTGGGGATAACTGTTTTTCCATGCCCAACACGGCACCTACAGTTACCCACAGTATGATACTACTGTTGATGGAACAGCCGTTTTTAGCGCTACCTAAAGGTCAGTGCTCTTAACTACAAGTCGGATACAGCAGCAAGACAAGGTGTCTAACCCGTACCCTCAACCTGTCGGAACAAGAGCGAACCAAAATAGTAATGCAGGACTTAGTGAGGAAAAATGTTTTCCCAAGTTGCCGAGATAGAGGGAAACAGAAACGGCGTTCATTGCCGTCGTCCGGAAACTATGTGTCTTTAGAGGTGTCCAAATGCTAGTACCTATACGCCTGTTTAATGGACATAAAAGGAGTGTGAAGATCGGCCGATAGACAGAGTGTATTTACTCCTTAAGAAATCATAGGTTTGCAAACCGGATACTTTGTTCGAGACTCCAGCTCTTTGAAAGTTGTCGATCAAGACTAATGAGGCCTCCCTCCCAACGGTTTGCTGCCAATACGTAAGTAGTTAGTATCAAAGATTTTTTTAGAGTTTTCCTCTTCTTATATGATAACCTTACAAGGTCTACGGGTCAAACACTTCAAGAGAGGATAGCCTGCGCCCATGTACTAGTCGGGTATTTACGAACCCCCGCAGATAAAAAAAAACTCCACCCATATATATATATATATATATATATATATATATATATATATATATATATATATATATATATATATATATATATATATATGAGGTCAGGATGAATTGAAATTTAAATTTAAATTGAAAAACATAAGATACATGCATGTACATTTGGTAACATGATAAGAATTAGTAAAAAATGCCAAATATATTTAAGATAGTAAAAAAACAGAAACTCAGCTGAAAACTTTGGTGATTTTTTTTCATTTCAACAGCCATGTGTGTTGCATTATTTGAAAGCCAGCTTATTTGCAAATTACTTTATTAAAGAAAATGATACCATGTACATCTAAGAGGAAGGTTAATGGATGTGGATTGTTAGGGTTTATATGAAGGGTAGTTAGAACAATTTTTATCATGTTTGGCTATCCATTGTTCTATTTTTTAAACCATTAGCTACAAGGACACCGAATTTTACAGTTAGTAGAGAAATTAACGACTACGGAGAAGATAGAGTGAATTGAAACTCAAAATTAAAAATAAAATTGAAAAAAAAAACGTTTTAAAACGTAAATACAAGTAAATTTGGTAACATGGCTAGAATTAGTAAACAATGCCAAGTTATTTAATTATTATAAGAAGTTGAGGTGGGATACATCTTCTATAAATGAGTATGGTTTTAGAATACCGGCATTAAAACAGTTTTTGTATGAAGCACAATTTAAGAAAGTGAACAAGTAATGTCAATTACACATTTTTTAATTATTTTTTTTTTACATTTAAAAGTGTTATTCAATCACAAATAGAGAATGTACAACAAATATATTACACTGATCGATTAGGTGAAAAAGTATACAATACGATTAATAATTCAATAAATAATTACTAAATCATTTATTCGTAACTTGGACATTGTTAAGTTCAATGTCGAGACATCCTGATTCCTTATATCTAATTGTATCACAGTCCATAGTTTTTTTTTTTCGAATGTCCTGCTGGCTTGGCAGACCGAGAGCAGACTCAAGGCGTGCCCACGAATAATGACGATAGAGAGGCGTTCGGTAAGCCAAGACAATTCGTTATTGTTTCCGGTAATGCGGGTTTTTAATAGACAAAGTCTGATGTGGAAAACGTGTGTCGCAGAGCCAATGACTCCACGCGTCTCCACAGCGATCAGTTGAAGTACAAATCTGTCGAAAAGATTGGCATAATTTGACCGCTTGCGGTTCTCTGCCGATGCTGCTGCATATCCAGGGTTTGTTGTCGATTCTATTACTATTGAGGGCGCAAATATGTCGACACAAGTCGCATCCCATGCCGTTTGTAAATGATGTCTAATTTTATGTATATTGTTACAATATTATTGACCTTTGCGTGTATATAAGACTCATGTTTTCTAGGCTGCAATATAGTTTGGTAATTCAGCATGGCCCCCAGATTTACATTATTGTTAGTTACTGGTTAATACCCATTAACATGATCCAACATTGATTTGGAGATACTATTCATTCTAATGGGTAATTTATATTCAGTTGTATTAGGTTATATATAATTAGCTTGGTTATTAAGTTTGTTAAGAAATTGTGTTAACAGTGTTGACTCAGAGTGTTACATTATTTTTCAAATGTATAATTTGGTGTTCTTGCTCATCTGTGGAAATGGGTTTATTTATTTATATCCTGATCATGTTTAGTGTATAATATCGGATTTCTTTAATTCTGTTCGAGATCTTATAGTTTTCTCAATTATATATTGATGGTATATGTGTAAATGCATGTGAATAGGAAAGGTCTCCTTTTTTAATGTTTTGTTTGAAAATATGTTAAATGCAGATAGTTGTGCCTGCCACTGAGTTTAGTGCCAGTTTTTCTTTAATTGTCTTTTATCAATATAGATGTAGTTAGCCAATAATAAAAACGGATGTGTTTTTCTTTCATTATCGAACTTAATGAAGCCATATTCCTTTTTCCGGCCATGATGCATTCGCTAAGGTCTCCTTATTAACCAATATGTAATACGAATATTGCATCGATATAACTCGCGGATAATATGCAGCATTGATCGATGAATGCATAAATATGTTTCCTCAAATGTAACCATAATAGATGTGATATATCGTTAGGTTGCGATGGTGAAAATGAAAATTTTTTGGCTAACAAATAATACTTGTAAATAAAATTGTCTAATAATTTTGATAAGAGAAACTTTGCATACATATAAGACTATTATTCAAGGAATAAATAATTAAAATGCATAACATCTTTATAACAATTTGGTAAGAATCATTAGCTCGGGAAACGTATGCCTATTAATACCCCTTATACTAATATATATGTTATCCTTTGAAACCAATATCTCAAATATTATATTTCATTACGCAAATATACCGTATCAGGGTAATCAAGAATATATGCGATGTAATACTATTTTATATGCGTACACTCCTGTATATGTGTCACTTTAATAAACACCTATTTTTTTAAATAAAAAATAATTACATTCGATCATTTCGAAAGCCAACAAGTCGATCGAATTGAATTGATTAAAAACACACACACAGAAGTGCATTAACCTGACAAAAGAGAAAAGAACAATTCAAATAATCAGTTTTCTGTTTTCTATTTTTGTTTGTGTTTTTCTGAAAGAAGTTCATTGTTTCTAATATCGATTTGTTTTTCTTCGTCTTCTCGAGTTCATTAGTCATCTCGAGCCAGACAATAAATTAACTTGACTAACTTACATTAACATTCGGATATATCATTTGAAAAGCTGTTATTTCGTTTGTCGACCGATGGAAAATACAATGAAGTAAACTATCAGAGAAATAAAAAAAGCGAACAATTGTCTGCGTAAATTACTCGTTTTTCTTTTCGTAAAGCCATGAAGACTTGATTTTTGTTTGCGATTTAAAAATTAGGATGTGATTGTGATAAACGCTGGTCAAACAGAAATAAGTAGTTAGGATAGTATGTGAAATGAAGAAAAAGACAAACAAAAACTAAAAAAGTATATAAATTGCACACTAAACAAGGCAACATCATTTTTCGCCAATTACAGTATGTGGCTAACAATGGGTGTTATTCTATTCTGTTTCAGGTTGTTTTATGCACAGAATTTTCGTTATTTATTTGAATGAAAGTCTCCAAAACGTACATACTGATATGTTGGAAATATAACAATGAGGGCTGTCACGTTATTACACAAGACAAATTTACCTTTTTTCTATCTATATATATATCACTTATATCATATATATATATATATATATATATTATATATATATAAAGATAGAAGAAATAAGAGTGATAAACGTGTTCGAATGTCTAAATTTATTTCAAATTTCGATTGTTCAATGCAAGGTATATTCTGTAATAAACCAGTGTGTATTATTCTTTCCTTAAGCCAAGGCTTTTCAAAGATCGAAATCGTATCATCAGAGGAGAAATACAGAGATATAATTAACTGTAGAAAAAGCCAAAGATCAAATATTTGAAAAATATTCAAAATATTAAAAATGGGGTGAAAAAAGTTGGTGTAAAAAGGATATGTTGTTTGTCCAGATGGTAATTGTCCGTTATTTCTTTTATCTTTATAATTGCTCTATCACGTATATTGAGCTTAAACTTTTCACTATAGGTCCTATTTACTAAAAGTTTACTTTTGGTTTATATTTGATTATATATTATATATATACATATATATATATATATATATATATATATATATATATACATATATCACCAATATTATATATATATACATATGTATATATATTATATATATACATATGTATATAGCACACACACACACATTTATTTACAATCCGGGTGCATATAGAAAACACACGTGTAAGACGCTGCTCTTTCGTTTTCTCTTTACGTTCTATCGTTACTGTCGTCTTAGTTTTAGCCATAGGTTCAATGTGTACACCTTATGATTCATAATTAGAAACACTGTTTTAATGGTAGTTTATTCTCAATAAGAACTTACGAAAACTAAATCTAATAATGTGAACGAACACAGTATGTAGAAGCAGCATATACTTATAACCATATATATATATATATATATATATATATATATATATATATATATATATGTATATATGTTATTTTTCATTAATTTAGTTAGGATCTAAATCCATAAATAAAATGTAAACAAAAAACGCAGCAATCACTTATAAGAACAATTTCATAAAAATACACAAAATATTGAAGTGATAAAACTCGTGCATATTTCCCGGCAAGGAGTCATTGTCCTGGGATAAACATCCTGACTACCGCCATCAATATTGAAGGTTTAACCCTTGTCTAAATACACCCTGCTGATGACGTCTTTAGCCAGATATAAGTGTACATGGGGCACTTTTATGTATGTATAACATCAATAAATATAATAATATTAACGTTAAATAGGTCCTATAAATGTAATCTAAATGTTCAGTGCTAGGATGTGAAACAATTGCAAATATAAGAGCTACGAACACTGCAATTAACAATAAAACAATTATATACAAATTCCTGTATAACTCACTCTCTCTATATATATATATATGTATATATATATATATATATGTATATATATATATATATATGTATATATGTATATATATATAAATATATATATAAATATATATATTTATATTAATATATGTTTGTATATATATACATATATATATATATTTATATATATTAATATATATATACATACATATATATATATTTATATATATTAATATATATATATATATACATACATACATATATATATATATATTAAACACTATATTAATATATATATATATATAGAGAGAGAGAGAGAGAGAGAAAGAGAGAGATTGCGTTAGCATGAAACATCGATGTCTGTAAGTAATACATAATTAATATTTATTTATAAATATTATTATAAGCCCCCTCCACCAAAGGCCGGGCACTCTGAGTGACTTTAATAACAAGTAGTTCTTATAGCGAAATGCACGATTCGAATACATTCGTTGACCACTCTAAACTGTTGGGTAAATTTTGCCGCCGAGTCGCTATTTACAAAGTTAAATTGCTTCCTAATTAATAACTAGTTCACTATGGCCGAGGGGTTAAGAGTCTTGAATTTATATTACAATAATAAATATACAAGGTTATAAAAGTAGAAGGTTATTCCTGTGACTATGGGCTCATGACAACTAACCAAGTAGTGTATTACCCCCTTTCTTAAAAAGGAAGAAGTAATTCATGGAAGTATTACCCCCAACTTTCTTTGACGTGGACGAGTTAATTACTGAGAAGATGCTCTTATTACTACAGAAATGATACCAAGTTACCAATCGGTAACAAGTAATATAATAACATATAAAATCAGAGTTTCTGTTTATTCGTTTAAACATGCCTCATATTTTATGATTATTTGGCCTTGTAGTTTAAATTAAAGCGTTGTATATGCTCCCAGCATCACAGCGACACCAGATGTTGTACAATCAGATTATTGGAGATTCTATGTATATTAAAAACTATCACTCCCAAAACTTATTGACTTTGTTTTCAGTTTGCTCTATGTATACAGTATTACGAAACGATGGTGTATCATAGAATTACATAACCGTAATACATTCTGATGTTAATATAATAAGGATTGATAAAAATATATGTGTGTTGCGAAATTAATTTAGTAAAGGCTGTTAAATATATTTATATTGTTCCAGAAGCGTAGTGTTTATTTAACTAGATATGCACTCGTTATTTCTAACGAGTTATAATCAATATTTCACTACATTCAAGACAATCGTGTGATTGTTAGAGTTCTGCATGTGTGTTTTTGTTAAAACAACTTCTAATAAAATACATTTACATAGACCGTTTACAGTGTAGAAATGGTGTTTTAATATACATTTTAACATTTAGTCACTCGTGGAGACATATTACTTATGAACACAAGTTTACAGTAGTTCGGCTACGATGAACGGTTAAAATAATCAAACTCGCTGTCATATACTTGAATGTGATGGATGGGTTATTAATTTTTACCAGTTGCGTTCAGAACTTAAACGGGATAATGATCATCACGTTTATATAGTGTATACAGTATATCTTACTTGTAGAAATAAATTCATCATCACATAACAATTGGCCTAGGATCAGAATTTTGTCCTCCCCGAGTAGTGATATACATAGGAAAGCAAGTTGTTTACACTACATTGCATTGTATTTATAACCCTTGCTATCTTATTGTAGTAATAGTAGTTAAAGGGCAAGCTGCAAATATAAAGACATTTGTAATTGGCCACATAATTTTACAGAGATACAACGCATCTCTGTTAGAGTTGTCGTGTACAATATGTGTTCAAAATGACACGAACAAATCAATGAACTCCTTTCCAGAAAATCCGGTTTGGTGTTAGGTTGTATGGTTTTTATTACATATAAACTTTTATAGGGTTATTTTCAGCCGAATTCGGTCATGTTTGTAAAGATAATTATGCTTAAGTTCTTTATATGTTCAAATATGTATTCATGGTTGTTCGTTTGGTTGTTATACGGCACATCGACCTGTTTCGAATTATATAATGCCGAATCTGGTCATTTTGGTAGAAGTTGTTATGCTTCAAGTTTTTTATATATGCAAATATGTATTCATAGTGTTGTCCTTAGTTGGTTTTCGGCACATCGATCTTTTTCGAACAACATAATGCTGAATCTGGTCATCTTGGTAGAAGTTGTTATGCTTCAAGTTATTTATATCTTCAAATATGTATTCATGGTTGTTCGTTAAGTTATTTTACGGCAGATCCACCTTTTTGGAATTACATAATGCCGAATCTGGTCATTTTGGTAGAAGTTTTTATGCTTCAAGTTCTTCATATGTTCAAATATTTATTCATGTTTGTTCGTTTGGTTGTAATACGGCACATCGACCTTTTTCGAATTATATAATGCCGAATCTGGTCATTTTGGTAGAAGTTGTTATGCTTCAAGTTCTTTATATCTCCAAATATATTTAGCATAGTGTTTTCTTTGGTTGTTTTATAGAGGAAAATGGTTGGGTTTTTTTAGCTTTGCAAAACATGTTTGAGTTTTGCAAGCAAAAGGAATCAGATCAATAACATCAATGTTTGATGTATTTTTGGTCAGGAAGCCAGTATCTTCATACAACCTTATCTGGTAGCACCAGGCCAGACATGCGACCTTCAGTTTTAACGCGTGGTTGTAAAATATAATAAAAAGTAAGAAGACAAGATTATAAAATAAATCTTCATTAGGAGAGAGTTGGTGAACATAAGATATTAGTATTGCAACAAGATATACTCATGAGCAGCAATCAATAATCAATAACATCTTAGAAACATATTGCTGTGATTTCCCTCCACAATCTAGATATTACTGTTTTCTTTTTTATCATGATAGTGTGTTCATAAGAAATATATACTCTTAAGTGCAGTGCTAAAACATTTCCCATGATTAAAATGGTAAAAAATGTGCATTACATGAAGATGAAAGGATATTTACTTGCGTTTTGCAATCAAGAACACGTGATGTATATATTCTGGTGAAAGCATTTATATATTCACAAGTAGGAGAAATTAAAAGGAAAAATACGACAAGATATATTTAAAAACAAGGCTACATGTTACATCAATTCAACTCTAATTAAGTAAAACACACATATTTGAACGGTGTGGCTAAATATCATATTTAGATATTCTGTTAATTATTTAATTAACTATTGACTGATATAGAAAACGCAAACAGACAGCACTTTTATAAATCTTACACAACATTACACATTTACGTATTATTTTCTATGCATATGTGTATAGTACACGAAGAGTTCTGTTGACGTTCCGCGGTTCATCAGTGTAGTCAGACCTGTGTGTATTTTTACGCTTATATTCAAAGACCAATCACCAGACAACTCGAAACTCTTATCTGTATTCAAATATTGTTGTTGTACGTCACTGAGAACGCTACTTTATATCAGACTAGCAGGGGTACCCGGCGTTGCCCGGGGCTCTCCCTCCTCCTCTCCGCAAGCAAAATAGGATATTGAGCACTTTTATCCCGGACAACGCCGAGTATTTAGAAAATCAAGACGGCCTCCAGAGCACTACTAAAATCCCTCTTACCGATCCCCCCTCCTTTTCTCTGCACAATAGGCTGAAAAGAAACACTACAGTAGCTCTATCTAGGACATTTAGCACTTTTCTCCCGGACAATGCCGAAGCCTCTGGGTCCTATATTGAAGACCCCCCCCCCCTATGTTGGGGCCTTTTCTGTAAAAGAACCCTCGCTGCTGGGTCCTATACTATAGAAGCGCCCCGGTAGCTATACTGCAGAAACACCCCCCTGTCGGAAAAAGTCTGGGAGGTTACGAGGCGACGACTGGCAGACGATTAACTGGAGACTGCCAGCCGATAAATTCAAGTGCAAATAAAATAGTTCAGAGGAAGTAAATAAAAGTTTCTCGTTTTTTTAACGCGTTGCATAGAGAAGTGATTATTTTATATTTGCTGCAACTTGGTTGGTTGATAATTTTGTCAACTCTCGGGCGCTCTCGAGACTTGTTCCACCGTTGACAGAGTCACGGACACGCTGGTCATTCTCTATAAGAGTATCAACAAGTAGTTGAATGTATATCGTTTTGTTTGCATACTACTGATTACCTAGAAAAATATATTTTCTCTATATATATACTACTAATAATACACTCAATATGTATATATATATATATATATATATATATATCTTTTTATTATTTTTATTTTACATATGTATATATATATATGCATTAACTTTTTGTTTGATACAACTAACACACGGACACGACCTTGAATGGCATCTACATATTCCGGGACGGCACCGTAATTAGAATTGAGTTCCCACAAACGTCTGCCACTAAAGCTGCGTTGGAACAACCACACTGACTCTCGGGGCTCGTTACTAGACGTGCATATCATCCGTCCGATGTTGTGAAAACATTCTAACAATCTCGTGGCCAGACACGCCTGACGTGCCCACTCAAATTGGTTGGAAGACGAATCTGTCAGGAAGTGAGCTGTATTTTCCGTACTTCCTTGTTTCAGAGAGCAGAGAAGTTGTGTCAGGCTTGACCGCAAACTTCACAATCATTGTTAGTTAGAAAGAGTCGAAATATACCGTCGAGCCTGCGACCGTTAGCCCTGTCCAGTGCGATAAGTTTGAGAACTGATGCTAAACCTGCTAAGTCAAGTACTATATTAAAATGATTGTGAATGAAGAACACTCATTACACTATTGCCAAGTATTACGACAATGCAACTATATTATATATTAGTTTCATACAACATCTCTATGAAAAAAATTTAGCTCTTCATATGCAATAGTTTGGTTTATAAATTGCTCAATTTTTTAATTCATATGCGAAGCAGTTTGGTGTTATGATCAGGGCAGCAGTTTTGACACATTTTAAGTGAACCTTTATTGAGAGCAACATTCTCAGTTCCATCTGGTGGAACGTTTAACCAATTAGGGGCAACTACACGATAACCTATAAATCAATCTGGAAGATTGGCTTGCGCTTTGCTTTAGTCTAACACTTGTATCAGCAACCATCAATAAATGCATTGTCTATTCACTCCAATTATTAGATAATTTCCAATTCAGGAGTTTACAGTATGTGAGGCTGCTCAAAATTCGGTTTATTAGAACAATGTCAATTTAATTAATATCGAATATCTCGATATTTAGGTTTTAGAATAAATTTGATGACTATCAAATAAACGTATATATATATATATATATATATATATATATATATATATATATATATATATATATATATATATGTTTTGTTTTGGTACCATCATAATTTTAAATATATATATTTGCAATTTTTCTTTAGTTGTATGTTTGGCACGGCTAGATTTCAGATTCAAAATCTCTAAAAAGGAAGCTATAATCACTAAATTCTACAGGGAATCCCATGTAGAGACACATTCATACCTTACAGTTAAGCCGTTCATCGTAAAGCTAAAATAGGCTGGGAACGAGCAAACTCACATCCGTAAGAAATGCAGCATTGAAGCTTACAAAACCACCTGACATGAGAAATCCCAACAAGTACTAGAAACCAATGGAGACCGCACACCCACCATATAACACCTCAGGAAACCCCAGAAACGCCGAAGACGGACACAACACGCTTTTACCTACACCTCTTCCTGATGTTACCACATGAAACGAAAGGATAACCACATCAATCCGAAAAGCTATACGTAGGGAGAACCGCGACATTAAACTAACACACACCGGTTCTTCAGTACGACAACAATTTACAACATGAAACACATAAATTAAATAAATAAGTTAATAAAAAGTTAATAAATAAAAAAGTATATAAACAAATAATAGTAATAATTTAACCGAACAACAAAACATCAATATAATACTATTGATGTTGATAATATTAAATAATAATATAGCAAGATATGTAAAGACATCACTAGACGTGAAATGCATAACTAAATAAATAAACATAAATACATTATTAAAACAATATAAAGAATCAACTGTAAAAAAAATATTAGGACCGCCAACGCGTTAACATCAAATTAACAACATTAGGAATTAATCGACATGAAATGCGAAATCGAATAAACATGATGATCATGATGATGATGATAATAATAATAATAACAAATAATAATGATAATAATAATAATAATAATAATAATAATAAATACTAATAGTAATACTAATAATGATAATAATGATAATAATAATAATGATAATAATAATGATGATGATGATAATAATAATCATGATTATAATAATAATAATAATAATAATAATAATAATAATTATAATAACAACAACAACATCACCAAGAACAGCAGTAAAAAGAGGACCAACCCCGGCGAAAATAACCCCATATACAATTAAAAAACAAGAACAAAAAAGAAGAAATATATCCGTTATGTGAGAATAATAATATTTAACCAAACACTATTAAAATAACTAAATATAAAAGCGACATAAGCATTATTAAACAGACCCAGCTTAATTGCATCCCTTCACTTGTTCTAATTAGCATTAGACCGGTACGAGCGATGAATGAATAAGTAATAGTAGCTTGAATTAAAAAATATACATGATTAAAATAATTACAAAATAAATAAAATATTAATATACACAATAATACAACACGAACAACAGATAATGCAATGTTTAATGGTGATATTAACTGACACATTAATTTAAACGAACAATAGACTAAGTTTTAATTGATATTCAAAATAAATAAAGAGATCCTAAATATATGCATACATATGTGTATATATATATATGTATATATATATATATATATATATATATATATATATATATATATATATATATATAGATTTAAGAGATAAATTTGTTGAAAGAGTGAAAATAGATTAAATAAATAAATAAATAAGTTAACTAAAAAAACATAATAAAATATTTAAAAAAAATTAAATCTGATAATATTTAAAATTTCAATTTAAAATTTCACAAGTATTTGCTGCGGGACTGCGTTTTCACACGACCTTCATATGTACATTTGCACTTTTGTTGACCACGAATCTGAAGAAATGAGGAGTTACGGAATTATTATAATATATTATAATATCGTTCGGAGTTTCCAGAAAGCCATTTTGTTGCAGCTATTCCATAATATTGTAACATTGTGTAAATAGACACCAAGTTGTTTCTATCCGTCACACCTGTCCATTGTATTGCCTTTTAAGTATCACATCTTTCTTTCTCTTGCTGTCTCTCTCTATTTCTCTCTCTCTCTCTCTCTCTCTATATATATATATATATATATACATATATATATATATATGCATATTAGTGTGTCTCTGTTGTATTTATATATACACATATATAAATATATATACACATATATATATATATTTATATATATATGCATATGTATACATATATATATACATATGTGTGTGTGTGTATGTGCATGTTTATGGAGTTCATCATTGTATATGTATACAACGCGTTGATGAGATAATCAAATATTTTAATAGGTATGCTACTTAAAAGACGCCACACAATATTCCTTCCTGTAAACATGTTCATAAGCTCCAGCCATTATAGCAAATGTATTTTTGAAACTACTGGAGAATAAAATTCCAAATGATTAGCGGGTAATGATGAAATTTTACAAAGAGCGATGGAAATGTGTTTTAATATTGTGCATGAGTAAGCAACACACATAGCTTAATTTAAAACTTTAAGTAAGTGATTACTGATATGTTGTGCATTAGTACTAAACATTTAAATTTTAAAGTAATAAGGAAATATAACGATAGTATGGGCATCAATGGATTCTAGGAGGTTTATTGTTGGCGTTAAACTGACGAATTTCACCGTGAAATGAAACATTAATGAGCGCTTTCCTTTTCATGAGTGCATCTCCTGCTATTATAAACACACGCTCCCAAACAACACATACACACACACACACATACACACACACACACACACACATATATATATATATATATATATATATATATATATATATAAGTATAGATATATATAAATACTATGTTTTGTCAGTTCTCGAGAAATAAACAAAAACACTTTATAAAAGCATATTAGATTTGTAACTATACTGTATACTGTGATTGCCCATTGGTACCTGCTGTTTCTGATTGTATGCAGATAACACATGTTATCCGTTCGTGAGTCAGACATCTACTTATCAATCAGACGTAGGACATCATCTGCAATCGTTCGTAATAATGCATTATCGTCACATATGTGATAAATGTTTAATAGTGTGTACCATCACACCTTCTAACGTGTGTTTTCTAAGCACATCTGTTCCACATAATATTTATTAATTTTACAAATTGATAATAATTGTAATAACTTAATATTATCACATAAAACATATCAGGCATAATAGCTTAAATTTTCGAATAACAAATATGGATTAGGTCAAACATATTTTGAGCATTCTGAATTAATTACCAAATGAATAACATCGAATTATATTTGTATATTTTTATGAACGTAAATCATCTTAAACAAAACTTCTTAGTATACACAATATATTGGAATGCATTTTTCTTCAAGGTTTACTCTTATTTTTTAAGTTATGATGTTTTGCAAATGTACGTATTTGCACTACGTCCAGCGATAAAAGCCTACAAAAACAATAAAATGTATTCAGCATTCTGTAAATCAATATTGGCAATCGTTTTTTGGGGGGAAATTCGGGCCTATTACGATAATATTTTTGGTTCATTTACTGTATTGAATAGATTGTAAATTAATAGACATTTACTTAAGCATTTCAAGGTTCTAATGGCTGTTTTACTTCGTAACAGCATCCGAACGTTCAAAACCACGAACTGAAGGAGAAAAGAAGATTATCATATAAGTACCATCTACAGTGACCTTCCATTGGTGCAAATTTCCGATAGATAAGTCGTCAGGTGGATACTGTAAATAAAACTCTGAAAGTCCCTTTCCCAAGGAGAGTACACTATCCAAGACTGTAACCAGCAGGGGTTGACGGAAACTTTATACACAACCTGGACAATCAAGCAATTCAATCTTCACAGCGGTTGGGTGTCCAACCTTACCTACAACACAAGAAAATGGAAACAATTTCTTCTGTGAAAGTTCTTGTTACACCGAAGCACATACATATGAGAATGCAATGGGTAAAAAATGTATGAAGCTTTATATTATTAAGGTTATTTTAACCATATGAAAGAGCAAACAGATGGTTTAATAACGAAGTTGAGAAACCCCATCATTTCAGACAAAACATAAGCGTGCAGAAGCCATGATATAAGCGGGTAGAATTGCAGATAGACTTACTGTCTCATAACAGTAACCAAAAGGAGTAAAAATTAGGTCCGTTTCCTATTGCCATATCTTTAGATAATCTCTTGTAACATAAATCTGTCTCTACTAAGGTACTTTGTTTTGATGACAGAAAATGCCCCATTTTTACTCTGCCTATGCACATTTGTTATATCATCAAACGATATTCTTATGCCAATGCACGTCAATTTATGTCTAAAAGAGACACTAATTTGAAGCCATTTATACTGCCACGAGTACGTGCCACCAGTCACCATATAACGTATATAACGTACTAATTCAGTCAATACACGCTCTAAACGTACATAGTGGTTATGCAGGTAAATAAGATATGTGTTCATAATATGGTCTGAAACATGTATTATTATATTATAGGTTCATCAATTACTTATAAAATATACTCGCTATGTATAGTAATTTCATTTATTCGATATTTTCTCTTATAACCCTGAAGTGTATGTTGTTGTAAATGTATAATGTATTACCATTGCTCACAAAATATTGAGTGATTTCAACAAATAGTTTATTTTGCAAATACTAGTAATGAGTGTATGCGTATTTGTTAGCAACTGAGTTCTAGATCACCTGTTAACAAATTCGGAAATTGAGGCATAGAAAATAAAGAAATAAAACTTTATTAAACGAATGTTATCGTTGGTAGCAGTGAATGCCAGTGGGGCAGTAGCGCAACATATACCAGTTTTTAATAATACTCAATTAAAAGTGCCAGTGTTTTACAAGGTTCAATTTTCTCTACGGGCGATACTAAGAATAACATTCTGAATTACTTGAGATATTCACTCGATCATGGCTGACGGAAAACATGAATACATTTTCGTTGAGTTAATAAACGGTTCTGAGTTAATCAAGGGTGCTGCTTTAAACTTTGTACACATTCCCGAATTCGGCACAAATATTCCCGTGTACGTCAATACGCACTTTAAGAAAGGAGGAGGTTTCATTTACTAAAGCATTGTTCGAATAACAGAACACATATCAGAACAAATGTCATAACAATCCAACTAATACAAATTATCAATCATCATCTAAATTACGAAACAAAGTATCCACTCGGCACGGTCACGAAATACTATAGAAATACATCTACTTTATCATACAAAAGTGCTTGAAACCTCCTTGACCTTTTCCAAGCAGTGCGTTTGTTGGAATGTAACTTTTAAATATCAACATAACACATACGTCAGTCTCGTTCACTGTAAGCTTTTCATTGTATATTTTTAACAATTACATCTTCCTCACTACTTTAGATATGCCATCACTTGTTGCATTTGTACATGGATATACGCCAGCAATGAAGGTAAGTTCAAGCGCAAAGGTTTCTAATGCGGATTGCATATGAAAACACATTTCGATCATCTTGTAAATTGTATCGTAACTTGGCACACTCATAGACTGTCTAAAACTTCATAAACACGTGTAGGAATGTTCCAATAAGGACGACAAATGATTGACGCGATAACCGGTCTGGACTGCACATCATGATCCTGTGTTTTTCTCTTAGGAAACAACTATTTTAAATTCCTAACGCATTGAAGGATGGTTGTATATCGAATACACACAAGGCTGAAATCCGTATCATATCAATAAACACTGTATCATAACATTATAACGCGCTACTGTTTTATGTAACACGTTTCATTTTTAAGCAGTTTCTGTTTTATGTATAACAGGCTTACCAAAATAAAGAGAGTATTTGAGATATCTTAAGTCTTGTTTTAAATCAATATGTTTTCAATTCATATCTACGGAGTCGATTCCTACCAAGTATCAAGAAAGTATTCATTTATTTCTTAAATTCTATTTCCTCTCATTTATATACTAAGAGTATTTATTGTGTCTGTTACTTTTATATATTTATTATCTTTTAAGTTTAGCGTAGCATTAATTAGAGAATTAAAATATATCATAATTCTTGTGTCTCCATGCTTCGTCTGTTACGATTAATCTCTCTCCTAATATAGGTTACTATGTCTTTCACTATGCATGTATATATATATATATATATATATATATATATATATATATATATATATATATATATATACATATATATACATATATATATGCATATATATATATTTATATATATATATATACATATACATATACATATATGCCTATATATGTATATTTATATATATATATATACATATTTACAGGGTGGGCAAAAATAAGGGTCCTATTTTTAAAAATTCATAACTTTTTTATTTATTGATTTTTTAAATTTTTTTTTTAGAATAAGTAAAGGACCCCTTCCGAAGCAAGCATGAGCCGTATTAGCCCTAAGGAACGTACCCTCATTTAGAAAACATTATTTTTGCTTAAAAAACTCAAAACAGTGTAAAAAACAATACTTTAGTTTTTGTAAGTTTTAAGAAGTGTTTTTCGGCTAAAATTTGTTTTGTTTATTTCAAAGAATCTCGGAAGGGTCAGTCTACACACACATAAAGTTTGGTGAGTTTAACTTTTATTTTGTGAAAGTTATTCAAATTCAAGTTATTCAAATTTAAAGATAGGGCCCTTATTTTGGCCCACCCTGGCATATACATAGACCTATACACATATATATATGCATATATATATATATGCATATATATACATATATATATATATCTACATACATTTATATATATATATATACATATATATATATATATATATATATATATATATATATATATATATATATATATATATACAGATAGCCCGAGAGAGAGAGAGAGGGGGGGAGAGATTTAATTTTTATACTTGACACCATCCTCGAGTGTCTCCGGTATCACTGTACAAGGGTGTGGCAGGACAACTTGACATTAGAGTGCTTCACCCTAGAAGTAAACGCTTACCAAATATTTTTAAAAATATCATAGTATTCAGAGCACCGATGAGACTCATGTGACACGGGTATGCATTGGCTCATAGAAGGAATGGTGCACCTTCTTCTAAGTAATGCCACCTCAAAACACTTAGCTGGACACTCCAGCAGACCAGATGGAGTGTCGTCGTGGAATTCGGAAATACCAAGAGACCAAAAGAAAAATGTACTATAACATACTAAGCTGGCCAATTTAGGAGAGGAAAATTAATGATCTAAACTTCTTTACTAATTCAACGTCTGTGAGATACAATAGAAGTGTAATAGATTATTCTATTCAAATATCTATGTATTTTATACATAGGTAAATTGTTAGCCCTAGGTAAGGGCCCCTTGATTTCTTAAGACTTCGACTGAAGTAAAATAAAACATATATATATATATATATATATATATATATATATATATATATATATAGAGAGAGAGAGAGAGAGAGAGAGAGAGAGAGAGAGAGACGCATCTCATTACTACTGTTTTCCACTGTCTATATACTTACCAAACTGTCTCTCCATCTCAATCTGAATTTATATATGCCACCACAAATATAGCTCTATGTGTGTCTATATGTACCCAGCTCTCTTTTACTATCTATCTATCTATCTATCCGTCTATCCATCTATCTATTTATCTATCTATTTATCTATCTATCTGTCTATCAATCTGTCTATCTATCTATCTATCTATCTATCTATCTATCTATCTATATATATATATATATATATATATATATATATATATATATATATATATATATATATATATATATATATACATTCATGTCCCTCTGTTCATTTTCGCCTCAATATTGCTATATTGTCTCTACTCTCTGTTCATCACTCTCTTTTCGTCTTGATTCGATGAACACAGAGCTGGGCATCAAGGCATTATAAAGGATTGTCAGGATGATTCCGGGTCATTAATTACAAATATCGATTCCTTGTATCGATCTATCAACATACAAATCGATCGTCGTCCATCACAGCTTAGACTGTCGCATTGATCTCCGACCCATTTTCATATCTACCACTCGGTCAATGTACTCAATTAACAAAAGACCTCATCTGTCAATCGACAGAATACGGCTTTTGTACTAACCATGTTATAGTTGAGCACTTGAGGACGAGCACTTGCAGATATCGAACATTTTATATTAAACACTATTTTATAGGAATATATTATCAGTTCATGCGTTATGTTAGAAGTATTCAATTAAGCAACATTCAAAATAAGTAGCCCATTTATCAGATACCACAGACAATTTTAAAACAGCGTTTTCCGATGCGTCCATCAACGTCCATCAGATGCTATGGCTGTTAGTTATCCTGTAGGCTTCAGATTGAAATACAACCCGCGTAGACCGAATAGAAACACTACGTGTGTCAGTCTCTATGGAAACGCTTCATTTCGAAATTGCTTGTTCGTAAGATAGTATATAATCGCAGAAATCGTCAAATATGTATGTATTACATATTCTATTTGTCCGTCTGTCTTAATGGCGTCGGTTTTAAGCACAAGTTTGACATTTACTTATCAACGAATACTTTCTTGTTTTGCTGGACAACCAGTCATACGTTGTAGGAATTATTTTTGTTTTTGTTTGTGTAACATATCATTATTTAACACATTTAGATGGGATTCGTCAGATGTGCATTCTTCTATTTAAGGGAGAAGATATGCATATCTAATGTGTATGCACTAGTATGTTAGCTAATATTGTAGAAATGATTGTGAGATTAAGTTGTGTAGGGGATTCAAAAGTCAAAGATGAGACCAGTTCTAATACCGACATCCTATGCAATCCGATCGGCGATGCAAACCATTTAAGCACAGTAAAATAGATGAAATCTAGAGTTTACGAAATAAAAAACTGATGATAAAATAATAATTACGCAACGAGCATTTCAAAGGATATTTATATATTATGTATGGAACACATTCAGACGATGTTCTGTTTGGTATAATTGCTATTACAGAGTTAGGTATAGGAATATGTAAGTAAGGTATTATATTTGTGTGGAAGTCGGGTTCTTTTGTAATATACCTGTTACACTACGTGTTTGATAAGTGTGTTGGGTACCTAATAGTATAGAAGGTTCACATGATTTGATTTACCCTCATTTTAGCGTACAAATGACAACATATATATATATATATATATATATATATATATATATATATATATGTATACAGACCGAGAGAGAGAGAAAGAGAAAATTTAAGTTTACACTTTAAATATATAAATAATATATTACACTAGTATACTATTAGGATAAAAACAATACTCAATATAGTGTAAAGAGCAATAATATTAATTGAATAACATAATGGCCCTCTGATGAGAAGATTCTCATTGAAAATTCATGAGTTAAAGACGAAATATCACTCTTTGTTTATGAACTTTACTAAAATCCGATCAATTTCTCATGTTATTATGTCATTCAATTAATATATATATATATATATATATATATATATATATATATATATATATACATAAACCCGGTTTCAACTTCCTTCGGATTCATACCCCCTGGATATTTGTAACAAGTTAATTATATATATATATATATATATATATATATATATATATACATATATATATACATATATATATATATATATATATATATATTAATACGTATATATATACGTATTCACGTATGTGTGTATATAAATATATATATATATATATATATATATATATATATATATATATATATATATATATATATGTTTATTGATAGAGAGATGAGAGCATAGTAGAATATGGAGTAACTGTAGGAAGCGCATTTTATTTAAATACTTGTTATGCTTTCTTTAAATAGAGGTCGTGCTACACAGAATGGGTACAATTGCGTGCAACCTACCACACACATAACTTCCGATTTCAATTTAAATTGTTTACTTACATTTTTATTACTTTTAAATGGATTACTATTTTAAATAGAATTAAGTCTTACGGGGCTTTTTCGAATTGTTGATATGCGGCCCTTAGCAGATTTAAGCAACACTATTTAATGTTTCAGAAAATTAAATGAAAGTTGTAGTTTCTTTTCATAGCCTGGAAAATAGACGCCAGTATATGATTGGAAAAGTAAGTGTGGATATCCAATTTTACATCAACTGACTATAAGAGGCAACTAATATATATTCACATTTCAATTTGTTCTGCATACAATTATAAACCCGGTAATTACTGCTCGAAGTATAATCGTCAGTGATTTCATAATTGTTCGTATGTTACTTCTAGGATCTGTTTATTTAGATTATTGTCATGTTTTTTTACGATTAGTTTTTTGCCAGAATTTGTGGCAATGTAACCTGTGTTGTTCATTCTTTTTTAATCTAAATCTTCTTAGAATATTAAAGTTCGGAATTGTCAAGACGTTGATCAATTACCTCCTATGTAAAGTATATAGAATCTCTGACAAACTGGCGACAAAATACCCTATGATATTTGCGCATATTCATAAGATAGAAGCTAATCAGTGATATGTCGTTCAATATTCGCTGTTTGTGTTAACGGTTATTGATTGCGGCTCTCCGGCTTGTATTTCTATAATCATAATCGATAAAGGCAATGAAGTCAAGAGCAATAATCAATTATCTCAGAAATATTGTCCAATTTTCCAATATCGAAAACACATTTCAAGACACCCACATATGTTGAGAAAAAATGAATTACTAGTTCTGAATAAACCCAAAGAAATTCATAGTGATACGCAAAGTAAAACCGAGTAGAACACATAGTGTTTTGCATTAGTTAAATATTGAAGGCAGTAAACCAAACGAGGAATTGGTGATGCACTAACAATAACATTGTTTAATCTGTAAGCAGTTGATTGCAATTATAAACTATTACAAAAAACTATTATCGAGTATAATCTGTGTTGAATAAAAAATACACAATAAACATATCATATAAAATGTTCGTATATACAGTATTTTGTTTCCATAAAAATATCGAAATTAGATGTATGAATTAAAAGCTGTTAACAATAAAGTATGTGATTAATGTAAAAGAAAAGTATAGTTGAACGGTAGATTAAAATAAAAGAGAATAACACCCCAAAGACAATTGCACTTAAGTAATAGACTCAATGTGTAGATTTAAAAGCAGGTAATTCCATGGGAATACCATTAGTACCAATCTTTTTAAAATATCTGAAACTCTACGGATTAGTTGTTATCGACGATGTTAAAACTTCGTTAATTAGGGATTAGATTCTTTATTTTATTCTTCATTCTGGTTTTCATGTCAATCAAATATCTTGTAGTTTAGACAAGTACTTATATTTGCTCACCGCCTCAATATAAACGTATAGATACACTCGCTATAGATTTAATGAAATGAAGTAGATCGGTCTTTCATAACATTGCTAAGGTACAATATTAAATAAAAAATATTGAATATAACATAAATCTGGCCTTACACTTTGTTATGAAATTTATATTCGAATATATATAAACAATTATATATATATATATATATATATATATATATATATATATATATATATATATATATACATGGTACTACCCCAGTCTATGCGCCTAATTTCCGTGACTGCTCGGCCGCAGCGAAAACGAGGCTGGCGAGACGAAAACAAGGCTGTATAAACAAAACCGAAAATCTTGCAAAAATGGAAGGTTGGCAGACGACAATATAAGACGATGAATACGGAAAGAAAAAAATGCATATATTTAAAAAAAATAAAATGAAAGAAATGAACAAAACCGTAGCTGAAATAAACACTTTTTTTTCATTTATTAACCATTTTTTAAACTTTTTCTTTTCAATTAGGCAAGTTTTTCTTTTTCACAGATTGTTTAGGGGAGGGGGCGCTTGTTATTTGGGTCTGAACCGTCTACGAGTGCCCTGCTCGTCCCGTACTCCTTTTTGTTTTTTGTTTCGCCGCTTCCTTCCACATCCTCTCGACGTCGTTGGTACAAGCACCCGTTGTCGAGTCCACGAAGTTCTCGCTGTGGTTCCCCGGAAGGTGCCGATACCCCTCTTCTCCTGTTATATGCCCTCCAGCAATCGGAGACTACCGTGGTCCCAGGTACGACATACTGCTTAATTATTGGAAGAGTTAGGGTTTCGGCATTCCTGTTAGGCACTGTCACCAGGAAACACTAACCTTTCTCTGTGGGGTCGTATACCCCCCATCCCGAAGACCCGGACAAGCGGCTGGAGAACACGTCCACCGTTGTTTTTACGGCGGTTGAATAGAGACTCGTTTATTTCCACCGAATGCCCTGGGCCTCCGAGTCGCCGGTTTGGGTTGCGCGACAGATGTTCCGTGCAGACCTCCCGCAGAAAAATCTTCCAGTCCACTTGTGTGGTTGGAGACAGTACGCCGCATTCCTTGCGTATATTCTTCCCTGTCGCCATATCCTGGGACCACGGGTAGATCAGTTTCAGTATGGTTGATATTGGTCAGTTTTTTGTTTCAGTTTTGTTTACAGTCTCGTGTTCGTCTCATCAGCCTCGTTTTCGACTCGGCAGCTCTCGGACGCTTCCGCGACCTGCCCGATTGCTGCGGCCGAGCAGTCACAGAAATTAGGCGCATAGCCTGGAGTAGTACCATATATATATAATGACAAACGGAACACAGGTTAAAATGCAGGAGAAAAACAAAAACGAGAGATTTGCCCGGTTTCGTTCGTATTAGGAAACGTCTTCTTAAGAGGTGCGTTAATACAAACGACACCGGTCAAATCTCTTGTTTCTGTTTTTCTCCTTCATTTAAACATGTTTTCCGTTTGTCTTTTGTAATACATTTTGTCTACCATGGCATTTCATTTTCATGACTTACCTAATATATATATATATATATATATATATATATATATATATATATATATATATATGCGTGTGTATATATATATATATATATATATATATATATATATATATATATATAAACAATAGCACATCTCATAATTATTGCCGCATGATTGTATAGTTTCTTATATATGAATATATCTATACATGATGTATTCATAAGAAAATGTTATGGTTAGCCGCGAATGGGAGTGTATAATTCATTTGACATTTTCATCTGAGATGTATTTGTTTATTAATGAGAGTTGAAAATGTCAGATTTCATTGAACCTTATTTACATGATATATCATTATACATTCTTGTGTCATCGTTTTAAAGACAATTAACAAGTGGCTTCCAATCAGCACATCTGAACATATCAGGTTATCGCGATGCATACATATTAAGATATCACGTATCTGTCTGTCAACTATATTTTGATTATTTAACGTACGGACGTTAACTTTAATGTAAGTGATACCCTAATATAATTATTCTAAAAGTTTTATACCCACATATAGTTTACTAGAGATATGTTTACCAGAATAACACACACACGGAATTAATCTATACATTATGTCTACTCTAGTAAAACTGGGTTGTGTATGAATTCCTACGTATAGAAATTACTTTCTCAACTTCTATCATTCGTTCGTTTTGTAGTTGATCTACTTATTGCTTTGCTGTTTCTAATCCCGTATATCAAGTGAGGTTTGTTAACATAACTGTTTAAAATAGCATCATGGATTCGCCAGTACTCGAACACAGAACGTCGCAACTTTCTAAAATTGTTAAGTCATAAGCGAGATATTTAGACCTAAGAGTTCGACGAATACAAATTGGGGTTACTTTCATGATTAGACGGTACTTTCCACGAGCATCTTTTGTATATTGTCAATTATGGAACGAAAATCTGATATTATGTATTGCAAAGTAAATATGAAGGTGAGAATTATGAGGCAGAAGCTATGCAATGTTTAAAAACCGGCTCTCTTTAACTGACCCAGTCTGTCCAACATTGCTTTTCTTTTTGAAAAAAGAGGTTGTTCCTCTCGAAATGATGAAAGTCTCTACAATTCTGGACCTTTAAATATTAAGTAGTATGCCAACCAATTTTACAATTTACTGACTTAATATGTCAATTTTGAAATATAAATAAATTGATCTGAAATTTACCGTCTTGGTCATTTAATTATGTTCATTCTTATTCCCCCTTCGGTTTTTCAACATTGCATTGATTCTGCCTCGGAATTCTCACCTTCATATTAACTTGCTTACCATTTCCTTATATATATATATATATATATATATATATATATATATATATATATATATATATATATATATATATATATATATATTAGTACTTCATATACCCACATAAAATATTATAAGGAGATATAATTTTTTAAGTGTTAATTTTCAGTATTTATGCTCGATACATAAGTAGAGCTATGTTGCTTATATATATATATATATATATATATATATATATATATATATATATATATATTAGTACTTCATATACCCACATAAAATATTATAAGGAGATATAATTTTTTAAGTGTTTATTTTCACTATTTATGCTCGATACATAAGTAGAGCTATGTTGCCATATATATTTTCATTGCTTACTATATATATATATATATATATATATATATATATATAAATGTGTGTGTCTGTGTTTGATTTTGTGTTAACTTATTGAAAGTAGGTTAGAAATCAATATTTATTTTTATTCCACGGTGCAATTCGTCAGGACAACTGGGGAAAAGTTGCATCATAATCTCCATTTTATTTGTGGTTGTGTTTTACTTTACCTTTATACTGATTACCACTTTTATAATTGATTGCATATAAAATATATCCACGAACTCTATTACATATATACTATAGTATGTATCATTGCTTATCAGAAAGAAATAACACTTATTAACATCTAAATAACTTATTTCCGTGAACGCGTTTATTCCTATTCTTATATTGGTTAAACATTATAGTTCATATCCGTTACCGTGGGTAATTTCAAGGTGCACAGAAGCTATAATAACGTCTATTTAGTTTTACTCCCACATTAAGTGGTAATTTAACTCTACAATTCCCATCAATTGTATTTCTACTTTTAGTAAATTAGTTTACATATGTTTACTCTGCCATGAAACATCTAATCATAAACGATTGTTGACTTTGTATTACCCGTTTATCTAACATACGCCATAACGCAGTAGTAAAGTGAACATTTGTAGATATATGTAAAAGAAGTAAGCATTTCGAGCAACACCTTGCAAGCTGTTTACAATGTTGTGTACACCATACAGTTATTTATATAACTGTATTTATTGTTACTCATATAGAGTTGGTTGATACTATACGAACCGGCATCTCATTCTCGCTGTACGTTTGTCTTGCTCCAGCAATATTGCTATATGGCAAGGATAAATCATTCATCTTTTTCGACATATCCAGTCCCTGAGGGGATTTATGATCCTGATGACACCGGTCCAAGGACCTTACATAGAGTAATAAAAATAATGATGCTGTCAACATTTACTCACAAGGGCGTAAACAGCTACGGGTCGACGTCATTACCGGCTTTCACATATTGATCGACAACTATATATGACCGATTTGCCTCGTACGCACACCGGCTCTTCCTAAAATTATTCGAGCTAACACCCAGACTTCTTGAATGGTTTGGTTAGCTGGACGGTGTCACACGGTGCGGTTAGCCAAGAAAGTCAGCAGACTTCCAGACACTTCAACACATATACGTAATAGAAGGAAGTCAGCAGACTCCCAGACACTTCAACACATATACGTAAAGGAAGGAAGTCAGCAGACTTCCAGACACTTCAACACATATACGTAACAGAAGGAAGTCAGCAGACTCCCAGGCACATCAACACATATACGTAACAGTTATCTTTAGATTGTTTTCTTATGTACATTAATTATCCCCGTTTGTAACTCGCTTTTACATGCCACTATCCTGTGCTAATCAGTTGTAATATATACAATTCTATAAAAATCAATTTAATTTCAGGTATACTAACTCTTTCCAATTAAGGTGTGAAATATATCACTTTTGTAAGGAATTCATTAACAGGTTTTTAACCTTGTCACAATAAGTTTTGGTATTTAATACTATTGAGTTCATGATACGACACATAATCAGAAAGATAAATAGAAATCAATGTTATTATTTCCTATAACAATTTGATGAATTGGTGATCTATTATTTAATAGAAGTGATGTTAATATTTCTAGTTAACCTCCTAGTAAGCTATGTGTGTATATGTATTCACATACACTCGTTATTTCTTTGGTACTTTTCGTTCAGCTGTCTATGTAAACATTTTATGTTGGTCTTAATTTTAAAGCTTCAGTAAAAATGCACGTATAAATGAAAAAAAAAACTTCGATGAAATCATGCCTACTACTGGAGATGAACTATAGAGATAGGCATGAAAAACACCCAGTTTATTTGCTTATACGTTTAGTATAAGCAAATCCATTATGGTTCATGCTTATATAATTAGCCGGATTCCCTCTTGAAGTATGTATATAGACATCAGCCATTTTGTAAGTAGCATATAGTAATCGACGTTTTCGTTTCTCGCATTAATTATTTACTGTGTTCACACATGAAACTCTTGATGATTGTCATCAGTGCGTCTACGGTATATATTTCATGATATATGAATACAGATTCAGGGCATTTATAACGACAG
>OY744526.1:139929007-139931507 GCA_963556195.1 Sepiola atlantica
GCCAATTTTAATTACAAATTCCATGTGTGTACTGATCCAATGATAATTAAAAATTACGTGTGTGTACTGGGCAAATTATAATTAAAAATTTCGTGTATGTACTAGGCCAATTTTTATTACAAATTTCGTGTGTGTACTGGGTCAATTATAATTACAATTTCGTGTGTGTACTAGGCCAATTTTAATTACAAATTTCGTGTGTGTACTGATCCAATTATAATTACAAATTACGGATATGTACTGGGCCAATTATAATAACAGATTTCGTTTGTGTACAAGGCCAATGATAATTACACATTTCGTGTGTGTACTGGGGCAATTTTAATTACACATTTCGTGTATGTACTGGGCAAATTATAATTACAAATTTCGTGTGTGTGCTGGGCCAATTATAATTACAAATTTCGTACGTGTACTGGACCAATTATAATTGCCAATTATTAGTGTTAAATAGCTTTATATTAGCTTATTAGAGATACACATTGCTTATAAAAGTAATTTTATAAGATATTAATTATTCTAAATAATTATAACACTCGTCATTATATTTATAGAGTATGTCACCATAACCTGATCATACCACCCGAAATATTATTTGATATATATTTGCTTATGGTGACAACCCTTAAACAATTACATCTATTGAACTTGTCAAAACAAAGCATATAGCTTTCTCTTTGAGTCCATTAAACAAAATAGTTACCTAATATGTCCCTTTTAATATCGCTGTACATGATTAACACTTAACTGGTTTGTTTACGTTTTGCCTTTTTAATATAAGTTTTCATTTTATTTTTCCTCTATTATAATGTTGTTTGAATAAGTGTGCTTTATAATTATTTCGTTCCGCCCGTATTTTTTTACAGCAAATAAAATATATATTTATTAGATACGCCACCTATCACAACTCTGCCGTGCGATTGGACTAGTTACCGAAATTCTAATCATCGGTTTATATTTTATATACACATCAAGCAGAATTGACGATCGACAGTAAACATTAAATAAATACAAACGATGATCTAGATAGCGTGGCAGGCTCTTTATCATTTCACAACGGCTCCACTTGAATGCACGTTCATTAAAAACACTCTAACTCTTAACTTAACCCTAAACCTAACACTAACACTTACTCTAACCAGGAACGAGAACGAACTATCATTGATATTTCTAAATTCTATTGATTATCTAAGCATAGGTGAACGAAATTAAGCTGTATTCCTAAACAATCTTTGAATTTAAAAATCAATTACGAACTGTATTACATTAAGTTTCTATCTATTTTCATGGTGACATGCAAATAAGGTACCATTAATAATGAGCTCAAATATATACAAGCATTCCATAAAAAAGAGAGTTTCTATTGAGGTTTCCAATAATGTGTTTTGGCCTCACCCTAGACCGAGAAAATTAGCCTCACTTTCGTAGATATTCATATCGATTAGCCTTGGTAAGAGGGAACCCAAACCATAACCCTTACCCTATCTAACCCTGTCCTCATCTGTTCAGGCAATTTTCATTCCCGGCATCTGTTTTCACTCCACTTATTCTAATTGCTGAGTTCTTAATATTGTACGACAGCCAATAATACCTTTTTTGTTCATACGTGTTTACTTCTTCTTCAATAAGAAATACCCAAACTCCTTTTTTTCATTTCTAATAAGGAATTATTGATTTCCTTACTCTCGTTATCAATTACCTTTTGTGTAGTCATTTGTTTCCCCCGTCGCTGTGTTCTCTTCGTTAATGTCGCTTGCGCGTAGGTAATTTTACTCGTCATCTGTTAACTATTGTATGTGGTCAACGTACCTTTTTAAATTTAATAAAGATAGGACGACGTCGAGTCTGATTTATTTGATTGCTTCATGGTTAACTGCTTCTCATGATTGAGCTGAAATCAATTTCGACTCTTATGAATCTATCGATAGTATTGCACGCGTTTTAGTTGTCTCACTATACACATATAGACAGTATAATGTATCGCACGTTTATTGTGCAACACATTACACTCGATAGAGCGCAGTTGGAAACTGTGAAAAAGCGATTCTTAATATATATCGCATTTTAATGTTTATTAGAAAACAATATTGGCTTAATTTTAGACATAATATAAAAATCTGTCACCAATTGGCGTTCAGACAATAGCGCAGCAACTGTCTATTTAAATGTCTAATGTTCCCGGAAAAATCTTCTCATGCTAGTGTATTTAAAGCTTAACATATTTCAAGACTAAACAACACATTTACAAATATAATTAAAAAAGAAATAATAATACTAATGATCACAATAATAATAACAGATACTTAGTATGAAATAGATTACAAGGGAGCCATCCCTGAGTAATAGTACTACTCCTAACACTAGTTATTAGTTATACACTTGTGTTGTTTGAAATAGTAGTGGTATTATTATGCGAATGAATATAAAAATGTCAATATAAACAACACTTGTGTCTATCCTAGTAGCATAAGTGTTTTCTGTTGTAACAATACATTTTTCT
>OY744526.1:139934007-139979007 GCA_963556195.1 Sepiola atlantica
CTTTGTTGCTATCCATTAAAATGAACTTTTAATCAAGGTTTATGTTTAATATATTTGTCCTTTTATGGCGTAAGGTCTCAATTTAAAACAATTGGATGTATCGCG
Organism: Sepiola atlantica; assembly: GCA_963556195.1. NCBI lineage: Eukaryota > Metazoa > Mollusca > Cephalopoda > Sepiida > Sepiolidae > Sepiola > Sepiola atlantica. The sequence continues at coordinate 139,934,113 of OY744526.1, forward strand.
TTTTGCATTCGAACTCTTCATATATTATATTTAAACACCACTGCACATATCATGCATTTCCTCTTTTAAAACGTTTTTTTTTTACGTAAAACATCCTACGTGAACCCTGCACATTAGTTTTCTTGATACTACTAAATATGTGATTGCCCTATTCCATGAACAACTCTCAGAGGCCAGTAAGCACGACTTTTTTCAGTTTCATACTCGAACTATAACTCTAATATGTTCGACACAAAAACTGCATTGATACTAATAACGCAGTCTTCATGAAATGTTAACTTGACTTTTTTTAAACCATATAAATCGTAGTGTTGTTCCGCTTTCTGATTTTTCTTTGTAATAACATTTAACAAAAAAGATAAATTCTGGGGAAAATATTTCGCTCCACTAGAACCACAGCTGTGTGTTTTTAGCGTATGAGAGCCGGTTGCCATTTTTACGGAGATGTTATCGAGATTTGCGTTTTACCAACGAGCATAACTTAAATGTAGCGTAAAACAACTGCACGAATACGACACTTCAAGGAATGTGTATGTTTACCTTTGACTTTAATGTTATATATATATCGTTCCTGAAAACAGCGAAGTTAGTTTCAGGAAACCTTTTTCACAGGTATTTCTATATTTATTTAAAATCAATGGCAAGGGGCTATTGCCTATCACTAAAATATTTATAATCCTTTCTTCCGAGTAGAAAATTCTCCGAAAAACATTACTTATATCGTTTCCTTAGTCTATTCATTTACATTTCTCTTATCAGGTACGGCTACTATGAGCGCATAGTTTCAATATGTTCTTATATTGCCACACATATTTACTATTACTCTTAAAATTAAAATAAACGGAACTATCCGATATTTCGAATTCCACCAAGGATGTAATCTTAAAAGGAAGCTGTGCGCCTTGGCAGGATCACCTCTTTTCGAAGAGAGAAAGCGGTTCCGTCAGTTGTCTCCAACGATGTCATTCGTGAGACTGTGTCGGATGATATGCGACTATTGAGTAGCATTACGCCTTTTGTGAGCGCAGTGTTCGTCTTCTTATATTGACATCCGGACTTAAAATGAATATTAAGATGAAATAAATATAACAGTTCAATTTTAGTTCGAGATAATCGAACCATTGACTAGTAACGTAGGGACATTCTTTTAGTAATGTGTTCCCCTGTTTGGAGATATGTGCACTTCTTACCAGTCGTAAGCTACGTTTCTATATGTAGGGAAAGGCGTTAAGATTATTAGTTGCCTTCCCATTATGCTAATTGCGTGTGCAGCTTCCGTCCGTGCTGCTGTTCTTGTTATTGTCACTCACATTTGGTGTTAGTGAGAGCTATAAACACACGCAGAGGTTTTTGTTACTTACAATTAATTACAGCTGTTAAAGTTAGAGTTCAGAAGTTTCAGTATAGCTTCCGTGGTTTTCGTTCAAGTGCTGATCGTTTAAGTGTTGTAACTGAGCGGATCTATCGGTGTATGGATACTTGTGGAGGGTGAAGAGACATTGCGCTTGAAATGTCTCAGGCGTTTGCAGAGTGTAGCATTCAATTCCCGTACAGAAACTTCAGGGTTATGTTATTGATGGTGGGGTTATTGGCATTATTAAGTGTTTTAATTCCGATGGAAGCATGTGATTAACTATTGAAAGTGTCTCTTCATTCTATTTTCCTATTAATCCTCGTATTTCTAAAAGCTCTATTCTAGGCCCAACACTGTTTTTTTCTCTAAATAAATGATATGCTCTATGCTGGTGTTGCTTCTCGCCCATCTCCCTCGGATCATTCTAAATATGCAGCTGATCTAAAAGTTGGCTAGTTTTTAGTCGTGGATTGGGGTACCAAATAGCTTGTTTCATTTAACCCAGTTAAGTATGAGCACGTGTTTCTAAATTGTGGGTGTATACATTTTTGTCCTGAGATTCTCATGGAGAAATTGACTCTGACACTGTTTGATCTTTCTCTCTCATCAAATATTTCTTAGAGTGCATACATTAGATCGATTGTTATTTCTGCTCCTCTAACATTCGGTTCTCCCTCTGGCTCCAAACACTTTCTCATACATAAAACTATTATATATCACTGCAAATGAACAATCAGACAATGTATGGAGTACCTGTTGTGATATTTAAGCTGGTGTATCTTTGTCGCATGTAAGGGTTATTGATAGAGTGCAACATATATGCAACTTGATTGGATCCACCCTTTCATCTTCTCTACACCTTCTCTCTCATGTTGCTAGTCTTATTATTTTCTTATAAATAATATCATGGCATGTGTTCTTACAAAATATGTAGTCTATTCCCTTCTTGTTCTGCTCCAGCTCGTTAGACTCGTTGGTCTATTGGTCTTCATAAATTATTTGTTTGTATACCTCATAGTAATAAAACCTCCATATTCCAGAAGTTACTTTCTACGAACCGCAGACCTGAGAAACTTGTTTCCTGCGTACTGTTTTCCTCCTACTAATAAACTTTGTCTTTTCAAGACAAAAACCTATAGGCACCATCTGCCTTTGCAATAATCATATTTGTTTTTTTGCCCCTTACAACAACTTGCTTCATGGCTTGTCTCAAGCGATTTCTATAAAAAAAGGATACTACCCTCACATTTATTACAACTTTTATTAACTGATGAACATAAGTATCACATGTTTCTTAATTCATCTAATCAGTGAACGGTTGTCGATCAAAGCAACAAGGATATTTTTGGGTAGCAGTTACTTTTAAGTGTCCCTTAGGATATACATTGATTTTGAACGGGTGTCCTAGGCATAACACACGCGCACTGCTTTAGTGCTTGTTTACTGTATCATCCTTGACTTAGAGGGTAGTGGTAGGGTGTCTTAATAGCATGCATTTATGTTGCTTATACACATTCTGCCTGTCAGTGTGTGTTAGTGTGAGGTAGAAACCAGCTCTATGTTTGGAACTTGCTGCAAAATGTTCTCACTCTCTCTCTCTCTTTCTTTTTATCTCTTACTTTCTCTCTATCAGTCTCTCTCTTTCTGTCTCTCTCGCTATATCTCTCTTTTTATACACACACACACCCACACACACATATATATATATATATATATATATATATATATATATATGTATATCTCTCTCTCTATTATATATATGAATACTATTAACAAAACACACAACGTGTTATCGCTTAGTAACACTTTTATCTCTCGAATGTTTAATTTAGCCTTTTGGTAAAAATGTTGTATGTAAGTTCCGTGGGCTTCTTGTTCAATTTTCTTTTCTTCTTCGTGAGTACTAGAGTACTTTCAGTTTGATTCGTTAACTCACCTTAAGGTGATGTTAGTCTTTGTGTCTTTAGATACATCTTCACGATTTAATTTGCTTATAATGAGTATTATAACGGCTAGTTATTTAAAACTTACAAAAGAGCGTTTATAATATTGAGATGTTACATGAGAACGTGAGTACGTAGTAAGAGCGTGCACGATTCAAAAATGTCATTACTTAACCGCTAAGAATTTAGTTACTTTCTAAGCCCGTTAAAGATTCGAAGGGCTAAGAATGTCGTAACGTTAATTACTGTGATATACACTTTAAACTGTTGTAACTATATATTGTAACTATATATATATATATATATATATATATATATATATATATGCATATATATATATATGCATACAAATTAATATATAATGCCAAGTCTACACGTGTAATATTACGGCAATCCATACGGTGTACTCAAAATAGTTTAAATATTTTAAAATTAAAGATCATAATGAATAGCTATTTTACGTACATGTATTATCATATGATGCATATTTTTGTTTTCATTTCATGTTTTACATTTTTTATTTGACCCTAACAAAGCGTATTGCCACAGAGACGCAAGGGACTCCTGCGGATAAGGAACCAGAATTATACGGAACACGTGGGGGTGCAACGAGATGTTTGTTTAAATTTCATTTACATTTCTACATGTCGGTACAGTCAAGGAAGGAAAAAGCAGGTGGAATGTTTCAAATGCTAGTCACCTAATTTGTGAATAGAGAGGATTACGCTGATTGTCTGGTTAGTAGCGTCGATTTACGTCGACCAGCAATTCCTCAGATCAAATTCTATTGAGGTAATTGAAAATTAAGCACAGGGATTCACCATTGCGGCAATGGACAAGGATAGGAGCGTGTTGATAGTGTGAGACTTATTAGATTATAAACTGGTTTATCCTGTATAATAGGGAGAGACTAGTGGATGTTTCGTCGGATAAATACTCCATGCATTGGTTGATAGTAGCTTTTTAGAAACATAAACGTTTAGTAAAAAAATTCTTTGTAATGTCCAGTAATTAGCAACTATACATATTATTTGGAAGCAGCTTATAATAATTGATTTATTTCCATCAAATCGTCATCTTCTTCTTCTTCTTCTTCTTCATCTTCTTCTTCTTCATATTCTTCTTCTACTTCTTCTTCTTCTATTTCATCTTCATCATCTTCTATTTCATCTTACCCATCTTCTTTTTCATCTTCTTCATCTTCATCATCTTCATCTTCTTCTTCTTTCATCTTCTTCATCTTCTTCTTCTTTATCTTCTTCTACTTCATCTTCATCATGTTCATCTTCTTCTTCTTCATTTTCTTCTACTTCTTCTTCATATTCAGCATCTTCTTCATTTTCTTCATCTTCATCATCTTAATCATCTTCTTCTTCTTCATCATGTGAGAATTTTGTAGCACTATAGAAGTGGTACGATTTTCTTGCAGCAGCATTTGCAGTGATTTCTATGTATGTGTTCCAATCCATGTAACCTGTGAGTGTAAAACTTATAAGTTCAAACGTTGAACGCTCAGGTAGAGTGTTATTTGCTATGGCAATCGGTTGTTTAAAATGTTTCTTTTGGTTGATGAAGGAAATAAGTTTTATTTATTCATGCCCCCTATTATGCCCACTACAGACTGGAGGTTATTTTTGTAAGTATTAAGCTATTGTCTTCATTATGTGTGTGTTCGTTTAGCCTACATGTCAAGTTTCAAGTGTGGTGCTATCCGCAAATATACCAATCTCGGACGCTATTTACACATGGAGTCACTTATAAAAATGAGGGCACATAAATGTCATAGGATCGGTCACTGAAGATAACCTTCACTTATGTCATGCCGTTTAGATAAACGACTATCGAATACAACTCATATTCTTTTTTTTTCAGATGGGAATCTAACTATATAAAAGAATTAGTCCAGCAATACCATACGAACACATATGCATGCTTTTATGCCAGACCTTGTAAAAAGATTGGTATATATCAAGCGCTACCGCACAAGCTTTAGATGTCTTGCTCAGTAACGTATATCGTTCAGAGATCACATTTATGATATACACGATAGAATGTGCTTGCTTAAAGCCGTACAGATGGTCAGAAAGAAGCTTAGCATTGATGAAGTTGCAGAATATCGCGAGATTTATTAAGGATTCAACGAGTTTAGCTCTGTACCAGATATGTGTAAAACATTATTTAACACTGTTAGACGAAAATAATTATCGCAAGTGTTGTTCACTCACATGTTATCGCGACATAACAGCTACTAGTAAAAAACTAAAAGAGTTAATGAAGCGAAACTCATCAATTTAACCGATTCCATCATTATTGACCAATAATTTACATAGTAATCTTATAGTATCGCAGACGCGACTTCAAATGGTATGACAAATGTAATCCTGAGACATCAATGAATAATTCACATTCACATTTAGACTCGCTGCACTGACAGACAAAACCTTTGTAGAGATATGATATATATATATATATATATGTATATATATATATATTTATATGTATACACACAAACACACACACACACACACACATATATATATATATATATATATATATATATATATATATATATATATATCAGTATTTCATGTATACACATAACATATTATAAGGTGATATCATTTTTTATGTATCAATGTTCAGTATTTACTTCAACAGTGCTCGATACGTAAGTAGAGCTAGGTAGTAATCTATGAAAATAGATGTATGGCAATAAAGCTACACAGAGGCTCGGGGGGATCATCAGGCTTAAATGATATATATATATATATATATATATATATATATATATAATATATATATATATATAACAGGATTTTGATTGAAAACTAAATTCCAGAAAACGCCCGCACGTAAGCACCCTTTTACTTCTAGCCAACCATGTGATGCAATAGATTCAGTAAAAACTCCCTTCATACATCCGACACTTCTTATTTTCTTCCGTTTTTTCTCCTTCTTCTTTGCTGACTTCTTCTTCTTCTTCTAACTCTTCTTCTTCTTCTTCTTCTTATCATTATTATTTGATTTTCACTGTTTTTATTCTTCTGGTCATGATTTTATTTCTTCTCTTCACGCTCATGCAAGTTACGACTGCAAATGCTCCAAAATAGCATTATAACTATCCGAACAGGATAATCAAATCTGAGCTGCAACGAAGAGGGCTTAATCAAATTTGGCGAGTCCAAAATGTTCTTCTACAAAAGATGCTGATTTTCCATGAAATCGAAATGTACTGTAAAGATTTTAGAACATTGCTTTCGTCAAATGGTGCTGTTTTCTTCCCCATGCGTCATCATAGGCATTTTACAGATATCACGGCTTTTGTCCTCTTTTATTATTGATACTATTCCTAAGCAAAGCAATAGGGGTAGTAGTAGTAGTAGTAGTAGTAGTAGTAGTAGTAGTAGTACTATTCGTTGTATTATTAGTATTAGTAGTAGTAGTAGTAGACTAGTGTCCGCATATAACGTTTTCTTACAATATCTATTTCGGGACAATCTATATCGTACGTTCGACAAAGTCTATGGAATTATCCCACTCAAAATCGTTCATCTGAACATATTTTATTTTTTGTTCTATTCTTACTTACCTCTCCACCAATTTTTTCAACTTTTCGTTTCAGCATTCACACTTACATACATGCCTGTTTCATGTATATATAATTAGCGTATGCATCTAGCTTTCATATATGTCTTACATATATATATATATATATATATATATATATATATATATATATATATATATATATATATATAACCGCTACACTTTTAAATAAACATACACCCACGTATATATATCATATATGTGTATGTAAATATATAATATAATATACAGTAATATATAAAACACACCCACCTAGACATACACCTACACATTAGCACCCCCATACCTATATATATATATATATATATTTATATATATATATATATATACATATATATATATATATATATATATACTTATACATATATATACAGATAGTAAGCAATGAAAATATATATGGCTATATATTTTCATACTACCTAGCTCTACTTACGTATCGAGCATTGTTTAAGTAAATACTGAAGATTGAGACATACAAAATTATATATCCTTGTAATATTTTATGTGGATACATGAAGTACTAATATATATATATATATATATATATATATATATATATATATATATATATAGATTTAGATTTTTCACTTATAAAATAGATCATTCAGTGAAGACCGGGGTTGTTCCAATAAAAACAAGCTCGATGATACTCGATTAAAGAGTACAGAGCATTTATATGCGATTTTATGAAGGCTTACCAAAGCATTCCGTTCAGGACACTAATGAGCACCATTAAATATATTTTTTCTTACAAATATATGTAATGGTGATCATTGGTGTCCTGCAAAGATATGCTTTAGTAAGCCTTCATAAAATCACAAACATATATATGTGTGTGAATATATATATATATATATATATATGTGTGTGAATATATATATATATATATGTATATATATATGTGAATATATATATATATATGTATATATATATATGTATATATATATGTATATATATACATATATATGTATATATATATATATATATATATATATATATATGTATATATATATATATATATACTCCATAATATGAAAATTATCTTCCTGAATTCGAACAGACTTTAATATACATGAGGCATGTATGATGAATAACTTGAATATCCGTTCTTATTCACCTTTCTAACAATATCATAAATAAATAATATATCTGGACCATTTATGTAAAATGGGTATATTTATAGCTTGATTAAATAAATGGAAGATTGGAAAACTAAAAAGTACAAAATGATGAATACAATAGAAGAAAAATCGGTAACTAATATTTATTTTTATGCACTAAAATGTAATCAAAATAATAAAATAAATAATGTTATTTCATCAATTTTAGACAAGTTGTTTTGAATGGTTTATGAATAAACACCAGTTTTTACGGATAAATACATGTGTTTGTTCAAAACATATTTGAGTGTTGCTACGAAACATAAGTAAAATCTGAACAGGTTTTGTTTTATTATTTATTTTCACACATATAACTTTGCATCTATTACTTTTCCCGGTAAATATCTCTTGAGATATGGAAGTTTATTAATGTTTATGTTCGAGACAAAACAGGCAATCGTACACACATGCGAGAAACACACGAAATACCTTACCTTATAGTCACACAGTCATTTATACTTACAGTTGAACAGATTCAAGCGGAATAGCTATTTCATACAGAATAATATTTCATTACGCTTGCTTAACTAGACATTCAATTTTTACAAATATGGTTTGTAAATACGAAAGTGTAGTTAATACAAAATAACCAATATTTGGACGACGGTTCATAAGAGTTTGTGTTTCATATTTTTAAATGTGCATTCTGTTAAGTTTAGAATGATTTAAATGTCGTAAATCGCTTTATTAATTATTTTACGAAATACAATTATGAAACTATATTTAATGCTGCCTGCCATTCCTCTGAAACGTTGTTGGACGGAGGAATGTCAGGCAGCAGATAAATCAAGGTTACACAGATTTGTTGAGGACCCGGATAACCTACCATATAACCTACCACGCCGGCAGTGGGCAATGCTCACCCTAAAAGGATGGGGACTCAGAGACTCGACTGTCTGCGATTGCGGTTACTCTGAATAGACAGTAGATTTTCTCAACCAAGCTGGTGATCTAACAGTGAGATGCGGTGAAGCAAACGAAAGAAGAAGAACAATAATTTAAAATATTAATATACACAAAATATGACTAACTATACTTTTTTAAACAGTTTTATTTGGCAATTCAATCACATTTTCACAATTCATTAAACTATTTAACACTTAATTTATATAACCATTTTAGAGTTGCTTTGAACTTTTAATAATGATTTGCAACATAGTTCGTATCAACACGTATTACTGTGTATTTTCTTTTATACATGATTTTTATCGAATACACTTTTCGTCCATTACTCTCTCTAAACTAGCTTAAAAGTGTACCCGCTTGTGTATATGCGTTTAATAGGCCGCACATTGATATGGCGGATACATATATGTAAATGTCGTAGAATTAGAAGACGATTGCGTCGTAGGTGGTGTCATACATAAAGCTAAACACACACGCCTCCCAGTGCATTTAAAGAAGGTTCATTTTCTCTTATGACTTAATGTATTTTTTTATATGATGGATATCTGGTTTTTCCTCTTTGATCAAAGAACTAGTGGCTTCTCCTTGGCACCTTGAAAAGAGCTCATTATGGTTCTCAACATAAATAGCCAAAACGAAAAACCAAATTCCATGTCTCGTTTTAATGTCATTATTTTGTCAATGCTTCATTCTTTCGTATTCCTTAGCTCTATGCTTCTGTTCTATTACACACTCTCTAATTGACTATTTCTACATCTCTTTTAGCCTGTCTTTATTTCTCTCTTTCTCACTTTCTTTCTCACCCACTTCATTTATATACACGTATATGTATATATATATATATATATATATATATATATATATATATATATATATATTATCTGTCTTCTTTATTGAAGGCGTTGCATAATTTCTGTTCATTCATTCCAATGCAGAGACCAATGCTTCAATTGATATCGTGAATCAGCTCATGAGCTAAATGTATACAATCATATATGTATATATATACATATATATATATATATATATATATATATATATATATACATGTATATATACATGTATATATACATATATATATATATATATATACATATATATATATATGTATATACATATGTATATATGTATATAAACATGCATGTATATGCATATATATCTATGTGTGGATATGTTTGCATATATGTATGTGTATATCTGTATAAGTCTGTATATATCACTGTATATATATATATATATATATATATATATATATATATATATATATATGAATATTTTAGTTCGGAATTAAAAGTCATCGGGATGTTTGGAAATATGTTGTTTATAATTGCATCAACTATGAAAGTGCAATAAAGTAAATGTTATATATTATTAAATACTAATTGTTCAACGCTCTCTCTCGCTATTTGTTTAGAATAATTGTTTGTAAATAAAAATTTTACATACATATATACACATTATATATATATACATGTATATTTTATGGAAGTTGTATACATGAATTACTTCATCATGTTATTAAAGTGGATTATATCTATATACTACTAAAAGTCTATGGATCTTGTATGTTTGCAATCAGCTTTCAACTTTCCGGTTTTCAACATCCGGTTGCGCATGCGTAAATAGCATCGTCTTCCAATCTGTTATTCCAATTCCGTTGAACTCTTATTATTAACGAACGCATGAAATTTTTCATTCTGGAAATGTTTATATCGCTTTAAATATAAAACAATTACATTTAATTTCATCAAATAGTTTTTTTGTTTTCTCCACGGCTAAAAACATTCAACGGCAGGACTTTGTAAAGTCTGTCGCAGTTTCAAAAAAGCTCCACCCTTTTAAAAAACAAAAACAAACAAACAAAACAACAACAATCATTATTAATATCAATAGCGGCGGTGAACGAAACCACCTCCCACTTTTCCTCTCACAGATTTCACCACTCCTACTCCCTCTGTTTTCGTTACGTACGCGAGACAGCCGGTTGTACCCCCTTCCTTTCTCACCTGTTCAGTGCATATTTACCTATAAGTATGGCCAACCACTTATAATTCAGTAACTATAATTAAAAAAAAAAACAGTTATAATAAACAGAACGACGCATAGAAATCTATCTATATTCTTTTTTAAACAATTACATTTAATTTCATCAAATAGTTTTTTTGTTTTCTCCACAAGTGTCACGCACATACATGAATTCCATAGCTAATATAACAAACTGACCCAACGGGTCACGGGTGGTCTAGTTATTTATAAAAATAGTGTGATACTATTCAGTAGTAGTTCAACGGAGAAACTATATTACATTTAAGGTCAACTGTTATGCATTTATTCATATGTGTATATGCATATTGTTGTGTGTGTGATATTGTAAGCGTAAAATATGTATTCACTCAGACATATACATAAATGTATGTGTGTATACATACGCATCAATATATATATATATATATATATATATATATATATATATTTATACATACATATATATACATATCTATCTATCTATATATATATATATATATATATATATATATATATATTTATGCGTACATAATCTTTCAGCACTCTCTTGTGTTCATGATACACTAACGAATGCCTCCGTACGTATACACTTCAGCTTGAGTGCATTTACGATGCTAATTTACTCGATGCACTGGCACCCAACAATAATAAAGAGTTCTTGATGAATGATTAAAAAGAAGATACATTTTTAGCAAGATAGCAATTACCTGTCTCAATCCTCTTCTGTATTTACTTCTGTTCTTATCAATTCGGCTTCGTGTTTGTATGAGCTACTTCACACAACTCTCTATCTATTACCATCTACAACATCAGACGCTCAGCGAAAAGTAAATTTACTAAATACAATTTCATATACACATTAAACTATTAAATTAATTATAAACTGTAGAGATGTTATAAGGAGGCTGACTAATATATATATATATATATATATATATATATATATATATATATATATATATATATATATATATATATACATATATATATATATACACACATATATATATATATATATATATATATATATATATAAGAGAGACGGACACAGTGACAGAGGCATAGAGAAATACACCATGTTAAGGTAGAGGGAGTGGGATGAGGGTTAGGGTAAGGGTTAGGGAGTGCTTTATTATTAATACGAAAAAATAAAGCGTAGTCTGTATTTATAGATGCAATTTATAAAAATTAAGGAAACATCGCTACAATCTCTTTGAAATCCAAGAAAGAGAACCGTTAGGTGACCATCTATGGGGTATGCTCATAAGCCTATGTTTACGTTAGTCTCCTCGGAAAATTACGCCCCGCACGCTGTGTGCATTCTTCCACAATCAATTTATCTAAAATTAGATGTACTCGTATTATCCTTTCCTCTTTCCTTCTTTCTTTAATTCATTTTAGTCGTAAGATCTCGGACACCTTCCTCTCATTTCCTAGTTAGTGAGATTTCAAATTTAAAATCTAAACGTCACACGGCAGAAATTATAAGTTCAACAGAAACATATCAATAACGAACACACGGTATTGATATTGACTTTTTCTTCTGATATTACAAACACACACATACACCCCACACACACAAACATATATATATATATATATATATATATATATATATATATATATATATATATATATATATAAGTTAATAAAACAAAAGATATAAGAGGCAACTAATATCCTTAATTAGTGAACATCCGGATGAAAATAAAGCTCAATATACTGGATAGAGCATTAATAGCAATAGATCAAGTGAAAGAATAAAATTAGGTACGAATCAAATTTTATTACAATTCAAAGTTCAGGCAAAGTTCTTTAAAGTCCTTAACTCATGAGTTTTCAAAGAAAATCTTCACCTCAGAGGGCCATTACCGCAATGACATTACTGCAGGTAATACAAATTAAACTTTGAAAATATATAAAAAAATATATATAAAAATACATAAAGGTATATCGGCCCAAAACATACTTTTTGTAAAACTATACAGTTCATCCAAGTCAGCAGACCTTTTCCTAAACATTGAATTGTAATAAAATTTGATTCGTACCTTATTTTATCCTTTCACTTCATCTATTGCTCTCTCTCCCTCTCTCTCTCTCTCTCTCTCTCTCTCTCTCTCTCTCTCTCTATATATATATATATATATATATATATATATATACATGATACTTAAACTATCAGACTACGCCGCAGCCCACACACACCATGAAATCCACATACAAGAAATATGAGACTACCATTGGCGTCATCAGTAGAGAATATTCGGGCTCTGGATTCGAAATCCGAGTCACGTTCATGCGAGGTGAGTACTCTGCCACTGAACAGCCATAACTACACACAAGAGAGTATATTAACAGATTGATCAAATTGCGACAAAGGTCGACTGTTGAATGTACTTATTTTCTCAAGGGTTTAGCAATAAAACTAGTGAGAACCCAGCGTACATATTAATATTAGAGTTTTAATGTGAGATGATGTCTATAATTATTTCTACAACTACAACGATACCGACCACACGCACCATAAACGCCGTAATTTTTTGGTAAATCTTTCTTACTGAGGCCATATCACTCGTGTTAGAAGTAATGTAAACTATTATGTGTATATTTGGCAATATGTCTTTCAATATTACTCCTTAGGGAAAGCTTCGCTTAACTCAGCGTGAAATGTTTTGGCCTTACCTCCATATGTTTCTGTTTATATTCTTTTTCAGTGTAAATAGAACCTTAAGAAATTAGCAGGACAGTAAGTATTGCTAGTCTTCAGGGATAGATGTTTTCGAATTCAGAATCTGATTGGCTGCTTTCCAATGAAATACCATTGTAGACACAATATCTCCTTTAACATCAATAAACAAAAGTAAAACCAATATCATCAAATATGTATCATTCTGTGCTTTTATTTTAGTAACAATTTCGTTTAAATTCACACTGCAAAGTTATAAGGCTAATCCATAGTAGTGGTGGTGTATATCAGATGTATTGTAGTATTTCTAACACAGTGTTAATATAGTATATATGCTACATTCATATATCTAAATAGAATGATGTAAATCAATGCCGGGTCAAAGGAGATGTAGTCGGGAACTTTTAGACCGTCATACGTTATTAATTACTACCTATTTTTATTAGTATGTATATTGAAATCAAATGACAGAACAAAATGAGATCATATTGTAATATAATATTAGTTACAATATAAACAACTCTAACATCAGTTTCTTGACGATTTCCAAAAATACGTGAGCCAATTCATGCAGTAAAATTAACTCGCATCACCAGAGATCTTTGTCTAATTACTATCGTACTCTTAAAAAGCGACACTCCGTGGAAACAATTGTTGAATATCAAGCAAAACAACACCTCCAGATAATGGAATGTAACTGATACGCGTAAACAAAGATTTAGCATCATAAAATACTTCGATTCGAATGTTCAGACAAAAGTGCTTTGCACATCGACTTCCTACAGGTGGTTAACTCGTAAAAAATCAATAAAAATACTCAGTCACGATATTTGAGTGAATATAAAAAAAATAATTAATACAATTTAGAATCTAAGTACCAATAGTTTCTTAAAGTCGGTAGGTGTTTTCAAACTGATGTTCAACCAAACTTTTTATTAACATTCTAATCAAAGTGTTATGTGTTTGGAAATGTGCTTCAATATGTGTCAATTCAATTTATATTTAAATACATATACTGTGAAGTTTCGATTTGATTGTGTACGGATTTAATTTGGTAATAATACTGCAAGTTTAATTTACTGACTGTCATTGTTCAAGTATATTCGCTATACTCATTTTAACAGGTGTTTGAAATTGATTGGTTCAAAACAGATTTACAAAATTTAATCTTGTGTAATATTTTATAACCTGTTTATTGAGCTTCATTTTTTCCGGAATGTAATTCTGATAAAGAATCGAGTCCAATTATAAACACAAGGGTGATTATATGATACACAGATGTATTTATTTAAAAATATATTTATAGTATTGTTTTCTATATACATAAATAAAATAACCGTACATATATATATATATATATATATATATATATATATATATATATATATATATATATATATATATATATATATATATATATATATATATATATAATACACTTGTTACAAATATCCAGGGGGTATGAATCCGAAGGAAGTTGAAACCGGGTTTATGAGAGTGCTCAATGAAAATTCAGAGCAAAATAATGGAATAAAATCAAAAAATATATATATATATATATATATATGTGTGTGTGTATATATATATATGTGTGTGTGTGTATAAATGTATATACATATATTTCTTTACTTAAATTAAGCATTGTAAAGTACACGACTAGAGATTTTATTTAGCAATATCCTTTTATCAAGAAATATACACAAAATGTTCGGCTTATATTAAAGAGATGAATACTCTATATATTGATGATTTATTTCGGCAATGATACTAACATTTTCTGTGTGTCTTACTTGCAATAAATATGTGTTCATACCACATTAGCTAAGATAGAACATTGGCCTTGGTAATTCCACAATTGATTTACACGAAAATCGATTATTCGAACTTGAAGCGATACACTGAGTGCATACAATACCATCCCACACAGACTTAACCGATTGTTTCGAGAAGCAAATGAACGCGCTTTAACTGCAAGCGACCCTGAAGTAATATTAGTTACATTAGACCTATTTCATACGCATATTTATTATAATACGTTTACAAATAAAACGATTAATCTCGACAGAAAATTGTCAAAATTAAAGACACTTAACTGCCTTTTTTTTTAGAAAATAATATACTTAATTCTCTTAAGAATTGCTTATTGATATTTACATGAGAACTCATGCATATATAGCGATCCAAAGACGTATATATATATATGTATATATATATATATATATATAATGTGCATACAATATATATGATATGATATGATATGATGTGTATACAATATATATAGAATATAATGTGTATATATGCGTATATATATATTCATATATATATATATATATATATATATAAGTCATATACATTTATCAACGTAGACTTATATGACATAGCAACTGTAACTATACATTATTTTAATCCTTACAGGATTTATTAATTCAATATGACGTTTCAGTATATTATATGCATGTTTCGATATGCAAACGCAACAGTAAAAATGATGTTATCACTATATATAAATATGACAATACACTTGCTAGGAGTTACTAAATTAACCGAAAATAGGACTGTGTGACACTGCGTTGGGTTGATTTTAATATTACTTAATCGTCTAAAATAGTGTTATCTGCCAATGATAACTGATTTGTATACGTTGCTGTGTTTAGACAACATGTATGTGAAATTAAACAACATATATGAAGATACCACCCATGATGTGCACATGCACACATGTATATATATATATATATATATATATATATATATATATATTTACAGATGAACGATGAATGTAAAAGTTGTAAATATACAATATCTATTAGAACATTAAGTTCAGAGCAAGCACCTTCATATCCTTAATGCATGGACTTTCAAAGATGAATTATTTTCATCAGAGGATAAAATAAAGCCAATAATGTAATTGTAAATATTTTTCGGCAACGTTTAACTTTAAAAATCTTACATGAAATAAAACAAAATAAAGACCAAAATGGCTTGCTGACCATATCATATTAGGTAGAAGAAGCTCGACCGTACGGAAGCTTAAATAATATTTAAATGTTGAATTAAATTTAAGATAATTGCATTATCGTTTAATAATAATCTATCGGGATAATATAAATCTCAATATATTGAAACGAGCAATCAATTCATGAGATGAAAGATAAGAATAAAAATGTGTAAAGATATATATATATATATATATATATATATACATATACATATATATATATATATATATATATATATATATATATATATATATATATATATATATATATATATATATATATATATGTATATATACATAGAATTATTAAAAGGAAAAAGCTATACACACATTAAGGTTGATATACATTATGAATTATTTTGAGCCTTTTATTAGGTCTCATCAGGCTCTGTTTTAAGGTGCATTGAGCGTTTTTATTTGGATTCACAACGAAATATTGAAATCTAAAGACTATATATATATATATATATATATATATATATATATATATGCACATATGCATATACATATATATTGATATATATATATATATATATATATATGTGATTTTTTATTAATGTTTTTAATTTTTTAGGCATATTGAAACATACATTTCAGAACATAAAGTAATTATACTACTCAATAGTGTAAGGCGAGTGCTATGTTATATTCAATAATGTTTATTCAATTTTCATACCATATTGAGGGCAGATTTACGTAGTTTGATAAAACTTGTTTCTGCTGACACAAATATATTTGTAAACAGTGTGTGTGCATTTATTTGCTGGTGTGGCTATCTTCAGTGATACATATATACAAAAAAACAACACAAAACAATGAAAAACTAGGCAACGAGAGCCTAAAATACAATATGTAATAATTATCAACATGATATCTTTTTTATCACATATAGTATATTGTGGTGGTTACATATACGTATCTTATGCTTTTCGCTTTTTGAATTTATAATCATTTATCACCCCGTTAAAATGCTGACCTAAATATTCACGAATTAAGACATATTTTCACTTGCCGACTTTTGTTGTTTCGCAAAATTATTTCCTTTTTTCGGGTTGTAGCCATAGATTTGTCCTATTTTTATATTTCCCTTATAACATTATCGTTTTTATATACGAAAACTTAGGCGTCTCTCTCTCTCCCCCCCTCTCTCTCTCTCTCGCTATATATATATATATATATATATATATATATATATATATATATATTGATATATGTGTACATATTATGTGAACATTGGTGTAGTTTACCCATCTGCAGTAGTGTTTCGGCGGGACCAAGTGTTCAGACCTAAAGATGATTACAAGAATATAGTCTTGCAGTTAGTGGATGAGAAAAAACAAAAAAAATCAAAACAAAACTAAAAATAAAAAAAACAAGACAAGGTCATTTAACCAGTGACCGTTGGAAAAGTCTAAAATGTTACCGCTAGCGATAAGTGGATTGGGGCTAGCACCTAGGAACATTTCAGGGATCCAACATATCGTAACGTGTATTCTGACTATTGTAAATTAATATATATTACATATTCATCTGTGAATTAAGTTATTTTGTTTTTCTGCGTCTTCGATTTATTTATTTTCTTTTGAGTTTTTATAATACTTTTACTTTATTCTTGTTAAGCAAAACAGCTATACAAGTGTGGTATTTAATGCATGTTTTTCTACAAACCGGAACTAGTGTAAGACTATGGTTTAGATTATAAGTAAATACATACAATTGTTCAGTAAGAGGGACAAAAGTTAAAACATGAGTACCTATTTACTCATAAATAACGATGATATTGATCGGAGTGTATTAATAACATACTATAGATTTCACGATGAAAATGTGTATTTAATATATATATACAATGATATATATACAATGATCGGTAATTGGTAAAACTATGGAACTATGGAATATATTTTTTTAAAAAACAGATGAAGTATATTCTCTTCTGGTGAACTCTGACTGCTTTGATGTAAATATAAGTACCGCCTCTTTCGGAAGGAAACACATAGAAACATTCATGAGAACTGTGTTAATACATAATAGCGACTGAGGTAAACCGAAAAGCATACACACAACTATTTTTCATTTCATTTCAAATAAACAAAAACAGCACCTATTCACTGAAAACAAATGAATTCTAAATGTTGTCGCCTTTCGTAATTCATCTAACATTTAATGTACAGCTATTAATTTCATCAGAACTTAAAGTTTTGTTAAAAAACAAGAATTATTTCGTCTACGTCATTCTATGGCAAGCAATCTACTGATTCATTTATTACATTTATATAAAAAGTGTAACGCTTTACATAAATACTCTATATATTCAAAGTTACACATTTGAAGGTACATAATTCAGTGATAAACTTATTAAGCAATCGTCATCAGTTTGGAACATCCATTGGAACTGTTATGAATGTTGGAACATCCTTATACATTTTCTAACATCTTCCTGACTTTTTTAACATTCTTATGCATTTTAGAACATCCTCATTAAATTTGAACATCCTTATGCATTTTAGAACATCCTTAAGAAATTCGAACATCCTTATGCCTTTTAGAACATCCTTGTGAAATTTGAAACATTCTTATTAATCCTTATGAATTTTAGAACATCCTTATGCATTTTGCAGCATTCTTATGAATCATTATGAATTATGGAGAATCCTTAGGCATTTTGGAACATTTCTCTGAATTTTTAAATTTTTTTATAGAACTTATTAATTTAGGAACATCTTTATGCATATTAGAACATTCTTATGAATTTTGGAACATCCTTATTAATCTTTATTAATTTTCAAGCCTTTTAGAATATATTTATAAATGTTTGTGGAGTTTAGGACATTATTATGCATTTTGAAACATCCTTATGAATCCTTATATAATAACGGGTCGTATTCTGGGCTATATATAGTTTTATTGTGTGTTTCGAAATTAAAAAAAAAACTTACGAATTCTGTAGACGATTAAGCATAACGTATCAGATACCAATTATTGAACTCTAACCTTTCAGTTTATTTGGTGGATTTTCAAGGATTTTTAAGATACATGAGATAATCTAGACCAATACATTAATAATTCATATATTTGAGATTTGCTTGAATCTGATTAATAGCTATCATACACTAATGTAAAATGCGTAATGTAGTGTATTACGATTAAGCCTGAAATATCAGCCTCATATACAATAAGATTTATGTTGGATTTTTATGAATAAGTCCGAAATAAAGATCATCGACAGAATGTTTAACGTAATAATATCTTAATTTCAATATTTTTAAAGTCCCATAAAATTGGTGCACTACTGTCAGGACAGTAGTGCACCAAACAGGTTCCACAAATTAATTGTATTCTAGTATATATATATATATATATATATATATATATATATATATAATTTGTAGGTGCAAAGTTATAATCAACAGTCGAATGATGTTAGACGCATTACCATTATTATCTATATTAAAGATTGTGTTATGATAATATTATAAGAGAGGGATAAAGAACCAAGAGAAGAGGAACAAAGATGAATCACTTCGTACCTATCTTTTTTTCTTTATGAAAATTGTTTTTAAAAGAGTATAAAAAAAGGAGGTAAAATATATATATATATATATATATATATACGTATGTGTACGTGTGCATATCGTTAGTCAGCATTTAGAATGCATACCACTTTTGTTTATCTATGTATATAAATATTGACATAATTATGCAACCATGTATATATATATTCATATATATATATATATATATATATATATTCATATATATATATATATATATATATATATATATATTTGTGTGTGTATATATGATGTAGCACGGCAATGCAGTGGAATCAAATAACATTGTGTGTTCAGCGTTGTATGTGATTAATACAAATTTATCGCTCGAAAATGTATTATATTCCAACGCATGCCCACTTTATCTGCGGATTGAGCTATTCTGATACTCATTCATGTGACGTTAGTCTTACTGGTGCCATTTTTCCGTTAAACATCGGTCACGACCGGAAATTGTCAAGTTTGACTTGAATTCGACATGTTTAGCGGATGTAGAAAACGATGCATCTGCTGAAAGGAATTGCCTTTTGTTGATCAATCAAAGTTCGGAGCCACGTTCGTCTTTTCTGTGGCATTTCGTTAAAGTGTGCAGCGACCATTGTCTATCACAGCAGCTTTTCTTCACATCAGCCTACACGCAAATAATTTGAAATTTGGTTTAGAATAACTCATATTTGCATGAAGCATGATATATTGTGATTCAATAGAACAACATTCGCATTGTATGTATATGCATATACATATATACATGTTCTGTCTATTTGGGCCGCATTTCTCAATTTAGGCAAACACGTGTTTTATATAAATATACATTCTCCTATTGAGATTGATCGATTGACATGTACATATCTTAGTAACAATAGAATATATGTATATATATATATATATATATATATATGTATAGTATACATCTATGTTTATACACACATTATTGGCTACATGTGTGTATACATGTTTCGATTGTACACACGTCTATACACACATGTAACAAATAATGTTGGTATATAAACCAAATTATACTAAAGAACAGTAGTACTTGTTATTGAGCATTTTGTATAAACACTGGATTATCAACGGTTTTACATCTACAGAAACTAATACAATACGTTTAATATATGTATATACATATATATATATATATATATATATATATATATATATAAAATATAATATATGTATACATATATATATATATATATATATATATATGCATGTATATGCATTTATATATATATATATATATATATATATATATATATATATATATATATATATACATATATATATATATATATATGCATGGATATATGTATATTGTATGTCCGCGCACTATGTCTGATTACTTTTTAGTCTGTCTTGTTGTACTTAATCGTTTTTACATTGATAAACACATACGTGCACTTCTACCAGGGTTTTATTTTACAAGGTTACAAGGTTTTTTACAAGGTTTTTTTTACAAGGTTTTTACTTTTTGAACTCCTTGCTTCTATTCATGCTCTTTTTTCAATACTTTTCTTCAAAGCGCATCAAGGGGTTATAGAGGATATTGCAATTGAACTTCCGGTCGAAATTTTAAACACACATTTCAATAGCAATGCGATTTACTTCTTAACTGTTGATTTTTTTTATAAGCATATATACAACAATAAATATATGTAAACAAAGTATAATGTGTTATCAATGTTTCCTTTCTTATAATATAGTCGTGTATTTTTTTTATTTTCGTATATTTCTTACTGTGTTTCTCAGATAAACCTCTTTTTTGTCGATAGCTCATAGCTAATCCTTGTCGCTATATACGGTTACATCGATATTACATGTTTATGTCTCTTTTATTAACACTTTCATGAGAGCATTTATCTAATAATTATAATTGTAATGCGTAATTTCGAGTACATATCATGTTCTTATTTTTCGTATTTCTTCTTCATGAATTTGCTGTTTTTAATCATCATCCCTGTTTTTTGTGAGGAAATTTTCCCATTAATTATTCGGCATTTGTTCCGATTTTTTTTAAATAACAACAAAAATAAATGTGTACTTTCAGAATGGGCTACTTACATGTGTCACGTTTAAACTATTCATACTATTATTAATTGTTGTTTTTCTAAACAGTTAATATGTTAGAATGTTTACTTATTCAACAACTTAGTGTTTATTATATCATTAATTTTTCAGAAATTTAGATCAATTTTTTTTATTCCTATACTAGACATTTACATGCCCTTTGGATCGGATATCTAATTATTTGTTTGATTTATTTATTCTCACTCATATGTAAATCTTTGTTATAGTAATTTACACTTAATAAGACTATCACAACAAACGTTGGGGTTAGGGTTAGGGTTAGAATACATCCATTTATGTTTTAAAGTTATAGTAACGTTTTTTTCAGCGTGGGAATATAGTGGATAGTAAATGGCGGATTAACGTAGCGATTATTTTTGAAGTAGTTATTCAACAACATTTAAACTTTTTTCTAACATTCAGTCAAATATTACCACAGATATTTTCAAATTTGAACTGTAAGTATTAGCTTCAGCAATGCCTTATCTGAACTGTTAATATATTGAAAGCTGCATTTAAGAATTCTATAAGGTTAGATTGATATACAATCATCTAAGTTACCGCTGCAAACAATTATTCAGTGTTCATTATGAATAAATTAACAATTATTGAACAGCCAGTGTCATAATGTATGCAAACAATAACTTATGTTTAAAACATCGACAACGGGACATAGTCTATAAATTAACTTAATATAATAGACGTGTGAAATTGGTTAGTTGAAACGACCCCGTTGAGATTTTATCATCTGTAAAACTCGTTGGCAGCGGTTAGAACTTCATAGCTTAAATGTATGTGGATGTATCGATATTACTTTAGCATATAAGAACATATTTATTAATCGATTACATGTAAAATGAAAGAGAGGAAATAAAAAAGCAACACATGCTAGAAAACGCAGGTGACAGAAAAAAATGAAGGTGTTTGCTCCATTCACATCATAAACATGTTTACAAACAGTTGCCAAGTTAATCATACGAGCATTGAAGTTAGACTTTTTTCAATTCAAATCAATCTGCTTCTTTTCATAATATTCTCGGAGATTTTACACTTGTGATTTCTATTTGTGTTTAGTGGTTTTAAAATATGTTTCATCGTAGAAATATATATATATATATATATATATATATATATATATATATATATATATATAAAGTATAAAGGTATACTCAAAAAAGAATAAAAGGGAAATACCAGCAGAGTGCTCAATTAAATTAAATTATGAGCGTAATATTTTTATTTTTAAATTTTTAAATTTTTATTTTTAAATTTTTACATGTCTGATTAAAATCTGTATTTAAAAATAAAAATATATATATATATATATATATATATATATATACATATATACATAAACATATATGTATATACATATATATATATATACATATTTATATATACATATACGTATATACATATACACACATACATATATACACATATGTATATACATATACATATATGTATGCACCCACCCACCCACACATATATAATATATATATATATATATATATCAACAGAGATAGCGATTTACAGGAAAATCTTTATTGTCTGTTAATGTGTTAGACACAAAAATACGTACTCTAATAATACAATATAAAATACACTTTTTCTGACACATGCTTTTAAGTGCCACCTATGAAATGGTTGATATCGTTTTTTCTATGAAATCAATTCTTATTCAAAATACCAATTACGAGGTAACATTTATGTCGAAGTAATGCCACATATTTTATATCATCTATTAATATATAGTTCGTAATGCAAAAGAATGTTACATAGTTTCATTTTATTCGCACGAACCATACTAGCGTAAATATATGGTCGATGTGAATATTTTCCAATGAATCTAAAGTTCCTGCATATAGGGGCTATTCGCTACGAATCTGTTTCTCACAATCTAACAATTGAGTATAATATCTAATCTAAGCCGTATGTTATCATCTATACTATTCTGTGGCATAGCAATATTCGGCCTTGTAATAGAGCTTCCATGTGGCAAGCAATTCCTTCCAAATCTTAAGACTACCACATTGATGCATAATTTATCGTATAGTTTCTGCATTATAATTCTTTGACATATGGCTAACTCTATGTGCGAGGCCTCAATAAGTTAATAGAAGGAGACACTTTTGTAGATGTGATATTAACTTCAGATATCGAGTATACCTATCAACGTTGGTATGAACATACCACAGTAACATCTTTAGATAGTTTAATCGATGAAATCAACTGCGAATCGGAAAATGTATTATAAATGTATTGTAATACTTTTGTGCCGTAATGTTATCCTATGTCTATCTATCATATTATTTGTTCATTATGTATCTCTTTAGTGGTAGTCACAACACTTAATACTGTACTAAAACAACTTGCACATATCGCAAGCATCTGCTTCTGAGCTTCGAAAAGTGTGTGACTCAATTGTTTCATTTAACGGCCTGTCAATGTATTCTTGTGTATTTAATTACGAATTCAGTTTAGTTGGCGACGTTTAAGCTTCAACTTTATTAAAATGTAAAAGATACAATTGCGTATACTAAACGTTGCAAAATCTTCACATATACAATGGAGTGTTGTGGTTTTACAGACTTATACTTTTCAAAATGTTCAATCCGTAATTTATAAATAGTAGTAATTCGATATATTGTGCTGTTACAGGTAGGTTTCCACCATGTAATGTCACACCTCAGAATAATGACAACTTATGATTATTAACACTTCTCAAAACTCCAGAATAAGGGTATTACTCCGAAGTGACGCTTTGTGTGATAAGCAATTATAGGTGGTTGAATGGATTCGAGTAGTTTCTAAAGTTAGTAGAGAGTTAGCAGGAAAAAAAGATAGAAACGAGATCGGACAGAGTGCACAGGAGGTGGAAAGTTGTAGTAGTTGCTAGAATATGTGTGCGTTATATATATATATATATATATATATACATATATATATATATATATATATATATATATATATATATATATACACATATATATATATAATATATACATATATATTATATATATACATATATTATATATATACATATATATATATATATATATATATATAATATATATACATATATATTATATATATACATATATTATATATATACATATATATATAATATATATAAATATATATATTATATATATACATATATTATATATATACATATATATATACATATATATATATATATACATATATGCATATATATAATATATGTGGGTATATATACATATATATATATATCTATATATATATATATATATATATAGAGAGAGAGAGAGAGAGAGAGAGAGGCAGACATACAATTATACACCCAGACAGACAGACAGACAGACAGAAAGCGAGTGCAAGATCAAGTGCAAAAAGTAGGCGAGCAGCGGCATTAATTAATTTGATCATCCTTACTATAAATGACGGACCCACTTGTTCGTTTTAATTAAATTATAATGCAAATGTGATCATATACATTTGTATTTTTCATTCACAACCGCAATATCACTTCAACTATAGCAGTATGTTTTTATTTAAGTGAAGTATTTCAGATAAGTAAAACTTGCAAATATAACACAGTTCAAGCTTGCGCACTCTTTTTATTAAGTATAACGAAAAAGTGTCATTCAGTATTGTGTTACAAAGCTATATAAGTGCCGCTATGTTCTATATTATTGTTTTAATACCGGTGTGGAGATCATAACTTGATTAGTTAAAACACATTCTGTACATATATTTTTTAAACAGATAGTAAAAATATATTTTAGTTCCTGTAGATCATAACAATTCGTGTTTTTCTTTAGGAAAAACGACGTAATACATAAACAACTACGGACATTCTCGAACTTATATTTGCTAGTCTTTTTAATTCCGTCAGTGTTGCATGGATATTCTCTTCATTCATTTCCTAGCTGGTCTTGTTTTAAAATTTATTTTTTTTGGTGTTATCCCTAATACTAGATTTACACAATTAGTTACATTTACGGATACATCCAATTTTATATAGCTATGCATCTCATTCTACTTCATGATCAGTATTATTAAACCAGTATATGTTAAGCCATCTAGGAGCATAGATGTTTGTTGGGCATCCGTAATTGGGGATGCTCAAGTTGATTAAGATGTATCTGATAACATTTACTACTTGTATTCATAGTTATTAATCATGGCGTTAGTTTTTAGATTGACTTTTGAAAAATGTTTGCAGATAAAAAGGCTGACACATTATTCTGTTATTTTCATGAGTGATTTGCGGGAACGCGTCAGCCACATATTCTTGTCATGATAGTTTAACATTGCAAATGTATATGTAAACGTCAAACACCCATGAAATACTGGTAGCTATTCTCGTATGAAGATGCTTTATATCTCGCCTGAGACGCATGCGTTCATTCTGTCCGTTAAGCGATGCATGTGCTATTCCAAACTTAGGCGTGTGACACACCGGGCAACAAACTAAGAATCAAAGGCTGTAAATCTTAGAGTAATTTCGTATTTGTTACTTTTATTTTTAGAGATGCAACGGCTGTATTGACTGTAAACTTTTCAAATGTTACCATTTCCAACAACCCTCAGGAGGCGTAAAGGCCGTGGGAACGAGGCACCCCCATTAATATTATCATAACAAGTCCTGTCGCGACTGTACGAGTTATACAAACCCAGGTGGTATGAAGGTGTAATTACCCAGATGCGCCAGACAAACACACGAATAAATAGACTTTCATTTTGTTTGTAGTCAATTTCACCTAAATTCACCTAAATTCATATTTAATATTAATTGAATAGCAAAACATAACAGCAATATAATAACTACAAATTACATGAATATCCAAGGCAATCCACAATAACATTTTATATTGTTGTCCAATTAGTAATTAGTGTTTCTATTACAGTGAGGAGACCGTCTAAAAAACTATCCCATATAATTCACGTTTCAGTTATTCGCCATTAATGGCAATTATTGATAACATATTGTAAACAATATAGTAAACAATTTGTCAAGCTTTTACAATAATTCTCCTCGTGAATATTAACACCTTACCCCATTGAAAATATGGTGTACCGTATGAAGTAGTTTACTAAGTAGCTTACTAAGTAGCTTACTAAGTAGATCTTATCGAAGCCTTATACAATGTCATCTCAGCAATGTTTGGTGTTTCACCCTCAAAGTAGAATACCTATTATCGAGGATTATTTGTATACATTTCATTGAACACAAGTAACTTTGACTATATATATATATATAGACCTTATCTTAAGCGTGAAATATTAAAACGGGGATCATCAGCTATTTGCTATGTAACTGTTTCGGAGATTTAAAAACAGGACAGTCATAATATTCATGACTATTCAATGGTACTGATCAAACGACGATTTCCCCAATAATCACATGTACAAATACTTCAGCTAAAATTTAATTTATATATACATAAATCATAATAATAATAATCATCATATGTTAACCGTTACACTACCGTGTGATATGGTAATTTACATATCAAATAACATTAATTATAACAATGATACTGATAATTCTATCCAAACACTCCACTCAAGAACAATTCTGCAACATGGTAAATAGCAATAAAATTATATAGGAATAAAAGTTGCATTGAAAAAAGTTTAAGTACCTTAGGTACCATATATGCAAGTAGATAAGAGGAAGGAAACCTAGTCATACATATATATATATATATGAGGAAGTTGGATTAATAAACATTAAACAACAACATAAAATATGATCGGAACACGGCACATCGAATTTCATATCTTAAAACGGTATCCATTTATTGTGCATGAAACGTGATTGTTTTAGGACGTACATTGTTTTAGATATCTGCTAATTTTTATTATCAATTATGTTATTTAAATACTTGTATATTGACGAAGAATCCTATGGTAATCTTCTGAGTATGCACTCATATCTTGTCTGAAGTATTAAACGAGAGAATCTAATCCATCGACCGAAGCAAAAAAACCGTGGGAAAATATGAAGCTTCAATAAATGGAAACACGTTGCTTCGTCTTTAAATAAAAAGTCATGCTGTGTGATGCTACTTACGGGTATCAATGATTCACAGGTGCAGCACATGTATATTTAGTCGTGAGAAAATACTCGCAAATAGATATCGAAAGAAAGACAAAATGATAAGCCCCACTTTTATTTTCTTTCATCGTACGCTTGTCTCATATATGAACATGTAAAAATCATTGAGAAATGTTTATCTAAATATTCGTAATAGAAATAGGCACATACCAGCCAGCCAGACGCGCAGATTGTACGGCATCAAGTGTCATGATTGTACAAAAGTTTACTATGGAGAGACACAAAGAAGCAGATGGGCTGTCTGAATACAGGTGACGCGAAAACTATTTTTTCTAATGATTGAAGTTGTTGACAACAAATATATGATATGAAGAATGCATAATCCAGACCCACATATGCTAACTGCCACTTATATCCCTCCATACTAGTATACTATATATATATATATATATATATATATATATATATATATATATACATATATATATATATATATGTATATATATATAAATAGAGAGAGAGAGATACAAATACATTTATTTATATATAGATATACATACACATATATATATATTCATACGTGTGTATGTGTGTATATATATATATATATATATATATATATATATATATATATATATATCAATACAAATATATATATAAATATATATATATATATATTTATATATAAATATATATGTGTATATATGTGTATATATATGTATATATATAAATATATATATATAAATATATATATAAATATATATATATATATACATTTAAATATATATATATATATATATATATTTATATATATATATATATATATATATATATATATATATATATATATATATATATATATATATATACACGACACCCCCACGTAATTAATAATACAATTCTTCGAAGGTATGTTTCACTTACGGATAGAATAAGCTACTCTAACATACGTAAACTCATTCGCGATGGAAAACAACACACAAATGCGGTAACCCCTGTGCAAATAATACTTGGTATGAGTCATACATGAATGGCTCTGGGACAATAGGTAGTGTTCTGGTTATGCATGCAATTTCTTTGAAGAAAAAACAGTGCAATTTACACTAGGCTATATATATATATATATATATATATATATATATATATATATATATATAAGTATATGCGTCTGTGTTCATGTTGCTGTTAGTCTGAATGTCGGTAAGACACTTTCGTTTTCAACGATATGAACCCGTCATTCTAGAAGACAAACAATGGCATGCTTCTTTTGTGTAGTTATGCGAGTAAGATTTGCAACGCACTCACTGAAGGCGCATCTGTCAAATATATAAATAACTTTATGTAACTATTTGGCATGTGAGTAAAATGATATTGACAATCGCAAAGTGTGATATAAGAAAAGAAACAGGATGCGTGCATACATATATGCTTGCAAAACACTGATTATGTTGGATATTGCTAGCTTGCTTGTCATCGAGCACTTATTATCGTACGTAAATCATGTAAATATGCGAATAAAGAAAAAGAGGCACACAAAATTGAAATCAGTGAGACAGGTCGAATTGCGGCAATTATTTATAAGGGAAGGACGAGGGGCGAGATATTAAATTGTCGAGAAGAGGGAATACATGCGGAGAGAAGATGATCGTTTATTAACATATTACGCTTTATTTTCACTTTATTCCCTTTTTTCCTCTCTTTTTCTCACACTCTTCCTACACTGTCATGTCAGAGACAAACGTACCGAGAGGCTGTATCATGATATCACAGTATATTCTGACTGTAAAGGTTATGTCTTGTGTAATATTGGCACAAACCTAATAATGAACACGTGTAACATTTTAGAAATTAGATATTTAATAATATACATAAAATACGGATCATGTTTTGTTTAGTATATTTATAAGTGTATATCTTTATCGATTAAGTAGTTGGTCTATAAAAGTGTGTGTTTAAATAGAATATACATCGTTGTATGTGTTAATATTAAATTAAAACATATTTAGTCGGAGCTCATTTCGTCGGTCGGTTTGTCATGCTTACATTTTAAAAAAACATATTTACTTCAGTGTTTCACACTCAAATTTGAAATACCGTGCGTATATGTCACGCTTTACTTTTAAAACACATTTTCATGGATCAACGCCTTCAGTGTATGGATTAATCGTATGCATATTCTATTGTGTTTGAATTACAAAATATACACCCATTCTACGGATGTTAGTAACATCCAACTGTCGTGATGCAACATGAACCCACATTACACACATTACCTATTTTGTAAGAAATTACTACTCATCATGAATTCAACACACATAAATTGCATTGCTGCATGTTCACTTAGAATGTAATATTATGATTATATTCGCTACGACGACTAATAAAAGATCCCCGTGGATATCACGCGAATTAATATACTAAGAAAGACATATGAAAATAGATAAAAAAGGTCTTGCTAAGTGAAAACCAATTGACATCATGACAGCTCTCTATGTGACATCATTGTTTAACCAAAAAAATATTCTCAAATGTAAGTAGCAAGCATTTTTGATGAATTTCTTTAATTTCGAAAATTACTTTTAGAATATTTATATATATAATATTTAATTTCTCAAAAGTTGTTATATGTTGACCTTAACAAAATGGGATTTTTAGCATTTGTTGGAGGTGAACGTTTTTGTCAGATAGTGTAAATGTATGTAAGTAATGCACATGCTTTAATTGTTATTTTTCCTCCATTATGCGAAAACAAATGCATACAACCTGATTCAGAGCTATATTGATATTGGGTATAGTTTTAACCCATTAGTTTAATAGGATTGATGATTTTAGCACGATGCTTTGCATATTGTTTGTTATAATGTTAGAGATTATTTTATTCACGGCAACTTCTGGTAAAATTATTCAATCTATAGGGTATGGGTCAGTCATTTTCTACGAGAAATATCACCTAAGTTCGCTATGAACATTCGCATACTTTCCTTAATAGTTTAATTGCATAGGCTATTCCATAATATTTAAGGCTTATACTTGAGTCCCAAAAGTCATAGCAATAAGATTTGTCCCGGGCATCACTGGAATCATGTGATACTTGTAAACAATCCATATTGAACGATGTTGTGCTCTTCGACTTAGAAACGCTTTAGTATTTACTCTGTTAGATTATCTTAAGATGTACAGTGAGCTGTGCATTGAGGAGCTATTTCATGTTTTGCCTATATTAATATATAATCGATATGCTTTCTGAAAAAAAGAAGAAATGCACGCTTCTGCATATGATGTGAATATATTAACATTAAATATATTTATGCGTTTCGTCTGCATATTTATAAGTGACAACCAGGGAATAACATCTCAACATAATATAATCATTCAATAGAAATGTATACAAAAAAGACAAGTAAAATACATAAAAGCATATCTCATGTATCGGTCTAGGGGATATGAAATCTAAAACTTAGAAGACTTTATGTGATTTACAAATAAATTGTTTCATTATTGTTATATATATATATATATGTAATTATTTTTATATATATATATATATATATATATGTAATTATTTATATATATATATATATATACATGTAATTATTTATTTATGTATTTAAAAAATAATAATATTAAGTTATTTTTACCTACATACGTTAGCGTTTCCAGCTGTCGGTCTCATCAGTGCAGGGATGATACTCTCGGACGGTCGCACGGTTCGAACCCCTGACATCACCGTCTTTTTTATTTAAGTTTTTGATGGTGGTACGCATTGAGTTATATAGTTGTCTATCTTTCATATAGTATGTGTCAGCTTATTTTACATTGTTTAAGACTTAAATCGGTTTTGATTTATTGTTCATTTTACTAGTGGTACCGGAACTGGGGTGCACCAAGTATTCAACCACTCACACAACCATATATATATATACACACGTCTTTATCTATATATGTATAGTTATTGTTTTCTCGCTTCATGTACGACTTATTTACATCCTTTTTTCTTTTCTTATTTCAGGTAAGTCTTTAATTCAGTCGGTGACACTGACCTTGGAAGGTAAGAGGTTAACATACTTTACTTTAAGATACGCACTAAATTAAATATTACAAATATATCAAAATCTATCTATTTAGCAATGTATATTATTATGTAGTTTTATCTTGCCTTCATTCAGATTGTGAGTGTATATATATATATATATATATATATATATATATATATATATATATATATATAATTATAAATTTACGTTGCGTCTGCATATTAGTATGTAACATATTTACAAACTAACTGATGAATGGATGTAGCCTTCTTTCTGAATTATCTTATGATCCACTTTCTACTAGAATACATCTAGAAGACGTAGTAAGAAAGAGAAAGGTGTGATTTAGTCCGCTTTGTAAACTACGCGATAAAATCAATATTTCAATTCATTGAACAGTCTGTAAATACTCTTTGTGGCAATTCCATGATCGAGCTTTAAAGTTGGAGGTTACTCCACCTTGCCTGACTAGAATTTTACAACAAGGGACGGTTACAGGTTTTTCTGCCCATTCGTTCGGACATTTCATTTCGAACTCCGCTCGCCTGTAAGACTTATGTCGTGTCGTGAAAGACCTGGATACTTCCTAATAGCTGTATTCATGTCCTCCACGCGTCGTTTTCGTCTCGACAGCCTCGTTTTCGAATCGGCAGGTCTCGGACGCTTCCGCGACCTGTCGGATCGATGTGGCCGAGCAGTCACGGAAATTAGGCGCAAACCCTGGAGTAGTACACAAACTAATAATGTAATGCTAGTAATTGTTAAAACTGGACTTATGTTGCCAATCTTTTAAAAGTGCATTACATAATTTTGATTATGCAATGATCTAAACTGTCCAGCTTAATATTATTTGGTCGTGACATCCGATTTACATCTCGAGATTAAATTTAATCTCAGAAAATCTTGTTTGTGTTGTGTCTAATCAATATGAATCAAACTCAATGAAAATTGGAAATATTTGAATCTTTACATAACTATTATTTTCCCCACCCAATAAAACACATTAAAATAATACAAAAACAAACACTGAAATAAATTATCGTGACATTTTTAATCAGGAAAAACGACTGTTACACTAAAATAAGAGAGATAATGTTCTCTTTATATATGCATAATTTTATTTCCTACTGTACAGAGAATGACTTATTAAATTTCACATAACTTTATATGTGTTAAATGGGGCAAATATGTGGTTCGTTTTTTAAGTTGATATTAATGCAATTTATTGTCTACACTCGTTTTTTAAAATCTTTAACATTTATCCAAGGTGCCTGGTTGTAAAACGGCAACGCGTCCAGTTAACTAGCCGGACTGAGCGAAACACATCTTTCTGTTATATTATTCTTACCAGAAACATGAACTATATGTGTGCAGGGGTTTGTAGCCCTTTTCTCATTTCTGTAGTAAAAGAATCAAATGTCTGTAGTCTTTTTATTTATCTTTCGTTTCAAGGCCTTCAATATGAGCAAACATGTAAAAAAGTATTTTACTCGGAGGCTTATTATACACTGACATCAACACACTCTCTGCGCGAAATACAGGATTTGCAAAACAAGAATATCAAACGATATTCTTTGTACGATGATTTTAGCAAATACAATATATATATATATATATATATATATATATATATATATATATCACTAGATACAGTTAATGAATAAAATAAGGTGCAAATGAAATGAATGAACAGTATAAGTTTCACAAAAAAGTATGTTTTTAGCCGATATATTTCATGTGTTACATGTGTTTATGTATTTTATATATTTTTAATATATTTTCAAAGTTTAATTTCATTACCTGCAGTAATGGCATTGCAGTAATGGTCCTCTGAGGAGAGGATTTTCTTTGAAAACTCATGAGTTAAGGACTTTAAAGTACTTTGCTTGAACTTTGAATTCTAATAAAATTGGATTCGACACTTATTGTATTCTTTCACTTTATCTAGTGCTATTAATTATCTATCCAGTATATTGAGCTTCATTTTCACCCGGATGTTCACTTATTAAAGATATTAGTTGCCTCTTACATCTTTTGTTGTATTAACCTTATTTACACACACACACATATATATATATATATATATATATATATATATATATATATATATGATGGACTCTCCCGTCGATTTCGACGTATGAGTGCCCCATTTGGGTCTCCCGCGCGTGAATTTGTAATAGCAAGGGTTGCGCAATCTCCAAAAACCGCTCTCCTGAGTCGGCATTGCTTGATTCCAATGGCAAGTAGTAATACAATACGACTGGAAACAATGTCGAGATTAGCAGAGAGCACATACAGCACCTGGTATTCCCAAATGGTCACCCATTTAGTACTGGCCAGTGTGTCAACGTAATTGTGCCGTATGGCACCCCCCCCCCCCCCACACACATATATATGTATATACATATATATATACATACACATATATATATATATATACATACATATATATACATATATATATACATATATATATATATATATATATATATATATATATATATACATACATATATATATATATATATATATATATATATATATATATATATATATATATATATATATATATATATATATATATATATACATACATATATATATATATATATATATATATATATATGTGTGTGTGTGTGACATATGGCACAATCACGTTGACACACAGGTTCCCGTTAGATCAGCGAAGTTAAGCGGCGTCGAGCCTGGCCAGTACTAAATGGGTGACCATTTGGGCATGCCAGGTGCTGTATGTTCACTCTGCTTATCTCGGCATTGTTTCCAGTCGTCTTGTATTACTACATATATATATATATATATATATATATATATTACGCCTGGCAGATATGTTTTAAATGAATAATGATCGGGAGATAACTTCAGGTGTGTATTCTGTATATAGGATTATATAAATATGTATACCTATTTAAGTTTATATGATAAGAGGAACATCATACCCATTTGTTTTGGCATTGCGCCCAATAATGCTTAGTGAATGAGTAGATACACCGGGTATTATAAATGTGTACTCATGACAAATGAATCACGCAGAAATACCTCACAGGCAAACTTCATTAAGCATAATAATTTCGCCGGGGACTAACACAAAACAATGTTTCTATTGCTTATGAAACATTATATTTTTACTTTGTATTTGCGAATAAATAATGCAAAGCTCTAATATCAGTGCCTCACAATTAAGTGAATCTATTGATAACGCTAAGAAACAGGGTAGGCAGATTAAACTATTGCGATAGCTTGAAATAGTGTATTACAATGTCGAACGGTGGCATAGATAAAAATAAACTGTCTAGGGATGCTCAAAGCAAATTAAATTCTACCACTACATCAAATTTGGTTAAAAATAAGAATTAAAATGCGAATCCTGGAAACTTACACGCACCTCCCCCCCCTTTATAGCTTTAAGTAAATACATCCCTAAAAAATATTTCTCAAATGATTGTGTGGATTAGAAATATTAATCAAGTCGGATAAATCCTTCTATTGTTTTTGCCTAAGATAGCAATACATACGATTATTATAACACCGCATATGTAGTGTCTATGTCTTATTTGTTGTCAGAGTAAAGTAAATAGCAGTGATGTCACAAAGAAAATGGGATTACTATATTGGTCGATACATACGAATAGTCTTCACTAAAACATACAGATATATATATATATATATATATATATATAACTATATATATACAAACACATATATACATATATATATAAATGCAGGTATATATATTTATGTATATATATATTGTATTGGCCAATCCTATATTTATGCACGAGGGTTTGTATATATATGCTATTTATATTAATTAAAAATGTAGTATGTATTACTTTATAGAGATTATGATATACATTCTTTATCACTACCACATTTACGTAAACCCATTTTATCCATTGAAAAAGGCACATAATACTTTCAGCAGTGATATATCGATTATAGTAGTGTTTCTAGTGAGAAAAAGAATAGCATTTTCTAATGCATGACCTATTCATTTTCAAGAGGGCTAAGGTTATTGCTGGTCGCTTTATATAACCTCGCCAGGGTAATGCCAACAAGGCGGATCGTGGCTAATTCCGAATCTACCCAGAAGGGCTCCTTGTTTGTGCCGATTGATTTCCCACTAACAACAAATTGTGTGTATCTGCGGCAGCAGAAGTATACTACTAACAATACGTTACCAACATCTAAATGGTTATGCGTATCCGTTCGTTTACTCCCAGGTTTCAACAGATAATATTGGTGTAAATATTTATATATATTTAATAATAGATAATTAAGTATGCATTTTTCGATGAAATTCATCCTGAAGTGTTACTCATCTACAACGTTTCAGTAATCGTGCAAATTATGAATATCTAATTTCTATGACGCGTTTTGAGGGAACGTATGTTGATGAGCGATGATCTTCTTATCGTTGACTGTGTTTTATTATTGTGGCGCGCTATTGTAAAAATGGTACGAGTTCATTTGATTCCATCTAGTTTTCTTAACTTCGCAATGTGACTTGTAAGGTTTACTTTGTCTTGTCCGGTTCTCTGCCCTGTTGAACTTGATTGTAAAAGCAGGGGCATGATTGATTTGCTTTTAATGTAATCTTCTCTGAGAACACGTATCGCATGTAAATCAAATTCCGCGCCGCTCAAACAGCTCTATCAGTTCGATACTGCTAGATGACCCGATTAAAATAAACACACACATACACACCAGGATTTATGCATACTACACAATCATATATATATATATATATATATATATATATATATATATATATATATATATATATATATATATATATATATATATATATATATATATATATATATATATATATATATATATATATATATATATATATATATATATATATATATATATAAAGAAGGATAGTGGCAGAGACAGAGACAGATAGTAATATGATAGGAGCGATATGATAAAAAGCATTACACTTTTTGTTCATGGACGAGTAAATTATTCGATATATTACGTGTAGACGTACTCAATATACGTGTTTCAGATATTTTAAAGCTACTTGCAACACACCGCATCATATACGACATTAGTGTTGCTACAAATTATCAATATTTCAGCAAATTAGTAATAAATTATTTTTCAGAGAAACATACTTAAATGAATTCTAATTGCATAACGAACCATTATTTACATATATATTATAGAAACTCCAGTATATACTTATCAAAATGCGGCTGTTTCCATCCGAATCATAGGGCATTCAGCTAGATAAATTCTTCGAGAAGAGACAGACAAGTTAGTATGCCACTGACTTTTCATAGGTAGATGTCTACTATGCTCTATTGATATATTTATTATTTTCAGACTTACCTCTTTAATAAAATATATACACGTAATAGTGTGTTGTATATGGTAGTTTCAATCGGGAATGAATCACAGGCGTTTTTCCATAGCGTAATTTTCATCAGACTATTATATACACACACATATATATATATATATATATATATATATATATATATATATATATGTATATAATAGTTATATATATATATATATATATATATATATATATATATATATATATATATATATATGTATGTATATAATAGTTATATTAGCTTTTACACAAATACATATCTCACCTAAAATCAAGTTCTAAAATATAATACTGTATACGGCTAATTATGTTTGGTAGTTAAGTATTTAGATATATACTACCCAATGTGTGTTTTAAGACAGTAATACAATGTGCAAACGTTTTTAATTCTATAGTAAAATTGTCTAGAGGAGGTACATCTATAAATAAATGGAAGAGTCATTTAAGAGATAATTACTATTCATTTAATAATTGTAGGAGCAATCCCACATTTATATTAAGTCTGCAATATTACTATTAATGTGTGTTCTCTATTCCCGCCAAATAATCATATAGATACGGAATTTTGGTGTGTTTAAAGTGTAAACAAAATATGCATTAGAATGTATTATATGACATTTGAACAAAGTGTCTACGCTAACATTCGGAAAGAGTGTACGTCCAAGCCTTGTAAAATATACCGTCCATATGGACCATTTATACCTTGTATGTGTACAGTAATAAGTGTGTTTACATATGTATAGTTATACATTTAAATTGGCCGTTTACAATTTTATATAGTTATTATGGCAAAACTTGATTGGTCGTTTTGCAATCAATAGCGTAATGTATCCCCTCTTTCTGCCGGCTTCAGTTTTCTTTTCTACTCTCGGTTTAAACATCATCGTCTAGAAAGCAGGGATTTACAAAAATGAATACGTCTCTATTCGTTTATTTATAACGCATTCATTTATATATTTTCGACATATTTTCCATTTGGAAAAAAATATAGAAAAAAAACGAAAAAGCAGCTGTACGTAAGAACTGTCGTTTCAAATTTAATTTGATATTTTACGGAAAATAAATGGTCGAACAAGATTGCTCGAAAAACTTTATATTACGGAATATAATTAAACCATAAGAATTCCAGTAAAATCATCTTAGACTGAATTAGGTAGATAAATATGGTATTTACAACTACTCGCTCAATCCAAATATAAATATCATAAAAAAATTAAAAATAAATTGTGATGAGCCGATAACACTTTGATGTATAAATTAAGCGTGACAGATCGACGAGAATCATATTTCAAACTTGTGCAAAACCGACGAGAATGTTGTTTCAAATAATAGCGTGACATCCAGAGGAAGATTGGTGACGGAAGCATAAGCGGAACGTAATGTGATTTACTAAATAAGATGCGTCCATTCACTATTCACGGTTAATGTTGAAATAGTAATTAGCTTTAAACTATCGTGATGTTAATCTCATTCGAGAGAGTCCCTCTTTTGAAAAGCTGGGTTTTTAAACGGAGACTTCATGTCTTACTCTGCCAATATTTGGAGGCAATTACATAAACACAGACGAAATGAACATAAATTTAAAAAATATTAAACAACTCACTGGCCGGCAATTTGCTGATGAAAATTAGTGTCTCTATCTGAAATAAAATGCGTGCTGTCAATGTGTACGTGTACCGAGGAAAATACCATGGAAATGATGCGTGACATAACAAACGACCTACGGAGCTGCTTACTGAGTTTTGAAGACGCAAATAACCACAAGACATTGTTTCATTATTTATTCTATACATTTATTTATCCAACGTCAAAAGTCCTAATAGAAAAAAATAGAAAATGAAGTATATAAAGGAATGACAGCCTAAATCTTATTCCAATCAAGGAATACGAAACACACGTGTGCTACTAAACATTCATATCTATATTCATGGAACAGCATAAAACACCAAATAATATATGCTGAATCTCATCGATTATTTTGAAAGCAAAAAACTATATTTCCTGAATGCTGACTGCTTGATTTTCTGTCATATAGATTTTGTTCCGAACTGTATTTGATAAGTTCTGTTTTTGTACAGTTGTCTCTGTATGTAAACAATTTATATATTAAACCTGTTATTAACGAGAAATGGGGTCAGAAATATTTTTTTATAGTGATGAATAACACTTTGCCGGTAAATAGCATGTCCTTTTGACGTAATATATGTCGGTATGTAAAATATATTGATATCTCATTTAATATTCAAATGCATTATAATGGATATAAAATAGATCAGCCTGTAAAAACGTAAATTTGTAGTTGAATCTAAACATTGTAGTATTTTAAATTCTGTTTCAAAACATTTCTTAAACGGTTTTTTGAAGAGTCTATTCAAAGTGTATACACATGTATACAGATAGATAGATACACACATATATGCAATAACAGCTATAATACCCCCATAATGAAAGATCCAAAGAAGAATCTTCTATAGAGACAGCATTATTTCATTTAATTATTTGCCTGTCGGTGGATTTTCCAAAGTATAAATACCAGAGTACCGACAACGTGGGCCATGGACGCTAACAAAACCCAAACAAATATAGTCAACAACATGATCTTTGTAAATCACCTCAAGCGGTATACCAGTTAAAACGCTGACTGTAAATATTTTCTGTCAATACATTTGGAAAAAAATGTCGAACTGCATAGTTAAGTTAACCCAACATTCTTGAATAGCGTCAAACAAGTTGATCATCGATATTTTATCATTAACACTATACATTACCCGCTCTTCTAATATATATCCTGGTCGATCGATATGTTCTATCAATATATATATATATATATATAAATATATATATATATATATATATATATATATATATATATATATATATATATATATATATATATACATAAATATACATATACATATAAATATATATACACATATATATAAATATATACTATATTTATATATATATATATATTTATAAACAAATATATATATCAATATATATATATACATATGCATATCAATATATATACACATATATATATATATATATATATATATATACATGTACATATCAATATATATATATACATATATATATATAAATATATATATATATCAATATATATATAAAAATATATATATATACAAATATATATATATCAATATACATATATATATATATATATATATATATACACATATATATACATGCATATATACACATATATATATACACATGTATATCAATATACAGGGTGTTTCAAAAGTCTTGGGAACATAACGATTTTTAATAACTCAAAAACTATTAGGAGTTGAAAAATGAAATTGGTACCGTTGGAAAGGTTAAAGTTTCAAGTTTTGTGGGGAATCTTCAAAGTTGCTCAATATGAGCACCATTCGTCACACGGCAGACATCTAGTCGATAGTCCATTACCTGCCAAACGCGTTCCAGCATCTTGACGTCAATGGTTCCCACAACTGCCGTTACTCGAGCCTTTAGTTCGTCAATATCTCTTGGAAGGGGCGGCACATAGACTTGTTGCTTGACAAAGCCCCAAAGGAAAAAGTCACACGGGGTAAGATCTGGAGACCTAGGAGGCCAGGGCATGAGAACGTTATCACCTCGCACAGATCTCCCAATCCATCTACCAGGCAGTCTTGTGTTAAGAAACTGCCTTACTCTAAGACTCCAGTGTGGTGGTGCACCATCTTGTTGAAAAATGAAGTCATAAGATTCTGCTTGTTCCAACTGAGCCATTAACTAGTCTTCCAGCATGTTGAGATAGGATTCACCAGTGATAGTTGCCTCTTCAAAGAAGAACGGTCCATAGACACCTTTCTTGGAAATTGCACAAAACACGTTCACTTTTGGTGAATCTCGCTCGTGCTCAAGAAGTTCATGAGGATTCTCAGTACCCCATATGCGAGTGTTATGCTTGTTAACTTTGCCATTCAGATGGAAGATCGCCTCATCGCTAAAAACAAGCCGGTCATCAAAGCCGTTATCTTCCAACTTCTCTTGCATTGCAATGCAAAAGTCACGGCGAAGTGGCTTATCAGTATCCTTCAACTTTTGGACCAACTGTAGCTTGTAAGGTACCATTTGCAGTCGTTTCCTTAAGACACGCCAGACAGTTGCTGGAGCAAGCTGAAGTTCCCTGCTGGCTCTTCTCACTGATTTACAGGGGCTCCGCTGAAAGGCTGTCCGAACTTGCTCAACTGCATCTTCTGAAGTTGAAGGGCGACCTGTTCGCTTACTTGGGCACAAACACCCATCTTTCACAAATTTAGCATGCCATCTGACAATGGATTTCCTTTCAGGGGCTTCTTTTTTAAATTTCCTGCGAAATGCACGCTGAACACATGTCCACGATTCAGTCTTTGCAAATTCGAGGACGCAAAATGCCTTGTCTTGTTTAGAGAACGCCATTACTGCACCTGGAAAGATAACACGAAAATCATTAGTATGACCAAAAACTTGATTAAGCAAGCTTTAAAATGGCACCAGTTTCCTTTTTCTACCTGGAATAGTTCATGAGATATACGCATTTGTAACGTTCCCAAGACTTTTGAAACACCCTGTATATATATATATATATATATATATATATATATATATATATATATATATAAGTAAATTACGTGTACAACAGAATGGTAGGATTAATTTTAGAGGAAGCATTATTAAAATCAATGAAACAGACGAGTGAGGAAAAAAAAAAAAAAAGGAAAATTGTTAAAATTACCTTAAGGCCTTGTCGTCTGACCCTCTGAGAGGAAACGTCAGAATGGTAAATTAAAAACTAAAAGTCGAATGAGAAATGAAGGGGGTAGAGAAAAAAAAAAATAAAATAAAAATAAAATAAAACTTATTTCAGTTGGAGGAAACGAATGAGAAGGGAAAAAAAAAAAAAAAAAAAAAAAAAAAAAAAAAAAATTAAATCTCTCAACGTTATGGTGGCTTTGAATCATTAAAGATCTCCAACTGATGTTTCAAAATCTTTTGTCTACACCATAACGTTGAGAGATTTAATTTTTTTTTTTTTTTTTTTTTTTTTTTTTTTTCCCTTCTCATTCGTTTCCTCCAACTGAAATAAGTTTTATTTTATTTTTATTTTATTTTTTTTTCTCTACCCCCTTCATTTCTCATTCGACTTTTAGTTTTTAATTTACCATTCTGACGTTTCCTCTCAGAGGGTCAGACGACAAGGCCTTAAGGTAATTTTAACAATTTTCCTTTTTTTTTTTTTTTTCCTCACTCGTCTGTTTCATTGATTTTAATAATGCTTCCTCTAAAATATATATATATATATATATATATATATATATATATACATATATATATATATATATACATATATACATATATATACGGCACAATCACGTTGACACACCGGTTGCCGTTAGATCACCGAAGATAAGTACTAAATGGGTGACCATTTAGGAATAGTACCAGGTGTTGTATGTACTCTCTGCTTATCTCGGCATTGTTTCTAATCGTCTTGTATTACTACTTGCCATTGGAAACAAGCAACGCCGTGTTTATTGCGCAATCTTTGCAATTAAAAATTCACGCGCGGGCAGCCCCTGGTGGGGCACTCGTACGTCGAAATCGACGGGAGAGTCCATCATATATATATATATACATATATATATTTACATATATAAATATATATATACATATATACATACATATATATAATTATTTATATATATATATAAATATATATATACATACATATATATATATATATATATATATATATATATATTCATTTATATATATAAATACACACACATATATTCATATATATATATATATATATATTAATATATACACACACATATATATGTTTATATAGATATGTATATACAACTATTTAGTTTATTTATCATGATAATCTGTGCCAACAAAATGTAGACATTTATTACTCTTTCACGTGGACGCGATCTCGAGCAGAATTGTATCTGCAATCAATTCAACATATAATGTATTCATCATTTATTATTTTTAAAGTATTTACTTTATATTACTGTTATAAATCATAATGTGTAAACGTATTGAGCGACTTATGTATTGATCTATAATGTTACTAAAAATGTTTTCTAAAAGTTAATTCATTATCTCCATATATATATATATATATATATATATATATATATATATATATATATATATATATAATTTAATTACGTGTACAACAGAATGGTAGGATTAATTTTAGAGGAAGCATTATTAAAATCAATGAAACAGACGAGTGGGGAAAAAAAAAAGGAAAATTGTTAAAATTACCTTAAGGCCTTGTCGTCTGACCCTCTGAGAGGAAACGTCAGAATGGTAAATTAAAAACTAAAAGTCGAATGAGAAATGAAGGGGGGAGAAAAAAAAAATAAATAAAACTTATTTCAGTTGGAGGAAACTGAAATAAGTTTTATTATTTTTTTTTTCTCCCCCCTTCATTTCTCATTCGACTTTTAGTTTTTAATTTACCATTCTGACGTTTCCTCTCAGAGGGTCAGACGACAAGGCCTTAAGGTTATATATATATATATATATATATATATATATATATATATATATAAATATATATATGTGTATATATATAAATGTATACATATATAAATATATATATATATATATCATATATATGAATACATGCATATGCATATGTATATATATATTTATATATACATATATCTATATGTATATACTCATATACACAAATACAATACATGTTTATTAAATAGTTATATATATATATATATATATACATGTATACATATATATATACATACATTTTCAAATATATATATATGTATATATATATACAAACACACACATATATGTAAATATGCACATATATATATATATATATATATATATATATATATCTACACATATATATATATATATTATATATATATAGGTGTATTATATATAGTTATACATATTTATATGTATATATGTATTTATATATGTATATATGTATATATATATATAGGTGTATTTATATATATTTATATCTATTTATATGCATATATATATGTATATATATATATATATATATATATATATATATATATATATTTATATAATTAAACCAACATTATTTCAGTCTACTCCAACAAAGTGGCTCGTGG
>OY744526.1:139984007-139999007 GCA_963556195.1 Sepiola atlantica
GAAGGTGTGATACACCCTCATAGTTTAAACTGACTTATACT
The DNA here is from genome assembly GCA_963556195.1 of Sepiola atlantica. Lineage (NCBI taxonomy): Eukaryota > Metazoa > Mollusca > Cephalopoda > Sepiida > Sepiolidae > Sepiola > Sepiola atlantica. The sequence continues at coordinate 139,984,049 of OY744526.1, forward strand.
CAATGTACATGAGTTTGTGTTTTTTTCTTATGAGTTGTTTGTTTTTCTAAACTTGTAAACCAAACATGTGCACTCCACAATTCGTGAGTAGAATCGAGTACAAGGCCAGAAGAAAATATGAAGGCGAACGAAAGATGGAGACGAGCAGTGAAAACCACGAAACACAAAATAGTATGGTAAACGGTCGCCGGGAAACAACAATTGGTCTTAGAATAAGAATCATCACCGTCGTCCTATTGACACATAACACCACTACACCTTCAGGAAATTATATAATTTTATGAAGGTTGTTGTACTCTCTCTCTCTCTCTCTCTCTCTCTCTCTCTCTCTCTATATATATATATATATATATATATATATATATATATATATATATATATATATATATACTTCTGATGAAAAAAATTAAGACCACTTGGAACTCTTTTAAAATAATCTTCTTAATTTTTTAATCAGGAGTATATATATGTATATATATATATACTTATATATATATATATATATGTGTGTGTGTGTGTGTGTGTGTGTGCGTGTGTATGAATGCGTGCGTGTGTGCGTAGATAGAGGTCCTGCCTTTTTCAAATACATATTTTTGACGGGCAGTTAATGTAAGTGCACGTGGTAGTTGATCTCTCATTTCCGGCGATCTGAGGAGTTTTTACTCACCGTTCTCGTATAAACATACGGAAGTACCTGTACTTTATTGTGTGCCATATATCGAGAAACTATATTATTCCGTGTGTATTACATGAAACTGACTCCGATGGTGTCCATCGTATTTCGAGATGTGTAGCGTGTGCTGTCTACTATTTCTCATCATTACTCGCATTGCTATTCTAAAGTGATATTATATTTGGGGTTACATATCAAATATAAAGCAATCTTGTCTTAAAAGTATATACCATTTAGTCGTATGAATACATTTTGGAAAACCGAACCGAATGCTAGTTCTTAGTAGAGTTCGCTATATGGAATATGCATGAGCATTTTTTGATTTCCTGAGAAGGTATAAGGTAGTAGGCATATTAATTTGTATTTATATTTTTATATATGCATATGCATTCGTATCATGAATAAGTGTTTACACAATGCATCGTGAGTTATTATTAGCCGATGAAATACTTTTTTTACAAAAATGATTTAAATTGGCATTAACCAATCCGAATAGTGTTAATGTTCTAAAAAGCATCGTTAACATATTAGTAACCTTTTCAACAAATATTTAGTTAACCGTAAAAAAAGACAGAGAACAAATTTGAACTACTTTATCTTTTCCATAGAAATAGTTATCTTTTCTTATTCCCCAACGCGCCTGCTGCAAACACTACGGCAATTAAGCGGTAATTTTTCTAACCTATCACAAACAGCTGCTATTTCTCAGACTGTCTGGGAGACTTGCCAATGTTCAGGATACAAGTATCGAGCAGAAGAGAACAAGAAGCATTTGCCATTTTCAGTTAAAATGCCTTACTACATTGCAATACACATATTACAAATGAAGTCTAAAGCAACACGCTGATACTGATATAGCACGCGTTCTAATGTGTCTCACTTGTGAGTTTAGTTTGCTCTACAGGAAATAACATTTTACACTTAGCGTCAGGCATTACTTAGCAGTTTCAATTATGTAATTTCTGAAACCGATTATGTTACCAAGCATACGGTCTCTCACTTTCGTGGTCTGCTTACATTTTTGGCGCTCCAGTTAAGTATCTTAGAATTGTTGTTAGTGACGTATCTCCCTATTGTCTCTCTATCTATATCTCTCTTACTTTGAATGTATCTCCATATGTATGTATACAAGCAGATATATAGCTTGTTATATATAGATATATATACATATATACAAATATATATATATATATACACACATACATATATATGTAAATCTATATCTCTCTTTCTTTTAATGTATCTCCATGTATATGTATACATGCAAATATATAGCTTGTTATATATAGATATATAGACATATATATACATATATATATAAATATATATATCACACATACATATATATGTAAATATATATATACATATATATATATATATATATATACATATATATATATATATATAAATAATAATATTTATAAATATATATTTATTAATTATTTTAATACCTACAGACATCTATGTTTCATGCTAACGCAAACTTCAGTGTAGGAACAAATTCTCAACGGTCGGTGCGAACCCCGATCACAAATCGCCACTGATTCGTACTTGAAAGTCTTATCCCATCGGCCATAGCAAATTAGTAAGTAAACAGAGATGAATTTTAAATTTAAATAGCGAGTTGCCGGCTAGATACCAAGCAGCATAGAGTTCGGATCGTGCATGTAGCTATTTGCACTGCTTGTTATTAAAGTTACTCGAGAGTGCCCGGCCCTTGTTGGCGGGGGCTGATAAATAATAATATTTATAAATAAATATTTATTAATTATTTTAATACCTATATATATATATATATATATATATATATATATATATATATATATTTATTATTTCATTTAATACCTACAGACATCGATGTTTCATGCTAACGCAATCTTCAGTGTAGGAACTAATTCTCAACGGTCGGCGCGAACCCCGATCACAAATCGCCACTGATTCGTTGTCGAGAGTCTTATCCCATCGGCCATAGCAAATTAGTAAGTAAACAGAGAGGAATTAAAAATTTAAATAGCGAGTCGGTGCCTAGAAACAAAGCAGCATAAAGTGATCTACGAACGGCGTTCGGATCGTGCATGTAGATATTTGCACTGCTTGTTATTAAAGTTACTCGAGTGTGCCTGGCCGTTGTTAGAGTGGGCTGATAAATAACAACATTTACAAATAAACATTTATTAATTATTTTAATACCTATATATATATACATATATATATATATATATATATATATATATATATATATATATATATATATATATATATATATATATCGGTTTTTCCGTTTTCATTTCCACTATATAAACAAGTATGTAAAAATTAATCAATCAAATATGTTACAAAGAGTCGTTAAATTCCTTGCCAAAAAATAGAGCTATGCATGCAGAACGAAGGTGGAAATTTGGGAAATTTGCTGTAATTTAAAACTCCCATTGATGAATTTCTTGAATAAACTTTCTATTTTGTACTACCCTATGTTTTAACTTTAGAATTAAAAAAATAAATAGCTAAGTGACTTATGAATCACGCTGTATATTTAATGTATGTTTATGTAATTATTTTTATTGCTGACTGCAAGCTTGGTTCTGTTTGGTAACTATTATTTCGATTGCCTACCTTCCTAAGTGATTAAGATGCAGAAGAGTTCATTAGTAGTCGCCCATAACTTTATAGGGCGTATCTTTCCTTAATATATATATATATATATATATATATATATATATATATTTATTAATTGTATACGTACGTTAAAGTAATTCGTGGACACGAGTTTCTGTTTAACAGCCGTAATCAGCGTTGCTAAATTAGACAATCATTGCACCTTCGATATTGATTTAAAATATATATATATATATATATATATATATATATATATATATATATATATATATATACTGTCTGCCATGATTACGGTTTGTTACACCAAAAATTCAGATTTATAAAATATATAAAAGAAAATGATTTTGAAAGTAAATTTATTGATCTAAATTCACGCGTCAGTTGACTGGTTTCAAAAATGTTCATATATATATGTATATATATATATATATGTATATATATATATATATATATATATATATATATGTGTGTGTGTGTGTAGTACATATGTGTGTATATATATATATATATATAAATATATATATATATATATAGAGAGAGAGAGCTATGTATAAAGATGTTTATATATCAATATATATATATATATGTATATATATATATATATATATATGTATATATATATAAATGTATATATATATATATATATATATATATATGTATATGAAAGCGTTGTTCAAGACCACGGAGTTGTCCCTCTTCACAATCTTTCTTGTAAATTTCTGGACGCGGTGAGCGATTCGTCGGTTTAAAATATATATATATATATATATATATATATATATATATATATATATATATATATATATATATATATATATATATGTAAATTAATAGATATACAACTAATAATAAAACTATAAATACGGCTCTTAGTAACAATGAGAAAGACCTTCGTGAAGACGGTCGCAAGACTGAACGCGGTAGAGGAATGGCGCACGATTCAACATGAGGTGCCATACTTCACCAATTAACACCCGATCACCGAAGAATCGCTGGCCGCGTCGAGAAATACACAAGAAAGTTCCTGAAGAGATAAAAGTTAGTACTCTTTTACGACGCTTGCATGAGAAATGACTTGCTGCCGAACAATATATATATATATATATATATATATATATATATATATATATATATATATATATATATATATATATATATATGTGTGTGTGTGTGTGTGTGTGCGTGAGAGAGATAGAGACAGGGGGGAAAGAATTCGACTCAACCAGTTAAATATTTTTCTACAGTGATTTTTATGGCAATGTTTCTTCAGTTATGAGTATATGTTTTTAAACTCTATAAATATGTAAATACTTACTAGACAACGAAATCGTTCAAATTTTCGATCGACAAATCGGTGCCCTATTAGATTGTGATAGCTTAACTTTGTGTATTGGCAAGTAATTATACGACGGTTCAATGTCAATCGATACCCATAAATAGACTAAATAGAGACTAAAAAGGGCAATTTAGCACTCACTACCCATTAGTGCATTCATGGGGCCGATATTCTACCCCAATATTAATCGTCGGTAATCGATCTCCTTCTTTTATCAAATATTTATGGCAAATAAAAAGAAGCCATTTCATCTTTGAGGGCAAACAGACTTCGAACTAGAGGTCACTGATTGAGTATATTTTTACATTGCCAAATATTTTGTGCATAATATTTATAATAAATGCAAGCATATGTATATATATGTATATATACATATATATATATATATATATATATATATATACATATATATATATATATTTATATATATATATTGTATATATATATATATATATAGAGAGAGAGATAGATAGATTTGTAGAAATGTTATACTTAGAAGGCAATACAATGCAGAGGTGTGGCGGATAGACACAATTTGGAGCAAATAAGACATATAATGGTGGAACAAGTTAAATAGTTTCACCCTTAATACAATGTATACACACACACATATATATATTTTTATTTTTTTCACAAACACCTATATACTTGTCTACACCATGTTACAATTTTATGTAATACGCGTATCATATATTTCGGAACTTTTCCCTTCTCCAGAACCGTGTTCAACTCTAGTTCAATCTTGCATATATATATATATATATATATATATATATATATATATATATATATATATATATATATATATATACACACACAAGGCTGTGCGTTCTGTATAGAATTTACTATGAAAATGAAACCATGAAATACTGAAATTCCACGATTATCCTGACAGTGATTTTGATTCACTTTGCAGTAAACAATGTATGTTTAGAGATTTGCAGTTGGTGTGTATTGGGCAACTCTTCTTTCATTGTGACTGTTACAACAGTATATATTGTATCGTGAAAAAGTAAAACGCATAGTAGTGATATAATATAAGCAATATAATTATACGAATTACTTTTCAGATTAAGTCACCAAAAGTCTTTGAACCTTTCTCCCATTTACTTCATTCGATTTTTGTAATTACTGTTGTTTCTTGGTTTTGTCGATTTACCTTTTACATAAACTTATGTCTAATTCACCTTAGATGTTAACATGTCGCTGGATGTTTTTTTTGTAGAATGGAAGGGCGTATATAACATTACAAAAGTTATATGACTTAAGTAACATTTTTAAAAGAAATATATATTTTAGTGTTGTCCGATGTAGTTCGAGACCGCCCTCTTATTTCTAACTTTTTTTTTGTTCCATTTTTCTATCTGTACTCTTCGCTAGTTATCATTTGGTTCTACCTGATAAGTTGAATCGTCTAAACATAATACTTCGCGAGTCATCTAGTCGTCCGTAAACCTTCTTTAAAATCGATCAATAATACCACATTACGTCATCCATTGTTAAGTAATTATATGTATATATATATATATATATATATATATATATATATATATATATATATATATATATATCTTGATGCTAATTATTAGTCTTGTATGTTCTGCTTTTCCCGTGCCCCTATAATATTTGTATCTCCATTTTTCCACTGTTCGTTCTGTATTTCCATTTCACTCTTACATTATATTGTATCCACACTTTTCTTTGTCTCTTTTCACGTTATCTCTCTTCCAGATTCCATCAGCTGATGATACACGCAATTTGAATATTCATTATTAATAATCGAATCAACACTTTCTTCCCTCCCTCTCTTATGATGGCATCACTGTGCGACGTCATCGAGGTTGTACAGTCAAAAACACACCTCAATAAAATTATAGTATTAAGACGAACATCGTTTTAAAACTGTATATGTGTATCTTTCAACCCATATAGTTATATAATAGTACAATACAATATTTAGATATTGTGTCTGCTTACAAATTGAGTGACCTCTGAAGTACACAATTTAAAAGAAATAGCTTCGGTATGTACTCCTTTATCTTAACTAGTATATGTTGAATAGCTTTTTTTTATTAATAAACATAGATAATATTTTTGTGTTTGAATAAGTGTATTTGTTTTCCATACTCGTTACAATAACAAGCAACAGTAAGAAAAGACTTTCAAAATAGTATTTCAAGATATCCAGGATTTAAAAAAAAAAGAATGACATGAAATTTTCAGACAAAAGTAAAGATACTATGGTACATATACACTACTGAAACTAAAGACACGCGTGTTGGAACTAACACATTACCCAACAAGCATATGCGAAACTCTTACTAACACGCCTCGCATACACCTACAGTATCCAACATCGCCAACGAAGACAGAGCGTAGAATCAGTGGCAGCTGATTTCACTTCTATCAATCTTACCTGACACATCGTTTCTCTCGCAATACGCTTCGCTTCCTTTCTGCGTGTCATCCTGTACAAATTGTTTGCCAGATGTTATTCTCGTGAACTACGAGAGCAGTGGGCGAGATTTCATTTGATATCAGCTAAAGTATCATAACTAGTGCACGTAAAAACGTTGCTGGGGGAAATAAGTGAACATCTAAATGTGAATCAAGTCCATTAATCGAGTAATCATTACATTCAAAATGTCATTCAATCTACTATTATTTTAAAACAAGAATTGCAACTGTTAACGCAATGAAGAATAAAATATGATATACACATCAATTACTCTGCCTTAATGGTAATACTCATGATATACGAGTGAAATAGAAATTGTAGATACAATGCAAATTCAGTGGCGTTTAAATTGCTGACCAATTCAGTTAGCGTCTTCTTGGTTGTTCATAATTGTACTCTAAGCTGCGATATGTTATACTAAAATAATAATTATATCGCATTGTTGTAATTATTTTCTTCTAACACTGATAGCATTGTTAAGAAATTGTATCATTTAAATTATTTTGACTATTGTGTACCTCTTGAATTTTATTATAACAATGGTGTTACCGATATAACGGCTATCCCCCAATTGCTACGTAAAACTTTAGAATCTCTTGTTGAATTTAAAACAAGCCTATTAATTCAACAACACGTCGAACATGATGCAGGTCGGAGGTTGCGCACTCAGAGACGTTCTAAAAATAACATCCATAGTAAAAACAGGACTTCGAATACTCTAAGTAATATGCATTATCGATCCTCAAGTAAATAATACTGAAACACGATACATATGTTGCACACAATTAAGATGTATCTAGTAAAAAGACTGAAATATTTTACCACATGTGATATTGTGTGTCCAATTTTGTTCTCCTTAAGTGTAAGCAATTTAGATTCATTTCTAAAATAAAAGACTTTCAGAAATGTAACATATGAAAAGAAAAAGAAAAATTCAAACTGTTTGCTTCTACGAAAAAGTCAAACTATTGGGTGAGACACGAACTCGCGTGAAATTGTTCATATTAAAAAAATGTTGCTGGATAATGTAATTGAGAGTTGTTGCTCGCATGATATCATTCATTTAGAAAAATATATTGCGAACGCTTTATATTTTTTCAATATATATATATATATATATATATATATATATATATATATGTGTGTGTGTGTGTATGTATGAGAAAGGAAGGATAAGAGTAATCCGGCGTAATCTTCATTTCTTCAAATCTTTTCTAAAACTATTACACTACCTACATACTAAAGACACAGAGTTATCCCCACCACTCTCCTCTTTCTCCAGCCCCTCAAAATCCATGCTACACTACACCACGACAAACACCTCATCACGCTCTCCCTTACCCTAAGACAAATACACTAACGCTCCCACCCTTCCCTTTTTAACTCGCAACCATCCACATTCATTCCACTCTCTGCCACTGACTTCTCTCAGCCCGGATCTTGGTCCAGCGCTGTCAGCAGCCATGACTACTACTTTTTCTCATCGATCCATCATGTCAACCCAATATTTCGATGTACTTGCATGACATTTTACTTAACATTATCACCCTGAGGAAGTCTTACAAATAAAGACGAAACGTTAATGAATATATTAACAAAAATATCCCTTGGTTTTTCCTGTTTCATTTCCCATATATATATATATATATATATATATATATATATATATATATATATATATATATATATATATATATATATATATATATATATATTGTGTTATAGTGAAATGAATTTCAATGAAATTCTGGGTATGAGAGCTCAATGTAATAAACAGGGCAAGAATAAAATAAAGTAAAGTAACACGGAATCACATTATCACCGGTGAAATAATTTATTTCAACCGTCGTCCATTGTCAAGCATCCAAGTGTGATGACTACATTTATCAAAAATTACTAATTTTTACAAAAATGTAATCACCACACTTGGATACTTGACAATGATAGAAAGTTGAAATAAATTATTGCACCGCGGATTATGTGATTCCGTGTTACTTTTTCTTATTTCATATATATATATATATATATATATATATATATATATATATATATATGTATATATATATATATATATATATATATATATATATATATATATATATATATATATACATGAAGATAGATGTGTTTACTGTAGATGGACAGATAGTTGGGTTTTATATAAATATAAGTAAATACATCACCGTATTTTGACGAACATGCCACCAGATGTTTACACTTGCTTATTAAGCATGGAATGGAGAATATAAGAATGCAACTGTTATATCCACTCATAAGTAAAAGTCATTGAAGAGTAAACCAAATGTGTGCATGCTTTGTGTGCTGATGCTAACGGTTAAACCCACTAAGACACAACTATTCGTATCTGAGACGCAACTAGGCTTACTTCCGGTATGTCGGCCCCCGACAATACCTGTCTTCGGTTTCGTTTTTTCTGCATTTTGGAATTTACTAATAAGCTAATAGAAAATAAGTTGTAGCACCGTTTCATACGGTGCATACGACGATAATGCTTGTTATTCTCACAGGAAAAAAATATTTCATCAATCTTTCTTGGACGGATTGTATGCACTGTTCTACTGGGCAGTATTCATCGTTGGTTACTAATAAATTAAGACATATGTGTCTGGCGTGATACTTGTTCATACAATTCACTAAAACATAAGAGATAAGTCTACATAAATCATTCTATCTTGCTTATATTTTCATGAAGTATTTTTTCCATTGTTTCTTATCTGTAGAGCGATATAGCCTTATTGTGTTAATTTCGCAACTTTACCAACATTCCATTTCGTATCTTCCTCACGATTAATTTACGATTTAAAACTAGTTATTTACGGTCAGTGTATTCCAATCCTCTTCATATTACCGTCCTCTTTATATTCCACAAGTTGTCCATCCCAGAGAAGATTATATGTATAACACGTTAACTGATATTAAAAAGGTAGCTGATGTTGTTAAACATATATCCATTGTTATATCCAAATTGTTAATACAATTGATAGAATGTAAGCACATTTTATTCTGTGAAGCTTACTAGGCGTCACTACATTGGATACTAATAGCATGTTGTATGCATTTATACATTAAAACATCAGTTTGTCAACAAGAAAATCAATTCATTCATCACAGCTTTTGTAAAATATATTATCTTGCATTATGTGTGTCGTGCACTCCATGCAATTTTACATTATTCCTTAATGTATATTTATATGGTGAATTATTGCAAAAATATTGTATCTTGCAATAATCAGTTAGTGGGGTGAGAAAATATATACCATCAAACCAATCTGGGATAGTGCGCTTTTTTGTTGTTAAAATTCTGTCGGAAGTCATGTTTTACGCGTTAGTCTATGTCGACAGTTTTATTCTCTGATTCAAGTATGTTGAGTCCTCATCTGTCTGCATTATATCACGCATAACTCTCACATACCTATACACGTATATGGATCATTGTAGCCTGTCTGGCCAGGCGCATTATTACGTTAACATCTAGACCTCTTTGGGTATGTATTATGTGAAGTGTATTGAAGCCCATCAATAATATAAATTATATCTAAAATGAAACTACATTTTATTAATGCAATGAAACATAGCAAACATCCAACATATAACATTGATCATTTTTAATAAAATATGGTGAACAAAAATAAATGCAGTTAATGTTACATTATAATACATATGTGTGATGATTAAATGCACGATATATCATATCGGATTTTTTTCCTTAAGCAAACATCTGCGGAACCCCGTACTACAAACAATGCAACATATTTGACCACTGCAATATAAATTTCTATCTCGGTTATAGTGAATTGTAATCTTTACTACGATTATATTTCGTTACCTTTTTCTTATTTTTCTTTTTCTTTTCCTCCTCTCCCATACTTCTATTTAACGTCTGTATCGCACGTGTTTATGAAATATTTATTTTTTTAAAAATAGAAAAGTCAGGCAACACTATCCCGCTGTGCTTTTTTTCTCTCCTAAGTTTTGCCGTTATTCAATAAATTCTAACATTTTTTTCTGGAGACGTGTTTGTTGATCCGAAAGAAACGTTTACATCTCTCGTCTTTTAATGAGTTATTCATATATTTAATGTATTCTTTCCTTTTATCGTTTTTTCACAAACACACATACACCCCCCCCCACACACATATATATATATATATATATATATATATATATATATATATATATATATATATATTTATGCATGTATGCCCCAAAAATCATATATATATATATATATATATATATATATATATATATATATATATATATATATATATAGTAATCCAGGTGATGTAAACATCCACAGCCTAAAAATTAGAAGAATTGTAACCGGAACTATACAGAGTGCTTAATATCTATATAGTTTATTTCTAAATATGAACTAAGGAAAAGGTCAGATAATTAATCTGATTGAGTATATCTCAGCGTTTAACAGCTGTTGATCGATAAGGTCGACATGCCAGTGTCGCAGATTATGTACATGTGTGTATAAATACAAATAACTACATACATATACATGTCATGTCCAACATGTAGCTGTCTCGTTAGCATTATGAAGATACTAGGAGGTCGAAATAAATTATTAATACTGACAGTACCAATGTGTATGTGAATTTTTTCTTTCGATATTCTATTATTGCACTGTGTTCTACATTGAGCTCTCTTACTCGGATTTATAGCGAAAAATGTTTACTATATATATATATATATACATTATTATTTATATATATATATATATATATATATATATATATATATACATTATTATTTATATATATATATATATATATATATATATATATCTATATACAGGGTGTTTCAAAAGTCTTGGGAACATAACGATTTTTAATATCTCAAAAACTATTAGAGTTGAAAACTGAAATTGGTACCGTTGGAAAGGTTAAAGTTTCAAGGTTTGTTGGGAATCTTCAAAGTTGCTCAATATGAGCACCATTCGTCACACGGCAGACATCTAGTCGATAGTCCATTTCCTGCCAAACGCGTTCCAGCATCTTGACGTCAATGGTTCCCACAACTGCCGTTACTCGAGCCTTTAGTTCGTCAATATCTCTTGGAAGGGGCGGCACATAGACTTGTTGCTTGACAAAGCCCCAAAGGAAAAAGTCACACGGGGTAAGATCTGGAGACCTAGGAGGTCAGGGCATGAGAACGTCATCACCTCGCCCAGATCTCCCAATCCATCTACCAGGCAGCCTTGTGTTAAGAAACTGCCTTACTCTAAGACTCCAGTGTGGTGGTGCACCATCTTGTTGAAAAATGAAGTCATCAGATTCTGCTTGTTCCAACTGAGCCATTAACCAGTCTTCCAGCATGTTGAGATAGGATTCACCAGTGATAGTTGCCTCTTACAAGGAAGAACGGTCCATAGACACCTTTCTTGGAAATTGCACAAAACACGTTCACTTTTGGTGAATCTCGCTCGTGCTCAAGAAGTTCATGAGGATTCTCAGTACCCCATATGCGAGTGTTATGCTTGTTAACTTTGCCATTCAGATGGAAGGTCGCCTCATCGCTAAAAACAAGCCGGTCATCAAAGCCGTTATCTTCCAACTTCTCTTGCATTGCAATGCAAAAGTCACGGCGAAGTGGCCTATCAGTGTCCTTCAACTTTTGGACCAACTTGAGCTTGTAAGGTACCATTTGCAGTCGTTTCCTTAAGACACGCCAGACAGTTGCTGGAGCAAGCTGAAGTTCCCTGCTGGCTCTTCTCACTGATTTACGGGGGCTCCGCTGAAAGGCTTTCCGAACTTGCTCAACTGCATCTTCTGAAGTTGAAGGGCGACCTGTTCGCTTACTTGGGCACAGACACCCATCTTTCACAAATTTAGCATGCCATCTGACAATGGATTTTCTTTTCAGGGGCTTCTTTTTTAAATTTCCTGCGAAATGCACGCTGAACACATGTCTACGATTCAGTCTTTGCAAATTGGAGGACGCAAAATGCCTTGTCTTGTTTAGAGAACGCCATTACTGCACCTGGAAAGATAACACGAAAATCATTAGTATGACAAAAAACTTGATTAAGCAAGCTTTAAAATGGCACCAGTTTCATTTTTCTACCTGGAATAGTTCATGAATTATACGCATTTGTAATGTTCCCAAGACTTTTGAAACACCCTGTATATATATATATGTGTCTATGTTTCTGTGTGTGTGTCTAAGATAATGTGTTAAACTATATTATGCTGCTATTCTCTTGTATATGTGTTTGTTAAATACTAAATACGGTAGTAGAGCGTGCATAACTAATTCGGGTTCTTCTTGCGTCTATGTAGAAATTATTCATTTAATTTGTATTAGTTGTAATAATAATAATACAAGTTGTTGTAACGGAGGATGTAGTAGTATAAGTTACAGTAAGCGAGCAGTAATTGATAAACGTCGACATATAATTGATAGCAGAGTAGGTATCACCATTTTCCCCTAGGTTCGTGACGCTATTGTCTGAGGAACGCAATGCAAAGCGAGAAACTCTTAGACACCAGATGCTGCTGGTATTGTGTGAACACTATTTATTCTTAGATTAACGTGCGCTATTACAACTGTATCCCATTATATACTTCTCGATACGATACATGATTCAAACATATTAATAGACTAGCAATACTTACCCGGCGTTGCCTGGGCGTCCATTATTGTGTTGTTTACTACATTTGAATGACATGTGACATCTCTAAACAAATTCTGATTTTAGTTAGATTTTTCTATGCGAGGTTAATAGTATTTTAGTTTTAACTTTTTGAAGCTATTTTCTTAAGGAAGATCCATAAACGTATTTCTCTTAGACAGGTTAAATTCTGCTAATTTCCATTAAAACGTTAAATGCTAACGACTTTATTAAATCTTAAGCTACTTTAAAAAAAAAGCTAATCGTCTTAAGAATATATGTACATTAAAGATTTGCTTATTTTGGGTTTCCTTTGTAAGATGTTCTTTTAGTGAGGACAATAATTTATGATGAAACTTAGTTTACCGGGAATTTGTTATTTCGGAGATGGGTTCCCTTGGAGATTTAAGAGAAATGCGTAAACAATAACTTATTTAAAATATAAGGAAGTTCGTCACATGTGAAATAAATCGTCTAACAGTATTACTTCACACTTAATTTCAAAAATCTTTTTCACGACGATTTCTGTAATGACTTTGCTGAAAAAATATACATTTATATTTTTGAGGGTTAGTCGTGTTACTTTGTATATGGGAACACAATTGTGACTAATTCATAAATAACTTACTATAATAATCTAATATTTATGTACATGTAAATTATCAAAATTCAGTTATACGCCGAGAGTTTGTTCGTTATCCTTTTACTAACTGTTTAAAAAAAATATCACGCATGTTTCTAACATGTAAGTTATCTAATATTTCGTATTAATAGGAAACATAATACACATAAAGCCAGTAATAATATATTACCTAAATTCGTTATTTTACGTTTTCTGAAAAAGCGATTTACGTAAAAAAATAAAGAAAATATCAGTACTAAAACATAAGAGTTGACATGTGTCACTTAAAGTGATACACCACTGCTAACTTGGCAATAATGATATTACCAACATTGCCCCGTTTTTTATGAGTGCCGTTAGTGTAAGATTTATTTACCGAAATATATCCTCCTCTTTTTTCTGGAATAAATATATATTTTTTTAAAATCACGTTGATAGCTTTAAACATCTAAATATTTAAATAGATTAGAAACAAATGGGCTTATATATTTAGAACACTGAATGATATATTCATTAAATGATTGACGAAACAAAATGAAATATAAACCTATTACTAAAAAAATACTTACTAAACACAGTACGAGGCCTGTCTAAAAGATATCCGACCTTAG
>OY744526.1:140009007-140031507 GCA_963556195.1 Sepiola atlantica
ATGGGCACTGGATATCTATAGCACCTGTAATGGAAACATAATATGTTCTATACGATAGGCTATCTTGTAAAATATCGGAGTACATTGCATGTATTAGGATTAGCAAAGTACCATAGATTCGTGTATCACTTTGACGTACACATACTATCTTAAACATTCAAATCGCACAAAACTAAGCAAAATTACAAATTGTTTTAGTATTGCCAGAATTGTAATACAAAAATTTAAAAATCAAGAAGCATAGTATCTAACACGTCGTAATAAGATTAAGTGCACATAAATGTCTATATACTATAAACAAAACATGAGAATACAATTGAAGAAGTCCAGATGATAAGGATGGAGGAAATACCTCAACTTCCAAAAAACCCAAGCCTCAAGAGCTACCATCCAAAAACATGTTCCATCCAACATATCCCTCACGGAGCTGAATCAAGTAACATACGCTGCAGGACTTTACATTGTTAGGAAAACACTCTATTAAAAAAAAAAAATTGGAGTCTAGAGCACGAGCGAACATTCCACCTCGAAACTGAAGCTCCAGAAACAACTTAACCTTTGCAGAAATGGAGGTATCTCAAATTAAATGCAGAAATAATTCAAACAACAGACAATAAGCACAGGGAGAATGTTTAGAACAGACAGTTCAAAAGGAATACAAGACTATTCTACCTACATTTGTTGGAAGAGAACATAACGGTCGAAAAGCCACCGGAAGAGAAGGAGCTATAAAACCACGTAAGGCCTATGTTTGAGAATGAAAGGTCATGCAACGAAAAGGCCTAGTGGATCTTAGATACGACTCGAAGTAATAAAAGCAAGCCCAAAATGCCAAAGATAAAATGATAAAACGAACGCTAGATAAATTTCAGATCACAAAAAACTTGGCATAGACACTACCCCCAATTTCCGACTGAAGAAACTAACAGCACTTCATAGTAGCTGCTTCACAAAACTGTTGATGGATAGCACACACCAGCATGTCTAATGAAAGGTGATACGACCCTCATACCAATAACTAGGTGGACACACATCCCTACAAAATACAGACCAATCAGTTGCCTCACTACAACCTACAAACTCTTCACTGGCTTGGTTGCAGACAGCATCTACGAACACACCTCTTTTGGAGTATACCTGGAAGAAGTGCAGGAGGACGTGTTTAAGCACCCAGGCCACATTGTTGATCAATAAGACCATCCTTGAGGACTGTAAGAAAATGCAGATAAATGTAAGCATGGCGTGGATCGCTTACCAACAGGCATACGATAGTGTACCTCACGCATGGGTCCTGCGCTGCGTTGATATATATTATATCCATCCGGTCATAAGGAAAACCAGGACAGTACAAATTCATGTGTGGAAAACAACCATGGCATTAAGACACACACATGGCACAATAAAAATCCCTGACGTTAAGATCCGAAGAATAAATATTTCAAGGAGATAGCTTATCTCCTGTACTCTTTTGCTGGCAATTGATCTTCTAAGCAAATTACTAAACAAAAGCCAGAGTGCCTATAATCTGG
Source organism: Sepiola atlantica (assembly GCA_963556195.1). NCBI lineage: Eukaryota > Metazoa > Mollusca > Cephalopoda > Sepiida > Sepiolidae > Sepiola > Sepiola atlantica. The sequence continues at coordinate 140,010,537 of OY744526.1, forward strand.
GCCAGGGTCGCAAACAAGATCTAAACAAAAGAGTCAATCCCTTGCTCTTCATGGAAAATTTCAAGCTGTGTGCTAGTTCAGATGCTGACTTAAGCCGAACCCTGAAAGGTGTACATAGCTTCTCCAAAAATGTTTGAATGAAGTTCAACATTGACAAACATGTAAGTGGCCCCTTAGAGCTTGGAAGAGGATCCGAAACGATAACATACAGCTTGATGAAGATACTGACATCAAACACCCTTAAGAACAGGAATAATACAAACACAATAGCATAAGAAAAAAACGATTCAATTCAACATGCCAAGATGCGACGAACAACTATATACGCCGTGTTAGAAACATTTGCAAAACACAGCTTACAAACAAAAACAAAGCAACTGCCAGTGATAACATACAGCTTTGGAATTATTTACTGGCCACAAAAAGACATTTATAGGTTACACACTAAAACGTAAAAATGTTGATAATGTACAGAGTAGTGTACAAGAACCAGTGTCTACTAAGGATGTATCTGCCAAGAGGAGCAGTGGGTATGGGTCTCTCAGAAAGTGACCATCAACATCGAGCTACTATTTCCGATGAGCTCCCAGAACCCAAACCTCAGGATCGTATGCCAACATCAAGACACCAGAGCAAGCAGAAAAACCTCTATCACAAAACTGGCAAAACATTTTGGACAGGACTGTCTTACAAATGAGACTGAAAATGTTCTAGATTAATTATCCCATGAATATATAGATAAGGAAGGCTATGTAGACTTGCTTGAAAGATAATATCTCCGCTATGATCAGGAGAAAATGATAATGTCTGCTAAAGATCAAGTCTTGATGACAAATGCATTAAACAGATGGGTGGTCTCAGCAACAATAACAAATGTAGGTTCTGCCACACAGAGGAGAGCGTGACGCACCTGAAATCCACTTGTAAGGTTCTCCTGGGGGATGGCTAAAATACAATGCGACATAGCGACGTGTGCAAATATATTTACTATACGATATGTATTAAGTAGAATATCCAGTGTAGCAGCAAGTCTTGAGAACCTATTCCAGAAAGAACAGTTGGAAATAATTTATACATCATTCACTATGACTATGCAATTCCTACAGCTACATATTTAGAAAACGGAGCTGTTAAACCTGACATTGTGATATGGGGCAAAAGGAAGAAAGTAGCAGCCCTAGTTGAAGTCAGTGTCCGTAATGATGCAGGATAAAACATAACTAAAAATGAGAAGATTACAAAATACCAAGGTCTTATGTACGACATTAGAAACTGGAATCTTAAGAAAATCTCCATCATCCCAGTAATAATAGAAGCAACAGGACTAATAAAAAATAATTTCTAAAGCTATCTAGCGAGTATATTGGTGAGCCGAATGCAAGAAAAATACAGACAATTGCACTTAAAGGGACGGTTAGAAGCTTACAGCTATAGTGTGTGAAATAACTGATAAAGGTCTGGCATCCGGTAGGATGCCCTATCTACAGCAAAACAGAAAGATAAGAAGATTAGACAAAAATAAAAACAGTATTCTTAATAGAATGTCATAATATTTAAGAAAACACATCACTGTAGTTGGTTCTATGGATTGAGTCGTTTAACACAAATCAAAACTGGGGACAATGGCTATTTCTTTCGAGAATTTGATTAATAATAAATCGCTAGATTATAATACTAACCGGACCATATAATCTTTCGCTAGAGTCGTCTCATCACACCTCGTTCTTCCCATGTTAGTATATACCCGTTGCTACGTTTCGTGGTGTCACTTGAGTGTTTGCCAATTTCTCTGTATTGAATCTGGTTATAGTACTCTATGTTATCGATGTCGCGTAGACTTCTATTGACTTTATTTACACCATATCTTGTCCGAGTTCTTTTTGCCTGTTGTTCAATTTTATTTCAAGTTGGGCAATATCACGTTGGTGGGTTGAGTGGTTTCATAAATATATGATGTTTTTTTATATTTTAAATATTTTCTAACTGTTTATAATTCTAATCATTCTCATAATTGAATTCTTATTTCTTCCAACTGTTTGTTTTCTTTTTAGAGGTCTACCTAGTTTTCCTTTTACTACTGGTCTCCATGAAGTGTAAACATCTACAAAATGATATCCATTTATTTATTGTTAGCTCACTTATTCGTCACCCTGTAATCTAACGTGGCATTAACGTATTTTGTTATTATTGCTAGTGGTCGTATATATATTAGTAGTAGTAGTGGTAGTAGTATGTGTGGGAATAGTGTAACAATAAGTAGTGTAGACTTCATGAAATATCCTGGAATAAATTTATAAAGCGATTCATCAAGTTCAGTTTTACGAACTGCATGATTAAATATTGCTATTTGCGATCTCTAAAATGATTCGAAATGTCCATTAATCGTATTTCAAAAAGACATAAATAGCATTTTTGTCGTCTGTTTATATATGTACACACTCTTTATTATTTATTTTTTAACTTTTATTTTTATTTCATATTTTTTTAATTTTTGATAGCATAAGTCTGCATAAATTAGTGTTGAAGAATAACGACATTTAAGAAAGTGTTGTTGCAACTTTTTCATGAAGGCCTATTTTTTTTAAGTTTCAAGTGATCAGAGATTCAGGTTTCGAATCTGAGCAGGAACACCTGGCATGTCTGTTCCCACTAAAATATGCGTCGTCGAAACATATTTCCTATAGTGACTCCTTTCTCTTTAGAAAGAGGGTGCCCTGTGAGTGTTTTTAATTCAACTATTTTTGTTATGTACTTACTCGTAACGCAAACATTTTTTTGCCGCCATAGACATTTTGCCTTTGACCGGCCAGCTGTTTGTACTCGTTTCGTAGGGATCGCTTTTTTTGCTTTCGTTCGCCATGTGTGTTTCTCTATTTCGAGTTGACCACTGTCCATAGCTTACTTGTCTTAACTTCGTGGGGTTTCTATTAAAGTTAAACTGATGAACCCCCTATTAGACAGAAGAACAAACGTGTTCCCGTAGATTGCTCTTCATAAGTATACACACACACACACACACACACACACACACACACGTATATATATATATATATATATATATATTACATATTACTTAGCTGTACTTTCATGTTGAACGCCTTTGAAATAAAAACTGAAATAAATATATGCGTACATAACATCTTATTTCATTGAATGAGTATATAACATCCAAAAGTAACACACACCCACACACATGTATATATCTATCTATATATATACATATATATATATATATATATATATATATATATATATATATATATATAGTGTGTGTGTGTGTATATATACTCCTTTACTCAATACTATCTATAACTGTCCAAACTGAATTAATGTTTCTAAAACAGAGCCAGCAATAACAACAAAGTGTCAATTTAAATTATTCAATGAAGCAGAACATGACGAACATGAGTTCAAGCCCAACCCATTCCCTTGACGAGAACACAATCTTTCCTGTGGCCATCTCTTAAACCTTGGAGGATAGGTGCGGGCTAGCGAAAAATAATAGCAAGAAATAGTCTGATGTCGATTGAAAAGGGAATTGATTTTAATCGAAAAAGTGATAAACAGTCAGGGTGTGTTGGGAGGCCTCTAAGTGACCATTCGTGAAGTATTCCCATCCCCATCGTTAAATTCGTCTCCGAGACTACTTTCTAAGTATTTATTTTTGTATATCACAGACGATCGTTCGTGAATTTGAAGAGCGTAGACGTCCGATAAGGAGTGGTAAGTAAATCGCCAGACCGTTCATAGCTTGAATTTCGTTCCTTTCACCACCGTTACGACACCACTCTCCCTTTATTTCAGCGTTTAGAAATATCGAAGATGTAGTCTTAATTGACACACAATCATTGACTGTCACATTCTTCCAAAGATAATCACCGTGTTGGAGGTTGAAATTGGCAAGATACCTTGTAATTTAAAGTAGGCAATATATTTTGCGCATGATCAAGCTCGTGATACTTTAGGTGAGCATACTGACATTTATAAAGACGTAGGTCTGTTAGGTAGGGTATCGTCTATATCGGTACGCATTCACTTATTTTGATGTATCCGATCACACTAATCTTCTTCTCTCTAATACCTGTTTTACATCACTTACTATACACGCAGATCCTCTCACACACAATTACCCACACACATATATATACATATATATATATATATATATATATATATATATATATATATATATATATACTTAGTACGAACGTAGACTCTCTCACACACATTTACACACACGCATATATATATATATATATATATATATATATATATATATATATATATATATATATATATATATACTTCTTTGTAATATAGTATGAACAATCCAAGCAGAGTGCTCGATTAATTAAGAATTAACGTTAGAAATTAAAAATTAAGAGTGTCATATTTATTTATTTTTGTACAGGCTAAGTCATTCCGTTCTTGAACCCGACGGTACGAATGTTGTACAAATGTGTCTATACCAATATATATATATATATATATATATATATATATATATATATATATATATATAGGTGTGTATGTATATATATATATATATATACATGTGTGTGTGTATTTATATATATATGTATGTATGTATATATATTTATATATATATATATGTATGTATATATATATATATATATATATGTATGCATACATATATATATATATATATGTATGTATATATATGTATATATATGTATGTATAGATGTATATATACACATGTATACATCTATGTGTATATACACATGTATACATCTATGTATATATATATGTATACATATATGTATATATATATATGTATATGTATATATATATATATATATATATATATATATATATATATATATATATATATATATATTTATGAATTATGTTTGCTTAGATCAAAATAATTTGAACATTATACTATGAACTCAACACCAACAAGTATTCAGCGTACAATCGTTTCCAAGACTTTCTGGAAAAATGTTATTGTTCCTTTTTTTAATGATTCCCCGAGTCTTCGTCAGCGCCGTTTATAACGCACATAAGCTTCGTTAAATGAGGCACAAGATGTGTGTCTAAAAATCCCGTCAACTAACATGACTTTAAGAACAAAAGTAGAGCATCGACTTGAATTAGTTAAGTAATAAACGATAAATAAACAAAAAATAAAATAAAAGATAAAAAAACATTCAAAACATATAGAGGTTTGCCGCACAGTTTGAATTGATGGAAAGCAGTTAAAATAAAATAAAAAATAAATAAAGATGTACACAATGGTTGTATTGAATATTATTAAAAGCGATTAAAAATGTTTACATGATAAACAAGGGTAGGATATCATGAGCGGAAATAAAATTAAAATAAGTGAAGTAAGATATGGTATATGAGAGGGTCAGATTGGGAATTATACTGACAAATCATCCGCAATGCCCATTTCCTTTAATAAAGAAATAACTTTAGGCAGAGGTCAATGAGTCCCGATATCGTAAAATAACATGTTTGCGAACAAAGCATGTACCCGAATACTTCAATGGAAATACATCCATTCCCGAGATTATTTCGTATAACAAAGGACTACAATTAAAGTTGATTAATACAACAACATTTTTTTCGTTTTTTTACACGTTTTTTGCCTACTAAGAAAAAAGCTTAAAAAAGTAACACATTTAAAGAGAGAGTTGAATTAACATTCCTTTCAAATAAGTGGAATTGGACAACGGTACGATTCTTGAATACGTAATTCGAAATATTTCTTATTCTGCAATTCTATTAAAAATAATGCAATTTTATCATGAGAAAAAAACATTGCAAAAATCGGAATTAATTGGCATGGAAATAGATTGTAGTGTGTGCTTTCAATTGACGTAATACATTTTCCGTGTTAAGAAACCTAAAATGTGATGATTGATTATTCTCTGTGGGATATTCTTGGAACCGAAATCAATTTATTTAAAATAGAACGAAACAGAACTTGAACATACACCCGCACCCACACACACACACACACAAACACCCATATATATATATATATATATATATATATATATATATATATATATATATATATACATATATATATATATATGTGTGTGTGTATATATATATATATATATATATATATATATATATATTTATAAACATGAGGATACAATTCAAGAGACATAATAACAATAAAATGCCGTAAAGTCATCGTGTGAAAAAGACAAAAAGAAATACACAACGAATACAGGAACAATCAGAACACACTGATAGACTTTACCGGTTTCGTTCAGATAACGAACGTTTTTAGAAAAAGTGAATCCTTTTATATTCGTTGAAACACCGAAAAATATAGGAAAAAGAAGAACGCACAACGTGGTGTTTCTGGCACGTGTTTAACTATTTGAAAATATAATTAATTCATGCAACGCGTGCGGGTAATACTTCTCTCATCACCATCTAAAGTAAACCACATACACGGATGTTTTTCTTAAGCAAATAGCTTACAAAAATTGCACTGAAACGATGCAATATATCTCGCCACTAGATTATGAACTTTGATTACGGTTAAAGAAAATATACGTTTTAATCGCTGTGAATCTATAGTTTTAATATATTTATTTTCTTTTTTGTTCTTTTTGCCTTTTCATTTCCCCCCTCCCTATTTTCCCATTTTAACGATGTTTGCCGCACGCGTCGCATGAATTCGTTCGTTTTCTTTAAAATAATTAACCACGTGCCACAAACATCACATTGTGCGTTCTTCTTTTTCTCTTTAAACTTAGGTTAAAAAAGTGCACTTCTTCTAAAGACGCTTCTGATGATTTTTTTTATTGAATTTCATTGATTCTTCCGATTACATTACACAAATATCTATCCATATCTGTATATATATATATATATATATATATATATATATATATATATATATATGAATTCATGATTAAGAACAGTCATTTTATTAATGTTAACATAATCTCTAAGTCGTTATAATATCGTAATCAAATGTTTCCATAATTCCTTTAAATGTTTCACATCTTCGTACACCTCTACACCGTACACTTACTCAACTGTGAGACGATTTGTTCTCCCCGTAATATTACCCTATGGCAGATCTACTGTCTTGGAAATTTTTGGATACCTGCGTTTTGAATTTGAGTATATATGTATATTAATTTAAGAAGTTAAAATTCATCAATATTATAGTCTTGAAACCCATAGTTGTTTCAAAGGTGTCCAACACCTGGTTAATCTTTATAGATATGTTAAAGGAAGAATTAGGTATGCTAGATAAATAATGAGTTTTGTAATATATATATATATATATATATATATATATATATATATATAAATATATATATATATATATATATAAATATATATTTATATATATATATATATAAAAATATATATTTATATATATATATATATATATAAATATATATATTTATATATATATATAAATATACATATATTTATATATATATATATATTTATATATATATATATATATAATGTTGAGGAAGTTAAAATAGACTGTAACGTAGGTATATAGCATGCTCCGATAACGTTCATCGAACAGTCTTGTCAGCTTCCTTATATGTGCCTTCTTCGCATAAATAGAATGAGAGTACCTTTCTTTACGTGGTAATGTCTTGTGACTCTTTGGTTATGAAGCTTGCCGCGAAATCTAGGGCTATTCTGTAACCGGATTCGAATTTTGATACTGTCTTAGACAAGCATACACTACACTGATGGGAACAACAGCTTTGAACGCCGGCGTATGTGAGTAAAAATAATTTTTACTTAAAATCAATACTATATATATATATATATATATATATATATATATATATATATATATATATATATATATATATATATATATAACAGTTTTTTATTATATTCCAATAACTATGGTTTGTTTTATTGCTTTCATTTTTATTTTTGTCACATTTCCAAACATTCCAAATTTCTGTGAGATATATTTAACGGTCCGTTTCATTTGTTTTTTGCCAAACAACATTTCTATGTCAATATCGTATCTGCAACACTACAAAATAATCAGAAAAAGTTCACAAATAATAAAAGTGTTCTTAGATTAGAGTGTCTTGAAAAACACCCACATCATACATCAGTTTCATGTTAAGGTGAAAAACAAACAAGAAAACAAAAAAAAAATTAAAGCAAACACTCACACGTGTGCGATCAAACTAATCCGCCATTTTGATTTTTTTTTTGTTCAAAGCTAGTATCTCTCAAAAGAATTAGTGCGATCAATTTAAAAATTTTAATTCGGTAGAATAAATAAACACTTATGTAGAAGAAACTTTTTTAATAGTTGATTTAATGGACGGTTTGACACAATGAGACTAGCTTTATAATGATCTGCTTAAATGAGTTTCTCACCATAAAGTCTTAAATAAACATTCAGGTAACTTTAATAAAAAATAAATCATCCTCAACTAAACTGGAACTTTATGAATACATTATAGTGCCTATTAAATATTTTAGCAAATATTACCGAATTAAAGTTTTTTAAACTGATTGCACTAATTCTTTTAGGAGATACTAGCTTTGAACGAAAAAAAATAGAATCAAAATGGCGGATTAGTTTGATCGCACACGTGTGAGTGTTTGTTCTAAATTTGTTTTTTTAATTTTTTTATTTTCACCTTAAAATGAAACTGATGTATGATGTAGGTGTTTTTGAAGACACTCTTATCTAAGAATTCTTTTATTATTTGTGAACTTTTTCTGATGATTGTGTAGTATTGCAGAGACATACACATGTTGCTTGTCACAAAACAAATGATACGGACCGTTAAATATATCTCACAGAAATTTGGAATTTTTGGAAATGGGAAAAAAATAAAAATAAAAGTAATAAAACAAACCATGGTTATTGGAATATAATTAAAAAAAACTGTTCTATATTTTGCTCTGTTATCAATAATTGACAAACATTGAGCTGAATCTTCAAAAGAGACTACAAAGTGAAAGGATCTGATGATATATGATAGTACATATAGTGTCTTTAATAATTAATTATATATATATATATATATATATATATATATATATATATATATATATATATATATATATATATATATATATATATAAAATTGACAACATCTTTGAAGCACGTATGGAAAGTAATTTAAGTTAAATATTTTTGAAAATCAATGGCAGATCCGCTCTCTTAGAACTGGTTTGATATCTGCCTGTTGACTTTAAATATATATGTATATTAATTAAATAATTTCAAATTTATATATATTATTTTCTTTAAACCCATAGTTGTTTCAAAAGTGGAAAACACTTGAATTTACTTCTTATCCTCACGTCTTTTAGAACTGGACGTGCTCTTCCGCTTCTATCGTGATTAGACCCCCTGAGATTAATACCATCAAAATGAGGTAGACACAACATAAGAAAACAAACTATAAGACAGTCTTGCCTGACAAAGTTGTTTTACAGCGAGAGCTTACAAAAAATAAAAACAGATACATGATTTTATCATTAAAATTGCACGATGTTTTTATTTTCAGAAATATTAAACTTAAATACAGTTCCATGCGTGCTTCAAAGATGTTGTCAATTTTCTTATAGAAACAGCGCTAATCTACGCATAATGTCGACCGGACTTCTACTTATCCTAACGTCTTTTAGAACATGACGTGATCTTCTACTTCTATCATGATTTGACCCTCGTGGTAAATAACATCACAATGAGGAAAAAGAAAGAAGAAAAAAACTATAAGACAGTCTCGCCTGACAAAGTTGTTCTACAACGAAAGCCTGCAAAAAATTAATAAATGATTTTGTTCATGTAAATTGCACAATAAATACAAATTATAATTAAAATTAAAATAAAATGTAAAAAATAAGAAAAAAAATGATTATATATTTATGTTTTTATATCTCTTCAAATCTCCTCCGGTCTCAACCGTTTCCTTTCACTAAATTTAAATTCAATCAAATATACACAACACGTTAAGCAAATAACGCGTACCAACGAGAGTGACACGTGAATTCACATTTCCGAAACAGATGACAACAGAAGCCGAAGAGAGCCGGTGGCTAAGTCTTCTCGGGCTTGAAACCGACGGTACGAATGTTGTACTATTTTTCTGTACCAAAATAAATAAATATTATGCTCTTGATTTTTAAATTTAAGTCTTAATTAATCGAGCAGGAAGTTTTCGTGCTATATTACAAAGAAGTTAAATATATATATATATATATATATATATATATATATATATATATATATATATATATATATTTATATATATATATATATATATAATGTGTCAGGTTGTATATGAAAAGAAATCAAATAAAGTGCTCGATCATATAAGAGACCTAACATCGATCTCCCTTAAGTCTTAGATTATCACCATCCCACACCGGATTTTTTTCGGGGACCCCCTCAGAGATACACCGTTTTCTGTCATTGCTTACGACATTCCCTATCGGGACTGGACTACAATCATTTTAGCTTGCCGTTGATTCCAACGGGCACGAAGATAAACTAAAGATGTCTAAATCTGCCCTTTTGGATGAAACCGCGGTACATTGCTGAAATATGTAATTATCAGTATCTAAATAAATTATATATATATATATATATATATATATATATATATATATATATATATATATATATATATATATATATATATATATATATATATATATATGCCTAGGTTCAGATATTCATACTGCCGTTAAAAAAGGGTAGAGTCACCATACCAATATCAGTAATATGGTAGCATGTGTTTAAAATATACACAGGTATGGTTTCCTTGTATTTTACCATCAACATTATCGAATCTCAGTATGCCTCATTTAATAAAATCCCTAGAGGTACTTCGATTTCCCTATGTCGGTTTATTTTTTCTAAAAAAAAAACGGGAGGAAAAACGGTTTATTCCAAATAATCTTGGAACGCACATGCAATGCTCTCGTAAACATTAAAGTAAACGCAGGTTCTATTCAATAGCATGTTATCACACTTAAACACACATTTTAAAAATGCAAACAAACTAAACATACAAATTGCATGAAAATATAAATGAGATTTGGATAGATAGAATACATTTTTAAAGCATGTTTTTTTATTTAAATACCTCATGGAAAAACTCGCAATTAAATGAATGTTATTTCCTTAGGCTTATTACGTCAATTTCCCTTAGCGTTCGAACACTTTTAGTTTTAAATGTTTTTTTTCTTATGTTTTAGATGCAGGGAATCTAATTTAGGTTTATGTGATTTTCATTACTTTTATTTCTATGTTGGAATGTGAAAACGTGTTTATCGCTATTAGTGGCTCGCGGCGACATTACCTAACGCATTATTTCGTGTGTGTGACCTGCTCTAAGATAAAAAAAAGTGTTGGCAGGTTGTTTTTGTATTAAGAAAATCGGGGTTCTATTTCAATTGAAGTAATGACATGTACTTTACCTATTCTACAGTTAAATACATCGTACAATCTTTCTCACTTATTTTTAAGAACGTAGTAATAGCAAATAAAAATAATAAATACATAATTGACTACATGACATAAAATCAATGCATTTGAAACGTTAGGTAAATATGATATAAACACATGGCGTCACTAGAAATCCAATGTGCGGGTTAATCAGAAAGTAGTGTTTCATAGAAAAAGTAACACTGGAGAAACAAGCAATAATACATGGATTTGGTTTCTTACTTTGAAAATATTAAAAATATATCAGTGCACAAGAAAAATAAAACATCAAAAATAGTGTAATAATAGAAAACATCTAATTAATCCACATTATTCATTTCACTGTGCACAAGCTTAACTATCGCTATGAACATCATCACTTTTATTTTCCAATAATTTACAGTCCCAGATAATGCACTATTTTACAAATTGATGTGTTAGTGTATGTTTTTCTCTCTTCCGACTACCTATTTAAGTATTGATTTACTCCTCTCCAGGTGTTAGGCACAAGGCCAGTTTTTATTATACTCCCAAGGTCGGGTCGGGAAAGTGGGGTTTGAAAAGCCAGCGCCCGAAGAAGGTGAGCACTCTGGCCATTTAAAAATTGGCTGGGAAGGCCAGTCGGTATTCCCCGGTAGGGGCGCCTCAGACAGTAAGCAATAAACTTACTCCTCTCCAAAGAGGGTAGGCAAAGCCTGGGAGAGTGGACCTCCTAGAACTGCACAGGACAGCCCCATTGACCGGTGTAAGTCCAGCCCCGAAGGTCAAGACAATACCAGTATGGGGTGCAGTATCCATCGGATCAGATACTACTCTTTGATCTTACAGGCTTCCTGTACATATATATTGTGGGATTACTTATAATTGTAGCGTATTCAATATATTCATCTCGTTTACATTATGCTATATAATACATGTATACTCTATCTAGGTTTAAAACCCGACGAATAGAATTCAATAGCAATATGATTTTAATAACAAGTCTTATTCATTATAATTAAAAATTTGACCATCCTCATGAAGAATTTGATGAGGCCTTAATTCCCCACATTATAAGTGAGTGCGCTCAGTTTTCATTTGTCTTACAAATATATTGAACGTGCACACATTTGTTTTCTTTGACTCTTTAAATAAAATAATTAAAAAGAGTGAAACAATATGTTAAGTGGAATATGTGCACACATTACAATTGCACACATGTAATATTTCATGTTATTACGGTAGGACAATGTGAGCAGAATTGAACGTTGTATTTGGGTTAGAAGTAACATGTTGTATCTATTCTGGAACCACACTTGACATTATCGTTTTATAGTCAGAGGCAGAAATCCAGTGTCCAAATCAAGTGTGCCATCCTTGATTTTCCCTACAGTCAAAACTGGCCTTTGTGTCTGATTCTGCTACCGTAAATTGAAAAAGTAAATCTTCACGATGTTCTCATTCTATTTTAACACACTCCATATGTTGATATTATTTTTCTTTTCTTCTTCTTCTTCTTCTTCTACTTCTTCTTTTTCTGCTTCTTCTACTTCTTCGACTTTATTTTCTTTTGTATTTTCATTTTTCTTCTACTTCTTCGACTTCTTTTTCTTTTGTATTTTCATTTTTCTTTTTCTTCTTCGACTTCTTTTTCTTTTGTATTTTCATTTTTCTTCTTCTTCGACTTCTTTTTCTTTTGTATTTTCATTTTTCTTCTTCTTCTTCTTCTTCTTCTTCTTCTTCTCATTACTCAACTGTTGTGCTATGCATAGTATGACAGTTTATCTTCTCGACCCTCCCTCTGTGTTATTTTATTTCAACATTTCCTAATAATTATTTTTCAATTAGACCTCAATTTATTTTTCACTTCCTCAGAGTTGCCAGGTTTGCTATTACCTTTTCCCAAATATTTTCGTTGAAATAGCTATTCCTGATTGAACTTGCATTTTGGTTTGCAATGCACACTATTAGAGTATTTCTCTGCAAATAATAATTGAATTAGTTATAGTTTAGTAATCATATTATTAATGTTGACGTGCAAATAAATGAATACTATTATTAAAAACTCTATAAGCGACCAGATGATTATTAGAAACTTAAATGAAATTCACGAATGAATAAATGTAAATATAAAGTGGTTGTCTTTATTCAAAAACATGTAAATATTTCAGGTCACTTACATTATCGTACTGTTCCATATTTTGAAGGAATAAATTATTCTCATTAGTGAGCTATTCACATATCAAGGACCAGTTTTGCAAAGTGAAAACACGATCGAATGAGTAAATAAACCAAATTCAATGAAAATTATATTACAAATTGTGTAATTTAAATCTATATATTTTCAATCTTGATAGCTGAAAAACATATCAATTGTTGGTATTACTGATATCATTATCATAATTTCTATCAAGAACACGATTTTCATCATCATTTTAATTACTATTTCACATCATTTTTATCAATATATTTGTATTATTAATACTAATAATCTGTGCATTGCTATTATTACGATTTAAATTTGTTCACATCATGTGCTCACATCTCACATTTATTTCATTTCTTGTATTTATTTTTCTATTTTGTTATTTAAATGAACTTTTACACCAGTGCTTGGGGCCTTGAACCGTTACGTTCTGACATGAAATGTCTTTGGCATTCTCATAAAAATTCTTGCTGATTTCAATGCTGCTGTTGTTCACGCCATTCGTGTCATTGTCATTGGCTTAGTTCTATGCCGACCTGTAACTCTCGCTCATTATTCCCTTTTCAAATCGCGTTAAGAGCTTATTTAAATGAAATCGTCATATGACCAATGAGTTAATGGACCTACCATACTGTTGCTAACGTTGAATGGAAAAGATGAGAATCAATATGACACAGCTCTGCGTGTACTGCCTCAGTTTTCATTTGCCGATTTCATAAATGAATATTAAATAGACTATTATTAAATACGTTCTTAACAGAATTATTTTATTAAGTGAGATATTATCAAACATTATTTATTAAATAGAACATTAGCAATAAAAATTGAAAAATTACAACATAATTTTTTATAGAGAAAAACCTATATGATAGCATACTTTTTAAATGTTTATTTAGTATATCATATAGATTACATTTAAATATTATATATATATATATATATATATATATATATATATATATGTAAGTATATATTACATTATATATATATATATATATGTGTGTATATATATATATATATATATATATATATATATATATATATATATATGGCTTATTAAATACTATCAGATACGTATATGTCACGCACGAAATTTATCAATTTGATACATCAAATTATAAATTTAATTAAGAATGAAAACATATTTTATATAGATAATTTAATTAAGTTAATCTAATAATAATAATAGCTATACAAATAATAGATACTGTTATATCGCATATATATTTATTAATATAAAGTAGAGTTTACTGTTGAAACGCTGGACTTTAATCTCATATACTAGATGGATATATGTAACACATTAAAATGATAAAACCATTTAATAAAATACTTTAATCTATATATATGATGTGAATCAACACCGTTTTTTACTCTATATATAACAGTCCAGTTACAAACGCATAATTGATGGCTGTCTTCATACATATATATTGACACGAGATTTAAGAACCTTTCTCAATACGCGACATAATGTCGAGCCTTATATTATTACGTATGCCATATTTATATAGTAATCGAGAACTATACTTTGCAGGTATGCGCGTGGGCTACTCCGCAGACGTATTTGTTGAGTTTTTAGTTTACCCTTTTTCAAAGTGTAACTGAAATGCTAATGGACGTTATGAGAAAGTGCATCTCGTTTCTTATGATAATTTTGTGTTTTATGATAATCGATAGCCAATGATTGTAATAAGACACTATGGTACAATTTAGAAAAGTATTTCATTTCGATCAGAGTTTTGACTTATTAAGTGTTTATTTTTATTTCAACATATCATTAATGTAAATTATGCAACAATAATTATTATGTCTTATTTATTTTATATATGTACACGTTAGTGTAGGTAAATTGAAGCAATACAATAACTGAGTGGTTTAACACGAAAATATTCTCTTAGTTACAAATGTAAAATAAACTAATAGGATACGCATTTATTAATAGGAAATATATTTAAAATATTGTTTTTCTTTTAGTGATCTGCATATGCAATATATCTAAATATATACTTAGTAGAAACATTCGTTTTTAATTAAATAAGGAATAATACATTATTTTTAAACATATACCGAACAATATTCAGGTGTATTTATTGTTTAATGACATTTTTAGTTATGCACATGGTTGTTCTTATTCTGTTCAGCGCCAACATGTTAGGAAGGTATTATAGCATAGTGTACACTAATTAGAAAACCGGTTGCTTTTTGAGGCTATAAAATGTCATACTGCCATTGCGGAAACATTTCCCAGCCACAAAAAAAAAACTATTCTAAAAAACCTTCCTGCAATTTAATTAAGTTATTTTAAATGAATGTCTGTTTTAAGCTATCAAAACAAAAAGTGTTATTATGCTTAAATATTTCTTCAGTGTTAAATAATTACTAACTTCCTAAGTGTTTTCAAGAGTGTAAGGGATACATTAAATGGTCTATATTAAGAAGGTAATTGCGTTTATTCTTACGTCACAATTCTCGCTTGGGATACTAGGCACACGCCTCTCTACATTTAATCTTACAATATTTACACCTATCTGACATTCTAGTTTGAAATAAGCACACACCTATCTAGATATAGACGTATTCTAATACGGATATAACTACAACTACTAATCTTATTACACACTATTTTACGTATTAGTACAAACAGAATATGAGGAATAACCTTGCATCATTACGGACAAATGAAGTAAAGGCTATAAATAAACTATACAATTTGCAAATTAAAGGTTTTATATATCTGGGTTTCGATCCATTTTCAAAGAAGCGCTAATCATTCCGTGTGTTCATTGATAATTTCTTTTGGCTGTGTTCTGAATTCTATAGATTCCTGATTACGCAAACATTAACATGAGAACAAACCTTTAGATCCTGTAAGAAGTGCTTACGATACTGGACAAAATGGGCTTTCTAAAACAAAGGTAAACATCATGAGCTGTGTAAGATATACATTCATTGTAATAATTTATCATCAATATGAACCTGCATATTAGGGTGTGTGTTTACCCTGACACCTAGGATATACTTCAGTAATACGGTTATTGTATGAATATTAACTCGAAGAGTTAATGCCTGATACTACTCTACTTTGATTTTGATCCTAAAGTGAGGTAGATTTCAGGAATCTATACAAGTAGTCCCCATGTTCAGCTCTTGCCCCTAGTTCTCCCCCGTCTCCCTGTGTTGCTCTCTCTTTTGTGTCTATTACACGGGTCCATAAAACAAACTAGAGTGAACAAATTAATAAAAATACATGTAATATGGTATTGATCGAAAATTATAAGTGTGGTCTCGTTTTGGCATATGTTATTTTACAGTTAAGTAAATCATTGTAGCTTCAAAATAACGATACATTTAAATCCACATTCTCTACTGGATACTTTACCTGCACCTTCATGCTAAGAATACGTACCGGTTTAAATTAATATTTTAAACTTCGTTAATTATTACTTTATTTATTATTGATCATATGCAAACATGCTTCATTGGGTAAGTGTAGACTTTTTGTCCTTCGGTGCGCTTCTAATTAGAAATCAGAAACATACACCACTAAAACGAAAATCTCACACCGAAATAAATCAACGCAGACAAAGGTTAAACATCAACACATGAGTTAGAACTATGATAAACAATACATAATTTGAATATGAAGTTCGGTCGACAAAAACAATGGTTCTGCAGAAAATGTTATATGAGCTCGGATTATTACATATATCTTCCTTCATGGGTGAGAGAATTATGCTTTGTTTAATAGCACACGTATTACTATTTTTTGGATTGGGTTAATCCTTTTTTATTTCTATTGTTTCAATTAATCTTCTGTTTTTACATTGAAATCTACTGAAAGTGTCCTATTGAAATTCTCATCACTATATATACATATATATATATATATATATATATATATATATATATATATATATATATATATACATATATATATATGTATAATATATATATATATATATATATATATATCATGATCGCTTGAATGATTACAAGTTGATATTGATACATTAGTCTAAAACATAAAGTATGCAGGCATTATCTTGCAATCTAATCCTCTTAATTCTAGAAATGCTAATAGACAAAAACATGCATTTCCAATGATGCCTACGTTTCTATCAACACATGTACAACAAAGATTTACATACGGACACATCAACATTCACACACTATTCTATATTATGAAGAAATGGGCATAATGCACTCTATGAACATCATAGGAGGTATGTTATCATTTTTTTCATTGAGTCGTTCATAAGGAATACACTACATTGACTATTATGTTTCAACTGGTACTGACATACAGTGTTGATCGGCTATTCATGAGACAGCCCACTTTATTGTAAGACTTCCTCAGGATGATAATTTGAAGAAAAATATCATGCAAGTACATCAAAATATAAGGTTGACAAGATGGGTTAATGAGGAAAAGTAGTAGCCGTGTCTACTCAAAGCGCTGGAAGAGAGTCCAGGCTGCGGAAAGTCAGTAGTGGCGAAGAATGGCATGAATATTGACCGTTTTGAGTGGGTACCATTGAGGCAGAGAATGAAAAGAGGATGGATGAGAGTATTAGTGAATTTGCCTGACAGTGGGAGAAAGAAAACGGATAGGAGCTGAAGTTTCTGTCATGGTGATACTACCTTCATGCCAAACACACAGAGTTTCCTCTTTCTCTCCTCTTTCCCTAGTCTCTCAAAATCCATGCAACACCTCACCACGACAGAAACCTCAGCCCCATTTTCTTTCTCCTACCCTAAGGCAAATACAGTAATACTATCAAACATCCCTATGTCAGTGCTGCCTTAATGGTACCCACTCAAAGCTTTCCATATTCATTGCATTCTTTGCCACTTCTGACTTTTCTGCAGCCTGAACTTTCCTCCAGCTCTCAAGTAGCCACGGCTACTACTTTTCCTTATCAACCCATCATGTAAACCCAATATTTCGATGTGGTTGCATGACATTTTTCTTCAAATTATCATCCCGAGTTAGTTTTACAATAAAGACGACACGTTGATAAATATATAAAAAATATATATCTTGTTTTTTTTTCTTTTTTTCATTCCCATTACGTCGGATTACAATCATCGTTCCTTTCTCATTCATATATATATATATATATATATATATATATATATATATATATATATATATATATATATATATTATATATATACATATGTACACACATATATGTATATATATATATATCATATATTTATATCATATATATATATATATATATATTGAATATATATATATATATATACATCATATATGTATATATATATATATATATATATATATATATATATATATATATATATATATATATAACACAGATGTAATCCTACAAAAACATAATCTTGTGCAGCAATCCTATAAAAAGTAAGGGTTATCATTTCACGGATTCTGTTTTAATTGATTCAAACCTTCATTGGATTTGAATCACTGCTTTCATTTTTACCAATTCATGTGATGCATCACATGCTGTAATAAAACATATCAATCGGATTATGTCCGTTTTTTTTCCTGTGGTATGTGAATTCCATCCACTAATCTTATAATTCGCCGAGAGTAATTTCTTTGAGTGTGTTGTCCGTAAAAGTTTCTAGCTGAATGCTAATATCTCATGACAGTGTGTATAAATGTTATACGAGGTACCCTTAATCCGTGGTGAGGTCTTAGCTTTAGATTTCTTGGCAAATGTTTTCCTTTCCTCTAGTCTCAAAGGTAAATTGTCGAATGTGTTGCTGTGTACGATTGACTTCATTAAAAAGGATAATATAATATTGAAACACGTTTATATATGTATTCATAAAAATAATAGTTTATGTTCATTTATTTGTTTGATTTAAAAGCACAAGCATCGCCTACGCGTGTGCATATAGTACTACATACGTTATAACATTACAACTCGACATGAGGCAGAGTACTGAGATATTCAACGTTTATTTTAATAACGATATACCAGACTTTATCGTGAAGATTTAATTTACATTAACAAAAACTTTGAAATTATCGGAATAGAAATGAAAATAATATGTTCTGTACGATGGGCAGTAATACGCGTATATCCTTAATGTGTCCAAAAAATGTCTACATAATGTTCGCGAGTAAATACAGAGAGTAATAACTCATTATTTCAATTAATGCAACAGTTGTTGCATACCTCTCTCAATATTATGTACAACTATGATCCCTACCAAAAAAACTTAACAACATAACATGGCAACATTTTTTTAAATAGGATTGCCAGTAATACGCGTATATCCTTAATGTGCCTCTAAAATGTCTACATAATGTTCGCGAGTAAATACAGAGAGTAATAACTCATTATTTCAATTAATGCAACAGTTGTTGCATACCTCTCTCAATATTATGTACAACTATGATCCCTACCAAAAAAACTTAACAACATAACATGGCAACAATTTTTTAAATAGGATTGCCAGTAATACGCGTATATCCTTAATGTGCCTCTAAAATGTCTACATAATGTCTGCGAGTAAATACAGAGAGTAATAACTCATTATTTCAATTAATGCAACAGTTGTTGCATACCTCTCTCAATATTATGTACAACTATGATCCCTACCAAAAAAACTTAACAACATAACATGGCAACAATTTTTTAAATAGGATTGCCAGTAATACGCGTATATCCTTAATGTGCCTCTAAAATGTCTACATAATGTTCGCGAGTAAATACAGAGAGTAATAACTTATTATTTCAATTAATGCAACAGTTGTTGCATACCTCTCTCAATATTATGTACAACTATGATCCCTACCAAAAAAACCTTAACAAAATAACATGGCAACACTTTTTAAAATAGGAATTCTACTTCATTAGTTGAAAAGAAATGGAAAATAGAATAAATTATTCAATCCCGGGCACGCCGTATGTTTGATCAGATCAATGCATCACAGAGCTTGCTAAAAATGTAAAGAATTTTAAAAATGAAAACATAACAAAATGGAAAAAATATTAATCAAATATCAAATAGAAAAAAAATAGTCACGCAACTACATATTTTACTTGTTATTGTTTTTTTTTCATTGTAACCTGATGTTTTTTTTTCGATTCATGCATGAGTGAATGTTTCATGCATTTGAACAACAAGACAGGATCATGAAAGCTAGCAAAGTCTGTTCAGCAGAAATACAGACACATTGAGAAAAGACGAACTTAAGTAATACATACTATCTGCATATATATATGTATATATATATATATATATATATATATATTGACATATATATATATATATATATATATAGTTACATATTATATATATATGTATATATATATACATATATACATATATATATAATATG